>JAJAQA010000002.1:20272598-20820098 GCA_021464565.1 Rutilus rutilus | reverse complement strand
TGCGTGAGAACCGTTTATATACTGTCTATGGTGAGAACATGGTGAGGCGTGAGGCTTGTCGGACATAGCAACGGTAACTAAAGGGGGCGGGTCTTTGCGAACAGTCAATTGTGTCACATGCAGAAGTATTTTTTATTTTATTTTATTTTTTTATTTTTTTTATCCCAAGTTTTTTTATTACGTTTTCTGCAGACATATAAAGGGTGTTACAACAGATTTAAAATAAAAAAGGTGTCTGAAAAAGAAAAAAAAGATCAGCAGAACAGTTCAACACTAATATGGTATCAGTAATATAACAGTAATATAGACCCCCACCCACCAACCAGGCAATGACGCAGTGCGCTGTAGCTGGTATACATGTGATTGGGGAAAGGCCGAACAGGACAGTCAAGGAATTGGGGACAATGGTGGCATTGAGGGCCTGTGAGAGAGTTTTGAAAATGTTGGACCAATAATCTGATAGCACCAGGCGTGACCAGAACATGTGAAGATGATTGGCTGGAGATTGTCTGCATCTGTTACAGGCATCACTTCTGTTAGGAAACAATTTAGCCAGTCTGGCATTAGTGAAATGGGCTCTGTGAAGCACTTTACATTGTATTAGGGTATGTCTAGCACAAATAGATGAAGAGTGAACTAAACTGAGAATGTTTTTCCACTGGTCCTCAGAAATGTCAATGCCCAAATCCTGCTTAAAGTGTAAGTTGCAGGTTAACCACCACAGCCAATTAATGTGTAAATTAAAGTGCTCTATATATATATATTTAATTATTTCTGTCTTGAAATGCGTTAAAATAACATTTATTGGGGTTTCTTCAAAGGTAGCGTGTTTTTTCAGTTACTGGGTGATGACGTCACAAGAGGAACTCGCAACCCATACTCTGCTAGATTCTCAGAGGTGGAGAGTCCAGGGGTCAGAAAGTAAAAGTCCTGCCATATGTTTATTCCACCCATGAACTCACACAGCAAAAACTCCAGTGTTAAATGAACTCTCCTGGGAGTTTATTTGGCTCCAGACTCAAGAGTGTTAAAGTTAATAAGATAATTTAGTGATTGATTGAGTGATGATTGACCATTATTGAAGACACCTGATGTTAACAAGCAGAATCACTGAAGGAGAAAAATCACAATTTTAGACACCGTTATGGAGATTAGTGTTCGATTTAGTTGGGCTGTTGACCTTCAAATGATTATCTTTAGATTTTGTTTGGCTGTTGATCTGAGTTATTATAGCCAGATGAACAAAAAGAAAAGTTGATCAGGTGGTGCTGGTTATATTTGAACATAATCATAATTTGATCTGAATCACTGAACTCATTTAGAGCCTAATCTCTGACTTAAATGTATATTGGTCATTACAACATCACAGTAATTCTACAGATTAAGTTCCAGATTTTTCAATATAATTCAAATTATTTCTTAAAAGTTGTTCTGATAAAGAAAAAGAAAATATTTCTTTAAGGCACACACAGACATCAAGATTCAGTGTATGAATCTCAACAATGGTGACAAAAAGAATATTCAATTAGGAAAACAAGACAATTCAGATCATAATTTATTCATACCGCAATGCATGATGGGAGCCATGGATGAGTTTTGATTGGTGGTACCCAGAATGCACTGCAACATGCTTTATTATTGTCACCATTGTTGAGAATCACAGGCTGATTATTGGTGTCAGTGTGTCCAAATAATAAAATTTTTCAAAGTCTTTTGATCAGAACAACTTTCAAGAAATCTTTCTGATTACATTGAAAATGATTAACATGGCATAATATTAGAATCACAGGCAGCTATAATCAACAAGGTAAACTTAACTCTCTAAATGAGTTTTGTGATTCAGGTCAAATTATGATTATGTCAAAACATAACCAACACCACCTGATCAACGTTTCTCTTTGTTCATCTGAGAGTTATAACCCAGATACAACAGCCAAACAAAATCTAAAGTTATTAGTTTAAGGGTCAAGAGCCCAACTAAAGCAAACACTGATCACCATAATGGCAACTTAAAAAAGAGATTTTCTCCTTCAGTAATTCTGCTTGTTAACATCAGGTGTTTTCAATAATGCTCAATCATCACTCAAACAATCACTTAATTATCTCATTAACTTTAACACTCTTGAGTCTGGAGCCAAATAAACTCACAGGAGAATTCATTTAACACTGGAGTGTTTGCTGTGTGAGTTCATGGGTGGAATAAATATATGGCAGGACTTTTACTTTCTGACCCCTGGACTCTCCACCTCTGTAGATTCTTACTGTATTATGGCTATTTGGAGAACGACTGAGGATGTGGGAAACCATCAAATTCTTTATGGACCACAGCTCTACAATTTTTAACCGGTCAGGTGTGAGAGAGGGGAGGCATGGCACTCAAAGAGTTATTAATGCTTGTTGTGAGGAGAATTAGTGGAGGGCTGGCCAGGTGTCCTGGTGAGTAACGTTAGCTACGTTAGAGCTAGTCTAGCCTGGTGCAAACTTAACCCGGATAATATAACGGAACAAGCAAGTCTTTTCAAAATACTGCCGTCATGTAGAATAGCAAGGAGGGACAACGACTGAAGACATTATATAGTTACAGTAAGTCAGTCCAAATCAGAGCTGTAGAGATGCACACACTGCACAGGCACCAATCGCTAGTCTCATCGACGCCTCAAACGTCATGTAATACCGTTCCTCAATCCACGCGTTATCAATTTCTCACGATTTAATTAGCGATGTTTATTGTCAGAAAAGAAAAAGAGAGATCGATGTCCCCATCACTGTGTTTGTGTGGGCCATGCCACCCAATTGAATCAGCAGTGGAGAGTATGTGCTGCCGTGAGGTGAACGCGTTTTGGAGTTTAGTGGAACAGCTCGACCTGCGACCGGCTGATCTGATGTGCCTGAACCCGTTTGTTTTGCGAATAGCGTATTCTCATTTCAGGCAGGATCACGTTCCCCTTGAAGTCAGCACACACGAGTATGTTTACAATGGAGTTATTTTATCCATAATTTTTTTTATCAAATAAACATACAACCAACTTTTCTGAAGTTATGTAAGGCGAATATAGCTGCTAGCGTACGGTAACTCTACTAGTGAGTTCCTCTTATGACGTCAAGCCCCATCTAGTGGAAGGGAGCGGGAGCGGTTAAAACCACTGTTAAAAGCGCCAACTTTTCATATTATATCAGCATTTTGGTATAAAAAACAATGGTGGGCGGTTCTTATCTTTATGTTTAATAAACACATTGCATTACTTCGTGAAAAATTTAACCTGCAACTTACACTTTAAAGGGAGTCAATCGGAGAAGGGGTTAAGGAGATATTCTACCATAAATGGTTTAAATCAGTCGTCTTTGACCAGGGTCAAAGGTGAGAATTTAATCAATTTCTGATTCGGATGGACAATTGGGAAAATGGGGAAATAATTTTTTAATAAAGTGCCTTACTTGAAAAACCCCCGAAAAATATGACTATTAGGAAGGTTAAATTTAGCTGATAAAGAAGAGAAAGAGGAGAAGACTTGGTTTTCATACAGGTCGTTTAGAGTAGAGAGACCCTTAGCTGCCCAAATATCAAAGAAGCTGTCTGAAAATAAGTGATTATTTGAAATTGGCATATGAATCGATGCTCTATGTAGACCAAATTGTTTTCTGAATTGATGCCAAATCTTAATGGTATTAATAACTATTGGATTGCTCGAGATTTAGTGTACCCCAAGGGGAAGCTGGGAACAGATATTAGAAAGTAAATAACGAGAGGAAGATATCTCTATATGCGCACAGGGCCGGCTGGAGGCACAACTTTTAAGGCCAACCCAATATAGTAATTTATGAATGTTACATGCCCAAAAGTAGTATAAAACATTTGGCAGTGCTAAACCCCCTTCAGATTTGGGAAGCTGAAGAACTGACTTCCTGATGCGATCTGGCTTGTTATTCCAAAGGAATCCATTCAATTGCGGATCTAAATTAGCGAAAAAGGGATTTATTAATGCAGACTGGAAGATGCTGGAAAAGAAAAAGAGAAAAGAACTTCGGCAGGATAACCATTTTAATAAGGTTCGCACGACCTATTTCAGAAAGGGAAAGGGAACTCCACTTAGCAATATCTGACTTGCATTTTTCCAAATGCAACGCTTAAGTCTTTAAGCAAACCGGTGATAAATATCCCCAGATATTTAAACCCATCCAAAACTAACTTAAAGGCAAGGCAAGGCAAGGCAAGTTTATTTATATAGCACATTTCATACACAATGGCAATTAAAAGTGCTTTACATAGAAGAAATTAAAATAATTAAAAGAAATAAGAATAATTAAAACAGTTTAGAAAAATAAAATAAAGTAAAATACAGTACAGTACAAACAGTCGGACGAACAGCGGCACAGTGCTCATTCAGTAAATGCATCTAAACAGATGAGTCTGGATTTGAATGTGACTACAGTAGGAGCACATCTGATCTCCTCTGGAAGCTGGTTCCAGCTGCGGCTGGCATAATAGCTAAAAGCGGACTTGCCATGTGTGAACCCTTGGTATTTCTAGCTGAGTGAAATACCAACCATCTGTAAGTTTTATATTCAGTGAGCATATCTGCAATATATTGAGGTCCTAGGCCACTGAATGATTTATATACCAGTAATAATACTTTAAAATCAATCCTAAATCTAACTGGGAGCCAGTGTAAAGACCTGAGGACTTGTATGATATGTTCATATTTTCTGGTTCTGCTCAGTGTAAGCTCCAATCACCGGCCCAAAGACGGTGTCCAAGTGTCTTGGTTCGAAGGGAATTCAGCGTGTATGTCTTTTCGGGCGCTTCTGGAAAAATCACTTTAATTTATTAAACAGTTGATTTCCAATTTTAATTCTGGCTCCATGAATAATTTAATCTGACTCCAAATTTAAGTAACTCTTTGTTTTTTTCAAATTTTCTATTTTAACAGCTGATCCTCGGATTAGTTGTGATTTAATTTAGACCAAAGATTATTCTGGGCATCTCATAATTTCAAATATTCGTTCATTACGGACCTAGTGTCACTTTGAGACGTCACGTCGCGAATGTGCGCTCACGATCACAAACTAGCCAGTCCTGAAATATTCAGAGGATGCAGTGCAATTATTTTACCCTACGCAGCCGCTCACTACAGACCCATAGGTGTAATTTTTTATAATAGTTGCAGAGTACGTCAGGGAATAGTCAGAAATCAGAAGGTCTTCCTAAGATGTGCCCCATGGTCCATTCAAAGTGCCTTCAGTTTGATCTATCCTGGACAAAGATTTGCGGAAACACCAGACTACTCTGTTAATCTACTGGAAAGAATGATTTCAGAAGAATGCAGAATAAATCAAGGTTAACATTTATTTTTGCCAGGCAGAATTAAGCATCAAATAAAAAGAATTAAAAAGAATACATAATACACAACTGATCAGCATATAATAGAGACATCATTCAAAATGCAATATCAAAAATAGTTTCAAAGAGTCAGCATACCTGGCAATAGAGACACACAGCAACAGTGTGGGAAGTTCTGTTTACAGATGCTTCCTTGAGTGGTTTGCCAATTCCCTTTAAATACCCAAGTGGAACAAAAGAACAATAAACATCTAGCACCCAAATATTTATTCAGCTTTTGCTGGACCCTTTTTCATGCCCAAAGTGGTCACGCCTGAGTTTGGGGGATAAACACAAATGGTTATCTATTATCTTTATTGGGGCATCTTCCCACATCAGAAGAACAGGCATTGTTTTCTTTTTTCTGACTGCTCTGCTGCTGCGGGAATGAAACTTCTTTACCATTCGCACCAGAAGTATTTATTTTGACCTCTCATAAAACAACTGGAGACAGTGTTTGCTTTAGTTGGGCTCTTGACCCTTGATTTTATAACTCCAGTTTTCCCTCTGGCTGCTGTAACTGAGTGTTTATAAAACACATTTGTTATGGCACATACGCCAAAAGAAAATATGAGCATGTGGTTGTGTTAAGATAATAAAAAACATAATTTAGTGACTTGATTCTCTGATCTTTTCCAGAGCCTAATCTCTGATTAGACAGGTGATGTATTACTTGTATTATTCATTATAATAGAACTTGTAGCGCTCCCCTCAATATGTATATTGATGAGGGCAGAGCTTTTGGGTTCTTTTAAGGTTTTTATCAAATGTGTTTTAACCCTGTTTAACTCAAGTTTTAAATGTTATCTTGGATCTCTCTTTTAAAGTACACTCATGAAATGTTTTTCTAACCTACCTATGAATTCACGTTTCTTAAGTTATAGTTTTAATAAAGATTTTTGAACTATAAGTGTCTGTATGTCTTTCTCAGAATAAAATGATAACCTCTTTCCAGGTAAGTAATAAAGTAACACAACACAAGGTTTTAGAAAAATATATCTCAATTATTTACTCAATAAAGAAATTATTATCTCCGACAAAATAAGAAAATGAAATAAGGATTGTTCTTTTTTAAACCTTCAACATAAAATGTTGTCCCTCTTTTATAAAGGAAAATACTGTCAATACTGTACAATAGCCTATATAAATGCACAGACAACAATTTAAACACTATTAACCCTCAAATGGATTAATACAGAAAACCTCAATGTATCAACTTCAAAGTCACTTAAACCAAGAAACTTTGTGGGCCCACACACACCTCAATGCAATATAAAGCCGGCAACCAAAATTATTATAAAACTAAAATACCGTAGCAGGCCTGATGCGGTGCTCGTGTTCGTTGTGGCCCAAAACTTAATGGCCGCTTCACTCGTCAGCGAGCAAACAAAATAAAGGATACCTTGAGTTAATGTTTCTGTCCAGTCCTTTCTCCAACAGTCACAGGAACAGGCTCAGCGTCCGATCGCATTTTAACACAAACTCCGTTGGTTTCTCTTTTCTCCTCCACGTTTCCAGCAAAACACACGAGAGAAGTCCTGGTTGCTCCAAGCTCTGTCTGAGACTCTTCCCTGTCTTCAGGTCGAAAACAGCATAAACCCCTCGAACTGTTCAACTGAGGGAGTCAAACTTAAACTAGAAAACGTCGTTCACTTGTAATGAACGAACTCTAGCCTATACTTCAAGGTGACTAAGCGTTAGCATTAGCAGTAGCACAAAAGTAAACAGTCTCTGAACTTCGTGTAGAAATTCCTCTCGTTTCTCAATACGCAGCTCACTCTTCTAACTGGTTGTCGTGAAAACAATCATAAGACACAAGTTACACACTGATTTGTGCACTACTTATTCACAAATTAACTCAGAAAATCTCTGTGTCACGCTCACTCGTGTGCTCACCCTCACCTCGTCTGTGTTCAAAAAAACAACGGCGACCTGACTCTCCGGCCAATCGTTATTAACCCCATAAATGCTGGTTTAGACAGTTTTCAGAAAAACATCTTTTACATTAAACAATAAACATATAATAATTTTTAAACTGCTTTTAACATTTTTATCATAACTTTTAAATGAATTTAAACCTTTTTAATCACACTATTTATATGCTCTTATTATTAATGTTAGGCCTACTAAAAGCATCACTTATCACCTCATGCTTTTTTAACCGGGTTACACCCTCCCCCTTCTAAAGGTTTTTGATGTCCTCATCAAACATAATGAACTACCTTTTAAAAAAAAACATTTACTATTGGAAAAGGTGCATGACTAGTTTAAATTAACTCTTGCCAATCTTAATGATAACACCTCTATGCACAATAGTGAGAGGCTGATCTTTTGGCCTACCAGGCTCATCATAAGTTAACCTGATAACTGGTTTCACTATCCTTTTTGTACGGTTTTCAGGTTGGCTAATCACTTTTGTCTTTGTGACTGTTTCTGGATGCTCATCGTGGCAAGGGTTATCAGTCTCTGGATCACTTTCTTCCTCAGGAACTGAATCTTGATCTCCATCCTCTTCTCTCATACTGTGATGTTCCTCCACCAAACTGTTTCCAAACTATCCTCAGCAGGATTTCCATCTGACTGTTGAGAAGAATCACTATCATCTTGGATGAGATTTGACTGTCCAACAGTATCTCTTTCTTTTGTCAGGATCTCCTTCAGGTAAGTACTGTAGGGTTTTCCAGGTCCATAATACTCCACATCTGAAGAAGAATCTGTAAACTGCAATTCTTGAAGAGCTTCCTGTACTTCAGGTAAGACTTTCTTTGACCTCTTTTGTGTCTCAACTCTGATTCTTGATCTTGTCTTGACAGGTGACTTGTCCTCAGTCTCCACTGTCGGCATTCTCACTAACTGTCCAATTGGCAAAAGATGATCGCGATGGAGAGTTTTTACTCCTCCTCCTCCATCCTCCGGTCTCACTTTGTACACTGGAAGGTTGGGCATCTTTCCCAGGACCACGTAAGGCACAGGACTCCAACGACTCTCCAACTTATGTTTCCCTTTCAATCCTAAGTTCCTTAGCAACACTCTGTCGCCGATATCCAGTGTCTGGAATCCCACTCTTTTATCATAGGACCTCTTGTTCCTCTGATGTGTCTTGTAGGCTGTTTCAGAGGCAAGCTTGTAAGCTCTTTGCAAGTCTTCTTTTAGCCTAGCTACATAGCGTGAATGACCACCATCTGCTTTGCCATCAGGAGAGGTTCCAAAGCACAAGTCTATTGGAAGCCTAGCTTCTCGGCCAAACATTAAGAAATAGGGTGAGTACCCCGTAGCATCACATTTGGTGCTGTTGTAGGCGTGAACCAAGTAGCCAATATGTTTGCTCCACTGCCGTTTCCTCTCACAGCCCAGGGTTCCCAGCATTGAGAGAAGAGTTCTGTTGAATCTCTCAGGCTGCGGATCTCCCTGCGGGTGGTAGGGAGTGGTCCGTGATTTCCGAATCCCCATCATCTTCAAGAGCTCTTTGATTAACTGACTCTCAAAGTCTCTTCCCTGATCTGAGTGGATTCTGGCTGGCAAACCATAATGCAGGAAATACTTGTCCACCAGGATCTTTGCCACCGTCTGCGCTTTCTGATTTCGGGATGGGAAAGCCTGGGCATAACGGGTGAAATGATCCGTGACCACCAACACATTGCTGATACCTGCAGAATCTGGCTCCATGGACAGAAAATCGATGCATACCAGATCCATCGGTCCATTGCTTGAAATGTGATGTAAAGGCGCTACCCTATGACAGGGGGTCTTCCGAGTGACACATTCTCCACAGTTCTTTATGTACTGCTCAACATCACATGCCAGTTTCGGCCAAAAGAACCTGCTCCTCAACAAGTCTGTAGTTCTTTCAATACCAAGGTGTCCGAGATCATCATGGGTGGCCTTTAGCACTACTTCTCTGAACTCGCTTGGCAAGACAAGTTGAGTGAGTTCGTCTCCAGAGGGCCGCTTGCTTAAGCGATGGAGTAGCCCATCTTTCATCATCAGTTTCCCCATCTCTTTTTTTAGACGAGAGCGCTCTGAACAGGATCCATTCTCTTCCGGCCATTTGCCATGTTTAACAGCTTGTATGGCAGATCGGATGGCTGCATCATCCTCCTGAGCTTCAATCAGTTCCTGCTTTGACATCTGCCCCAATGATTTTAACTCCAGGTGAGTTGGGAATGCATAAATATCAGGCACACAATCAGGTGAAGCTCCCAACTGATCTACATACCTCGGTGGACTGCCCGCCGAACCAGGGATGCAAATTCGTTTGCAGATGGATTTCACACCAGACTGTGGTATGGTCTCCCATTCCTCTGAACTCTCATCAGGCATATTCCTTGAGAGCAGGTCAGCGTCTATGTTGTGCCTGCCTGGTCGGTACTGGACATCGAAGTCATAGGTGGATAAGGCAGAGAGCCATCTGTGCCCCACAGCACTGAGCTTGGCAGTCGACAACACGTACGTCAATGGGTTATTGTCCGTACGTACAGTAAATCTGACCCCATATAAATAATCGTGGAATTTATCCACTACAGCCCACTTAAGGGCCAGAAACTCCAGCTGGTGAACAGGGTAGTTCCTCTCAGATGTCTTTAGCTTCCTGCTGGCAAAGGCGACTGGTCTCAGGCCCTCACTGTGTTCCTGATATAGGACGGCGCCCAGCCCTCTCAAGCTGGCGTCCACATGCAGGACGTATGGCTTGTTGGGATCCGCAAAAGCCAACACAGGTGCATGAGTAAGGCAGTGGATAATCTTGTGGAAAGCCTCGGTGCAGGACTGGTCCCATCTCTCACCAAAGGGCTCGGACTCTTTGAGGTAAGTCTTTGTGTTGTCCTTCTCAGGCTTCTTGCCCCTCTGGGTTGGAGCATAGCCTTTTGTGAGCTCAGACAATGGCCTGACTATAGCTGCATAGTTGGCGATGAAACGGCGGTAATATCCGCAAAATCCCAAAAAGGATTGAAGAGCCTTCAGGTGCGTAGGCTGTGGCCAACTTGTAACTGCCTCTATCTTGGCTGGGTCAGGTGATACTCCATTGGCCGACACAATATGTCCAAGGTATTTTACCTTTGGGAGGCAGAATTGACATTTGTCGAATGAGATTTTCAATCCAACCGCTGCCAGACGATCAAGGACTTTAAGAAGTCTCTCTTCGTGCTCTTCTAAAGTTCGGCCAAATACAATCAAGTCATCGAGGTAGACAAGGACTTCGAGCAGATTCATGTCACCCACAGCCTTCTCCATTAATCTTTGGAAGGTGGCTGGGGCTCCCGTTATCCCCTGCGGCATCCTCTCAAACTGGAAGAACCCCAGTGGGCAGATGAATGCCGTCTTTTCCTTATCTTCCTCGGCCATGGCGATTTGGTAATAACCGCTCCGCAAATCAAGAACAGAGAACCACTTGCTTCCGGTCATTGAATCCAACACATCATCAATACAAGGAGTTGTGTACTGATCTGGGATTGTTCGGCTGTTTAACAATCGGTAGTCAATACACATTCTCACAGCTCCGTTCTTTTTGCGAACAATCACGATTGGGGATGCATAGGGACTACGAGACTCCTTGATGATCCCTGCACGCAACAATTCTTGGAGGTGCTTTCTCACGTCTTCCAGGTCAGCTGGAGCCAGGCGACGAGAGCGCTCCCTGAATGGCCGTGGATCTGACATCCGGATTGTGTGCTCTACTCCCTTTGCCAAACCAACACTCGTCTCCAGTAGCTCCACTCCCAGCGGGTGTGCTACTTCAGCCCACGGTGGTGCCCAGCGAAGAGGTGAACGTCAACCATTTCAGAATATTGGTCCAAAATGAGTCCTTGACAGAGACAGTCATACCAGTGGGAACAGCATTCTTGTAAAGAGAACACCTGGGACCTTGTGGATAGCTTTTGACGGAGTCTCTCTTTCCACTCTTCTGAGACAGGTGAGTCTCCGAAGTTGATCAGGTTCACATCGAACTCGGTGTCAGCTGTCTTGGATGGAGAGAGAGGAGTGACTGCATCTGTCAGATACATATGCCCGATAACTGTTCCCACTGGTATGACTGTCTCTGTCAAGGACTCATTTTGGACCAATATTCTGAAATGGTTGACGTTCACCTCTTCGCTGGGCACCACCGTGGGCTGAAGTAGCACACCCGCTGGGAGTGGAGCTACTGGAGACGAGTCAACCATCAGGATTTCTTTGTCAACCTGAAGCTTGTATTCGACTTTGCAGACTGCAGTACAGTCACCACCCGGGGGCAGAGTCAGTGGGCCAGGGCCTTGCCATAACACACAGCCAATATCACCCTCCTCCTCCAGGGCTGTGGCCGTGCCAGGCGCTGTTAGCTTGTTGTCACTGTAACAGGCTTGTATCCCCAGTGTCTGGGTGATGTCAATTCCATTGTCCTTACACTGCTGTACAAGACGTCGGATGTGACTGGCATTGGTCCCCACAATGATAGGAGTCTGGTCTGCAGTTCGGGGATGGGGGCAGATAAGAGCGAGAACTGTCACCGTCTGATCGGCACCTGCAACCTTTGCTGGATATTCAATGTCGACCACTACATACCCACGGTATGGATAACTGATCTCAGATTCACTTAGTCCCCACAGGGCTAAACCAGACACAGGGCGTATTGGGACATCAGACAGGTAAGTTTGATACCAAGACTCAAAGATAATGGTGACCTGAGAGCCACTATCAAACAAGGCCTCACAGCAATGTCCATTTACTTTCACAGGTACTATGCTGGGTGGACCAATCAAGCCTTCAGGGATGTCAGCCAGCTCTGATGAGGTAACAGCACTTTTCTTGACCCCACAGTTAACTTCATTGGTGGTGGCATCCCCAGACTGCTGTCTGTCTTTTGTCACCTTCAAAGCATGAATTAGCTTTCTGATAACCTTGGCTTGATTCTCAGGGTTGCGGCACTTTGTGGCAAAATGTCCGCTCTCACCACACCTATAGCAGAAATTCTCTTCGGACCGTTTCGGTGCTCCCATGGGGGAGTTGGGGACCTGTTTAGAAGCCTCCATGGTTGAAACAGCAACTGCAGCATCTTGCTCAGGCATCTTGTTGCTAGTTTTCTGTTTTAGTCGTTTCAGTTGTTTTTTCAAGGCAGCCAGCTCAGCATCTTGCCGGTTCTCAGAGTCAGGCGGTGCACTAATGGTTTTAACCTCCACATAATCATCTTTGACATGAGTGGATTTGGTCACTACTGATGCAACCAATGACTTTAGCTCTTTTATTTCAGCCTTTAATTTCTGGATCTCAGCTTGCCTTGTATCCACTTCTGTATTAGCATGCACTTGATGTACTGAGGCACTGAGCTTCTTTCTAGAAGTTTCGTACTCTTCCTCAGCACGAATCTCAGTCAACAGCTGCAGAAAGTTTGGGGGTGCAGCCTTCCTTTCTCTCAAGCGCAGCTGGATCAGCATTAGGTCTGAGGCAATAGCACCCCTCAGCAGTTGCTCCAGTCGGGCTTGATCCTTACCGCTAGCAGGGAGGCCACCTCTTTGAATCACCTTAGCTAGAGACCTCTCTAGACGTCGAAGGAAATCTGATAGTTTCTCTCCTTTTTGCTGTTGCATCAATCGGAAAGCAAAATAGAGATCATCACCGGACTCAGCACTTCCAAAAGCACTTTCAAGGGCTTCCAAGCACTCTTTTGGGCTGGCGTCAGGATTGGCGTGCCGTACTGCTTTCACAATTTCTAGTGCGGGCCCCTTTAAACTTCCAATAATTCTGCGTCTTTTTTCTCTATCAGAGCATTCAGTCTCCTCCACCATGAGCAATGCTTGCTCTAGCCAATGATCAAATGGTTCCTCACCTGGCGGCGTTGGTAGGGCTCCCGAGAACATGCGTAGTCGACCATAACTCCCACCATCAGCTGGTTTGGTTGTCTTTTCCAACAAATCTCCGACAGCGCGAAGGATGGATTCAGTGGAGCTAGTGGGCGGGGGTGTACTGGGGAATAATGATTTGAGGTCCTCCATGGTTTTCCCTTCAGCCTGCAGCAACCCTTTTAGTTTACTATTAAACTCTTCCTCAGCTGCCTGTGCCCCTCCTATGATGATAACAGGCCATACCTCTCCACCATCAATAGGCACAACTTCAGAAGGAACACTCTCCTCTCGCACAGTCTCTTTACTCTCACACAAAACCATCCGTCGGTTTAGTCTTGCACTGAAGTTTCTCCCTCGTACACGCACCCGTCCTAAAGACTTGATAGTTTCCAGTGTTTCTTCCACTTCACTGATCTCTACATCTTCTGGGACGATGGTCATAAGTGCATGCTTCTCATCCAAACCCTCACCACGGCACCAGCGTTTTAACTCTGACACTAGTTCAAATTTTTCCATGTTAATACTGTTTGTAAATTAGCTTAGTAACTTTAGGTAATCTCTTTACCTTTTAAGTCTATTTTTATTTTTTATTCACTGAAAAATCCAAGACTATCCCAGCGGTGCCTCCATTTTATGTAGCGCTCCCCTCAATATGTATATTGATGAGGGCAGAGCTTTTGGGTTCTTTTAAGGTTTTTATCAAATGTGTTTTAACCCTGTTTAACTCAAGTTTTAAATGTTATCTTGGATCTCTCTTTTAAAGTACACTCATGAAATGTTTTTCTAACCTACCTATGAATTCACGTTTCTTAAGTTATAGTTTTAATAAAGATTTTTAAACTATAAGTGTCTGTATGTCTTTCTCAGAATAAAATGATAACCTCTTTCCAGGTAAGTAATAAAGTAACACAACACAAGGTTTTAGAAAAATATATCTCAATTATTTACTCAATAAAGAAATTATTATCTCCGACAAAATAAGAAAATGAAATAAGGATTGTTCTTTTTTAAACCTTCAACATAAAATGTTGTCCCTCTTTTATAAAGGAAAATACTGTCAATACTGTACAATAGCCTATATAAATGCACAGACAACAATTTAAACACTATTAACCCTCAAATGGATTAATACAGAAAACCTCAATGTATCAACTTCAAAGTCACTTAAACCAAGAAACTTTGTGGGCCCACACACACCTCAATGCAATATAAAGCCGGCAACCAAAATTATTATAAAACTAAAATACCGTAGCAGGCCTGATGCGGTGCTCGTGTTCGTTGTGGCCCAAAACTTAATGGCCGCTTCACTCGTCAGCGAGCAAACAAAATAAAGGATACCTTGAGTTAATGTTTCTGTCCAGTCCTTTCTCCAACAGTCACAGGAACAGGCTCAGCGTCCGATCGCATTTTAACACAAACTCCGTTGGTTTCTCTTTTCTCCTCCACGTTTCCAGCAAAACACACGAGAGAAGTCCTGGTTGCTCCAAGCTCTGTCTGAGTCTCTTCCCTGTCTTCAGGTCGAAAACAGCATAAACCCCTCGAACTGTTCAACTGAGGGAGTCAAACTTAAACTAGAAAACGTCGTTCACTTGTAATGAACGAACTCTAGCCTATACTTCAAGGTGACTAAGCGTTAGCATTAGCAGTAGCACAAAAGTAAACAGTCTCTGAACTTCGTGTAGAAATTCCTCTCGTTTCTCAATACGCAGCTCACTCTTCTAACTGGTTGTCGTGAAAACAATCATAAGACACAAGTTACACACTGATTTGTGCACTACTTATTCACAAATTAACTCAGAAAATCTCTGTGTCACGCTCACTCGTGTGCTCACCCTCACCTCGTCTGTGTTCAAAAAAACAACGGCGACCTGACTCTCCGGCCAATCGTTATTAACCCCATAAATGCTGGTTTAGACAGTTTTCAGAAAAACATCTTTTACATAAAACAATAAACATATAATAATTTTTAAACTGCTTTTAACATTTTTATCATAACTTTTAAATGAATTTAAACCTTTTTAATCACACTATTTATATGCTCTTATTATTAATGTTAGGCCTACTAAAAGCATCACTTATCACCTCATGCTTTTTTAACCGGGTTACAAACTGATTCTGCTGTAAGGCCCATTGTTGTGACAATCAGATTTTAAAAACCTCTATGGTATCATGCTGACTTACACAGTAATCAAGAATCAGCATATGAATCTCAACAATGTGACCATTAAAAAATGATTTATGCCGCAATGCATGCTGGGAGCCATGAATAAGTTTTGTATTATGCTAGTACCCAGCATGCATCATTTTTTAATGGTCACCATTGTTGAGATTCATATGCTGATTCTTGATGTCTGTGTGAGTCTTAGTAATGCAATACCTTTTTTGTGAACCTTTTTGTGCACAACTATTTGTAAAATCCTTCATATTATCTGACGGTCACAACATGGCTAGCTCTTATGCTGTAGAATCACAGTTTTGAGTGAAACTAATATGTTGCCCTTTTAATCAGAGATCAGACTCTGAATGAAATCAGTGAATCAAGTCACTAAATGATGATTGTCATCATCAGTCCTTCACCATCAACACCCGATCAGACTTTTCCTTGCCTTTTGTGCCATAACAAATATGTTTTATGAACACTCAATTATAGCAGCCAAAGAAAATCTTAAGTGCAAAAGTCAAGGGTCAAGAGCCCAACTAAAGCAAACGCTGATCTCCATCATGGTGATTTAAATGAAACTCAAATCATCAACTTCTAAACCTTTGTTAATTCTAATAAGAACTTATGTAGACGAATGGCAATAATAAAGTCAAATTGTTTAGTAATAAGTGAAGCTTGTAATGCTGTTCGTGGAGTTGTTTAATCCTCCTCTGCTGAGATCTTGAGATATTTAATGTCTTCTTTCATCTCCAGTTGATTTTGCTGTGGCTGAAGTCAGTTGTAGTTCTTGTGTTTCTCTTTCCTTCAGTGATTCTGCTTGTTAACAGCAGGTGCTCATCACTAATGCTCAATCATCACTTAATTATACAATTATCATTCTGGGATCTAGAAATGTTCTATAACTCATTCAGTTTGAGTTCTGTTTCAGTCATTCAAGTTTCGGTAATATTTGAGTGCTGTGAACTCAATTGTATTTAGTTAATATTACTGTTATGTTTTACAGTGAAGGTATAGGCCTCTGGTTTACATTGTTGTAACATGATTTCATTAAGCTGATTATGATTTAGAGAGTTGTTGTTGTGTCAGACCTGCAGGTGGAGACACAGCAGAGTGTGAAAGAGGGAGATTCAGTCACTCTGACATGTAAAAGCAGCTGCTCTCTGCCTGAACAAACAACATTCATCTGGTACAAAAACACACAGAGAATAACTGAAGAATCACTGAAAGTGAATCAGCTTCATCTGTGGTCAGTCAGTCGTTCTGATGCAGGAAACTACAGATGTGCCGTTACAGGACATCAACATCTGATCTCTCCTGCTGTTTATCTTAATGTTGAATGTGAGTACATATTAATAACATATGAATTAATATTAGTGAAATAGTTCAGATTATTCATATTTGTTTGATAATTTCAGGCCCGATCATACAGACTGCATGACATTTTTGTGTATTAATCATGATTTATTCATATTCATTTATTAATACGCAAAATGAATGTAAATCGTGAATCTAGTGATCTTTTTTTATGAATCTTGAGTTGATACAGTATATCTGTAAATATTCAGAAAAGTTCAGATGTAGATTTGCAAATTTTTCATTCCTATTTTGATTTATAAATATGTTATATATATTTCATGTAGATCCTCCACAGAGCATCTCAGTGTCGTTCAGTCCGTCTGGTGTAATAGTGGAGGAAGATTCAGTGACTCTGAACTGCAGCAGTGACTCAAACCCTCCTGCTCTGAACTTCAGCTGGTTTAAGGAGAATGAAACCTCAGCTGTTGGATCTGGACAGAGTTTCAGCATCTCCAGCTTTAAGTCCAGTTTCAGTGGACGCTTCTACTGTGAGGCTCAGAATAAACATGGATCTCAGAGATCAGCGTCTGTGTCTTTGTTCGTGTCTGAAACAGTTGCAGGTATTGATATGTGCCGTTGGCTCTTATGCTGGTGTCATTATCAGCCGTGTGAATGATGTTTCTCTTCGCTCAGGTGGCTTGAGCACAGGTGTGTACGCAGCTGCTGGGGTCGGGGCGGCGCTCATCGGCATCTGCATTATTGCTGTAGTGATAAAAATCAAAAGGTAAGAGAAAACTGCTGTGGAAATATATGATGTATTTATAACTCACAGGTCATATTAATCACTTTTATGATCACTTTTAAATCACATTTAATCCTGTATTTCCCCCTTTTAAGATGTGCATTTCCATGATATAGATACTGTATGTTTCCAATTTCTCTTCTCTCCGTTAGGAAAGCAGGAGATACTGCCGTCCAAGGTGGCGTATCAAAACAGGCAAGTCTAGAAAAGTGTCTATTTCAGCACATTTGAAGGCAATTATGATCCCAATTGGTGAACATGATTTCTCAAAGTACAACATGTTCCTGGATAAACATCTTTATTGATCCTGGAACAACATTCCAATCAACCAATCAGATTTGAGGGACAAGTTTACAGTTTATGTAGCCTGGGAAAACCCAGACAAACTTCCGGCAAATTTAGATTTGCTCTGCAAGTAGTCTGGCAAAGAGCCCATTCAAGCCGATTTCTAATCCGTCCAAATCGAGGCACCAATCAGAAATGTTGAGGTGGGCTTTACACGATGACGATCACTCTGATTGGTTTTAGGTCTATCCAATTGCGCCCAGAGGCATTTGAGCGACGTTCGTTGGTGAAGCGCACCAACTTTTAAATGCATTATTATATTCAAATTGCAAACACATGAGGACAGTCTCCATGAAAGACGCACTGGCAGATGAACGTGCTACTACATTTCTCTCCGAAACGGTAGGAAATTAAATTAGATTTAATAGAGGATTTTAACTGTGACAAGATGATTGACAGGGCAGTTTACGCGACAGATCCGTCCGATAAAGATGACGAAGTAGTATGTCCCAAAGCTTGCCTGCTTTTTGCTACACATTCAAAAGTAAATACCTTTTCTTCACAAAAAGAGTACATACTTTTATGGCGTAGTGTAACTTAGGCGAATTGGGACGCAGCATATGGCTTTACACGATGACGATCGCTCTGATTGGTTTTAGGTCTATTGCGCCCAGAGGCATTTGAGCGACGTCCGTTGGTGACGCCCCTTTGGAAATGAGTTATTAATGAAGCTTTGCCAGACCATAACTCAGTTACTACTGAGAATGGTCTGGTTTTAACCAGGCTACAGTTTATGTCAAGTTTAGGCTTAAAATCAGGATTAGGTGCTTCTCAACAGTGTTATTCACCTATCATCCAAGTTATGGGTAGTGGGACTAAATTTTCGGACAGGAATGTTGATCCAGGTACAGTGACCGATTGTAGTGTGATCATCTGGACTGTGTGTGTTCGTTCAGGAAAACATCAGCGCAGCGGGGACGAATCAGATGAGCACGAGTGATTCAGGCATTAAGAATGACTCGATGTACACAAGCATCGCCGATCACAAGAGACCCAGGAAGCCTCAGAGCGCTGGAGATGAAGACGAGGTTCAGTACGCCACCGTCCAGCACCACAGAAACACAGGGAACACGAGTGTGAAGGCTGAAGGTCAGTCTGGAGACGTGAGGGATCGTGGTCCTGCTGACTCTGCCAGGTGAGGCGCACTTCATTACTCACTGTTAAAGATTTGAACCAATCCCTAAAACTCTGCAGGCGACTCAGAGAAACAAGGTTTTATGTGTATGATTAATCTTATTTTGTCTTTTTTACACTTATTGAACAGATCTGATGATTCCAGTGTGATCTACAGCAGCATCAATGTTGCAGGAAGATTTTGAGCATCTGATCACAAACACCTCAATTGCCATCGTGTTAAGTTGCAAGTTGCAATCAACGTTAATATCATACTGTGATGTATTTCTGAGTGAATCTTTTTGTGTGTGTGTGTGTGTGTGTGTGTGTGTGTGTGTTACTCTTTTGGATATATGAAGTCTGTATAAATTGTCTTTTCCTGCAGAGTGTGTTGCTCATTCACAAGCTGCACAAGCAAGCTTCATCACAGACACATGACTAATAGAATATTTGTGAGTTTTGTTTCATACTGTGAACTGCATGTAAATATCACTTCATCCACTGTTTTTCTGTGTAATAAATTATCCCGTGTGGTGTATTTAATGTGAAGAAACATATTAAAGTATGTTATTTTTGAATACTGAGCTGAAAAGACCATATGGCATAGATTGTTTATTAAGGAATATTGTATTTACTACAATCTGTTTTTGTATGTGTTAAAAAGAGAAGAGCATCAGTGCCTCCTCCTGGCAGAGGGCGAGTGTGTTTGCTTGATAACTGCTTGTTTTTTTGGGGCATGCCCATGAAGTGTGTTAATAAAAGTTGGGTTTTATCTTCAACCTTGGCTTCATTGAGTATTTAAAAAAGTGGTCACTCGGCCACAACATCCCGATACAATATATATATTAAAAACCATTCATTGCACGGTTGAACTGTCTAAAATAATGAATCAAACTGAATCGCAAACTATTTCAGGTATTTTTGTAAAGCTTTTTGATCAATTAGTCTCGCGTAGCCAGCGCTTCAGACTGACGGCAGAAGGTCAGGGGTGCGTTTCCAGATAATGCTGTTTCTTAGTGCGTCAAAGTCAGTTGTAGTTCTTGTGTTTGTCTTTCCTTCAGTGATTAGGTTACTATTTCACAGTAGCGATAATGTTAAGTGCACCAGAATAAAATATAATATTCGGAAGTAAACAGTGTAGCTGACTTACAGATTCAGTTAACTTCCACAAATGAATAAGCGCGACGATTCAGGGAGCAGGCTACACAGTGAACTCCGAGAAAACTCCGACCCTCTCTGTCTCTGGTCAGTGCAGTGTGCAGTGTGAGGGGGGAGTGGCCAGCTGTGCTCACTCAGTGTCATTGTGAGAGGGGGAGTGGCCAGCTGTGCTCACTCAGTGTCATTGTGAGAGGGGGAGTGGCCAGCTGTGCTCACTCAGTGAGAGGGGGAGTGGCCAGCTGTGCTCACTCAAGCCCCTTTCACACAGAGATTCCGGAAAATACACGGATAAAGTGACCCGGGATTTGACCCGGGTTCATTTGATTTTGGTTCATTCACACTGCCAGTGATTTTCCGGAACCAGAGAGCGCGTTCACACACAACCCGTGTATGTCCCGGAAAGACACGTGACATCGATGTGACTTGTAATGTCTCAGCAGCGTCTTCAGTTTGCTTATGAGCTGCGAAACCACGCTTGTGCATTTATTTCTCTGATTCGATCATAAAATTGCGCATTTCGTACCGTTTCACAGCTGGCGAACGATCCCGGCTTCAGCGTCATCACTACGACACGGCATTATTACGGCTTTTGTTCACACAGCGCGCGTTCGGGGACTGAACACGGCAATGTTACTAGGTCCCCAACCCGGCATCGATCCCGGCATTAAACCCGGGTCATGTTTGCGTTCACACAGAAGGCGTTCCGGCAATTTGCCGGCAATTTCCCGGGTTCAATGCGCTGTGTGAAAGGGGCTTCTGTGTCAGTGAGAGGGGGAGTGGCCAGCTGTGCTCACTCAGTGTCATTGTGAGAGGGGGAGTGGCTAGCTGTGCTCACTCAGTGTGCAGTGTGAGGGGGGAGTGGCCAGCTGTGCTCACTCAGTGTCATTGTGAGAGGGGGAGTGGCTAGCTGTGCTCACTCAGTGTGCAGTGAGAGGGGGAGTGGTTAGCTGTGCTCACTCAGTGTCATTGTGAGAGGGGGAGTGGCTAGCTGTGCTCACTCAGTGTGCAGTGTGAGGGGGGAGTGGCCAGCTGTGCTCACTCAGTGTGCAGTGAGAGGGGGAGTGGCTAGCTGTGCTCACTCAGTGTCATTGTGAGAGGGGGAGTGGCTAGCTGTGCTCACTCAGTGTGCAGTGTGAGGGGGGAGTGGCCAGCTGTGCTCACTCAGTGTGCAGTGAGAGGGGGAGTGGCTAGCTGTGCTCACTCAGTGTCAGTGTTGGCCGATTGGCCGAATTCACTGCATGACAACGATCACGTGTGTTTCGTGTTTATTCGAACACCTTTAGTTCCTCTAAAGCTCACAAATCAGTTTTATATAACAGTAAACAGTAGGGATGGGAAGATTAACCGATATGTATCGATACGCGGTCCTGCGCGTGCACGATGCGAGTGCATCGGTAGAGCAGCAGAGGATGAATGAAATTTTGGAAGCAAATCAAGATGCATCGGTTTTTCCGAGATACAGCTTATCCTTTTAATACGGAATGTATTTCTTTATTTATTAACAAGTGTTGTAGGCCTAAGCAACGGACTTGCGGATGTGTACACTACAACTCAATGTATCAGCTGCGCGGATGAAGCCAGTGATGCGGCCAAAGGTAGTTGTCAGGAAGCGCGAGGAGTAAGCAAAACAAACATGTCGGATGCCGAGATAATTTATCCTCCACTGAGTTTTAAATCTAAAGTTTGGAAACACTATGGATTTTACAAGAAAGACGGACGGCTTGACAAGACAGATGCAATTTGTAAAATGTGCCGCGCATCTGTAAAATACACGGGCAGTACGACTAATCTGATATCTCACTTGAAGCGGCGCCACGGTGTTGTTGTGGAAGCATCTGCCAGTGCCCCTGCATCCCCTGCCTCCTGCTCTGATTCACCTGTAGCTACCAGCTCCAAAAGTGGTGAGAAAACTATTGAAAGTTTTTTCCATGCCCCGCTTGCTGACAATTCCGCGCGCTCTACGGCAATAACAGATGCTATTGCATTGTTCATCTGCAAAGATATTCAGCCCTATAGTGTCACGGAGAACGAAGGTTTTAAACAACTCCTCCATGTTTTGGAGCCTCGTTATAAGATACCAAACCGAAAGCTATTCTCCGATAAACAGATTCCTGCTCTGTACGACAAAGTCAGAAGAGAGATAGAGGAGTCTCTGCACAAAGCCCAAAGAGTTGCTGTAACAGTGGACGGTTGGACATTGTGCGCTACAGCATCATATGTAACGGTCACAGCACACTACATAGATGACGGGTGGGTCGACGAGATGATAGATGTTCAACGAGGCTCACACAGAGAATAATCTAGCC
This sequence comes from Rutilus rutilus, assembly GCA_021464565.1. Lineage (NCBI taxonomy): Eukaryota > Metazoa > Chordata > Actinopteri > Cypriniformes > Leuciscidae > Rutilus > Rutilus rutilus. The sequence goes on along the minus strand of JAJAQA010000002.1, from coordinate 20,797,726 downwards.
GTTTTACTTCAGGATGTTTGATGGGATGAGTGGAAGATCGAAGAAAAGAGCCCCGCATTAGTCACAGATAACGCCAGAAACATGATCCTGGCTGGTGCTGGTGCCAAAATGGACCCACACGTGAGATGCATCGCCCACACATTGAACTTGGCATCTCAAAAAGCCTTTAAGGTGGACAGTGTCTCTGAGCTGCTGGTGAAAGTTAGGAAGCTTGTCTCCTTTTTCCACAAAAGCCCCAAGGCAACTGAAGTTCTGCGTGAAATACAGACCCAGTTACACCTGCCCAACCACAAGCTCATCCATGACGTTTCCACCAGATGGAACAGTACCCTCGACATGTTGGAGCATTTCTGGGAGCAGCAGCCTGCTGTGCTGAACACCCTGCTGTCCAGGAAGATAAAGAGGCGTGAGGCTATGGTCAGTTTGACAGAAGATGACATGACACTGATCCCAGAGATCATCAAATTAATGTCACCTCTGAAAGTGGCAACCACACTCCTCAGTGAGGAAAAAAATCCCACCATCTCCATTATCTCTCCAATCCAAGCCAAATTGCAGAGACAATTCCAACCAGATGAGAGTGATCTAGAGCAGTGGTTCCCAAACCTGTCCTGAAGGCACCCCAACACTGCACGTTTTCTTTGTCTCCCTAATCAAACACACCTGATTCAACTCATCAGCTCATTATCACATGGGTTAGTTGCGATGTTATATTGTGGCATGTTTATCAAATTAAAACTGGGATGGCATACGTGACGTCACAGTCACGTGGCGTCGGCGCTGTATCAAGTCAGACAAAATTTCTAACCGGCATGCACTGCTTCAAGTCAGCCGCCGATCGGTCTGCACAGAGCTGAATGAAGTCGAACAAGCCTAAAGTCAGTGTGAGGGGGGAGTGGCCAGCTGTGCTCACTCAGTGTCAGTGTGAGAGGGGGAGTGGCCAGCTGTGCTCACTCAGTGTCAGTGTGAGAGGGGGAGTGGCCAGCTGTGCTAACTCAGTGTCAGTGTGAGGGGGGAGTGGCCAGCTGTGCTCACTCAGTGTCAGTGTGAGAGGGGGAGTGGCCAGCTGTGCTAAATCAGTGTCAGTGTGAGGGGGGAGTGGCCATCTGTGCTCACTCAGTGTCAGTGTGAGAGGGGGAGTGGCCAGCTGTGCTCACTCAGTGTCAGTGTGAGAGGGGGAGTGGCCAGCTGTGCTAACTCAGTGTCAGTGTGAGGGGGGAGTGGCCAGCTGTGCTAAATCAGTGTCAGTGTGAGGGGGAGTGGCCAGCTGTGCTCACTCAGTGTCAGTGTGAGAGGGGGAGTGGCCAGCTGTGCTAAATCAGTGTCAGTGTGAGAGGGGGAGTGGCCAGCTGTGCTCACTCAGTGTCAGTGTGAGAGGGGGAGTGGCCAGCTGTGCTCACTCAGTGGGTGTTTCTCAATATGCGTTCTTCAGCGATCTTGCGTCCTTGTGTTCTCGTTTTACGTCATCATTAACCGTCGAAGTTCAGACCCAATTCTCAAGAACGCAAGTACAGAGGACGCATGAAAGAACCCGGATGTGTTCTTGATACCGAGGATGCATCGAATGCAGACTTGAGCTAGTACTCACCTGGTGTCCCAGAAGTCATTGCGGCCGGTTCCGAGTTCGTTCTTCCAAGGAAGCTTGGCAAGACCGGTCTCCACGAGAACACAAGTCCGTTCTCTGCGTTCTTGGAATTGAGAAACAGCCAGTGTCAGTGTGAGAGGGGGAGTGGCCAGCTGTGCTAAATCAGTGTCAGTGTGAGGGGGGAGTGGCCAGCTGTGCTCACTCAGTGTCAGTGTGAGAGGGGGAGTGGCCAGCTGTGCTCACTCAGTGTCAGTGTGAGGGGGGAGTGGCCTGCGGCTAGAGCGCAAAAGCCAATGTGTGCTTCTTTTACCGAGATATTTAACGATATCTTTTGCATTTCTAATCCAATTAACATCAAACTTGGCACTGCACTTACTCGTGCCCATAGCAAGACACCTGTCAAGTTTGAAATCCATCGGACTAATGGTTTGAGAGATATACGAATAACAGACAGGCAGACAGACAGACAGATGTTCCTGTAATTTATAGATAGATAGATAACTGACATTATAACTAATATTTCATGTGTGTGTCCAGACTGCCATCTAGAGGATATTAGTCACACTAATAAAGGTTGCCTATAGGTTTTCTTAAGTATACTATATAAGTAATGAAAGGCCAGAAGTGAAGAAGTTATGAATTAGAAAACTGAGATTGGACTAAATGGAAAACTCAAGCACAGCCAGAATAGTTAATAATTAATTTTAATAGTTAATCATTTAAATTTTTTTATCATTTTGCATAGCGGTGCAAAAATAACCAGTCAAACAGGGCTAATGAGACTGCAGGAGTCTAAACACCAATCAGATTAACGCCTGTGACGTGACACCGTTGCTCCGCCCACAGCGCGGGAAAATATGAGTCCTCATGACTTTCAGAGCAAGAGCAATTTCCAAATGGTGAGTGTATTTCTCTGCTCTCAACTTTAAAACGTGTCGTGTCATCTTTGGACCCTGCACATATAACCTTACACATTTCTTATCTATGAGACAAATTTAAACATAACATGTCAACATATGTGAAATATATCATGGACAAAACAAAACAACTTGAGTTGCTCTTTGTTAGTTAGTTATCTCGTACTGTCTAGCCACCTGGCTTTAAAATAAATTCTATTTATTATCCTATTCGCTGGGTCACATGACCATAAATGATCAAATTACTTCCTTGAAGTGACCATTTCATGTTTCCTTCACTAACAGCCTTGTGGAAGGGCCCGTCGTGAAGGGTTCTAGTTGTTCACTTTCAGTTGGAAAACCCCTACAAATGGCGTTCCCTTCCCTGAAGTGCCCTTCTTGGGGGCAAAAACGCGTTTGTAATTTGCCCCAAGTTCCAGACAACCCAGGTAACAGAAAGAACTGACAGATAAAACTGTGGTAAGCAAAACAGAATTGAGGAAATCTTCCCTCGTCACACTCCAGCACAGGGGTGGCTGCACGAAAACACCTGGACTTATTTGTAATATTATTTTCATTGTTTGTGTGTATTAAGTACCAGTGTCTGATCTTGTTAGTGTGTTTTATGCAAATCAAGGTAAAACCAAAGACTCTGACTTTGGTAAAACTGAGTTTCAAGTCACTAGGATTCATTTTCACCTCCAGTATTTTGAACTTTCAGAGCAAAATGACCACATTTACAACTAATGTTTTGTGATCATTTACTCACCGTCTGAAGCGTTACCCAGACAGCACATGTACGACTCCAAGATGTCTGTTAAAGAGCAGCTCATCCGGAAAGCTTCTGCTGTGGACAAACATCTTTAAAGGAGTCATAACCTAGTATTACATTGGATACCTACTGCTGTATTATAGTCTTTCAGGCCCTTCTAAAAAAGAAAAGTGGAAAAAAAATAAACACAGACCTACTTTTACCCTTATTTCTGAAGGCATTATTGTCTCGCGAGATCAATGCAATGTTTTGGCTGTCGTGGACGCTCATTTTAATAATGCAAATGAGGGGCGCGTTGATTGGTTGAAGGAAGGAGGGGGGTTGACACGCAGGTAACTTCAGCATCATTACAAACTGACATCATGGCGCAAGTGGTGAATGAACCCGACCCGGCCGCGACCTACGGGATTCAACCCTACATGTTTGAGCCGGACTCTGAACCAGAGCTGGAAAGGGAAGATGTAGAGTTGTTGGATGGACGTCTACATCAAGATGTCTCTGAATGGTAAAGACAATCATTTTGACTGAGACATACATTAACATCGGTAACGAGCTAAAACGTTTGTTGCTATTTTCTCCCATATAGGTTTACCTTTTATTTAATGTCGATTACATTAACGGAGATGTAGTCTACTTATTTTATCAGCTTACAGTGGTTATTGAGATGAGACGTTTACTATCATGTGCTGTTTTGGCCTTGTTTCACGTTATTTAGACATTCAATATTTTTCTTTAGACAGGTAACGTGTTGTTTTTCTTTATGTTTATTATTACTTGACTGTTTGTATTATTTATCTATGTATCGTTATCTATTCTATAAAAAATCTATACAATGATATGTTGTCATAGTTATATAATATACAATAAAGCGCACACACATAACGATACGCCAGTTGAAAGGGTTGCTGGGACAGCGTCATTAAAAATGAATTTCATCCACTGGTCCCTGATAGTTTCGTCCGATTTTGGGAGATAAAACACATTTACATGTTTTTTATGGCAATCAACCACAGAGCAAGTCCGGTGTGCACTCGGTTTCTCCATCTTTCTCGACTGAACTGACTATGAGGGGGAGAGGGGAAGGGCGGGCTTCCTGCTGCGGTGTCCATATATGGTATATCCTACTACCTCATGACGTCAAGAGGGAGCTGAAATCAAAATCTAGTATTTGAGTGCGCGTGCACGCGCGCTGGTTTATTTACCCTGAGGTAAACAAACGCTTCACTTTTAAATATCGGCTTCCCGGCCAGTGTATAATCGTTAGGCAATCATAACATACATTGATTCTCGTGGAAAAGTGAAAATTGCAGGTTATGACTCCTTTAAAAAGTCAGTTTTTTGAATACATTGTAAATCATAAACATCTTCAACATCTGACAGGAAAGAGACATATTGCAGATGAGCTAACACTAAAAAATACGTCTTCCAGTTTAAAAACGCGGACAAATAGACGTCTGCTATCAGGGTATGGTGATATGTTTCTAAACTGTGACATTGCATCCTATTGCCTCAGTTGGTTGTGAATCCAAATTAAATGTTTTTTTTGTTTTGTTTTTGTTTCTCATTGTCCTTGGCCTCAAAAGTGGACTTAGATGATTTTAGTAATATTTCCGTTACGTTGAAACCGCTAAATCAAGTCAGTGTGTTTGATACTGTAAGGCCTGCCCAATCGTCCAACGACAGTTTCCGATAAGTGGGTAAAGGTTTACTGTGCGTTAGTTACTGTCTTTTATCACGACCTCGAATTTAGGTTGGAATGCCAATTTGTTATTGGTCATTTATATAATAGTTTAGCGATACGTTTCATTGTTCTATTTAACTCTTTACTCTTATTAATCGTTAATTCGGGTGCCAAAGTCGCACAGGGTCCTCGCACCGGCCGTATATATATTATACGGGCCCACGATCACAAACTCGCCAGCTTCAGGTCACTAAACAGTGGTAATTGGCTAATACCTTAGATGGTCGCATTCAAGCTTACTCAATCTAAGATATTTTGTATAGCCCCCTTGGTTGTATACACTTGAATTAAAGTAACGTTTTCTTTAGACAGAGGTCATGACCACTACTATATATGCCGACCAACATTACTTCTCTGATAGTAGCTTTGGTTTGGTCCTGCCATGGTCTCCCACGTACACTTGACTAAAGTAACATTATATTAAACAGAGGTAAGACTCACCCTATTTAGGTTGGTCGAGCAGCATTTTGCTGTCCTGAACGGAAATTCCCTTTTTGTCTTTACATCCCAAGTACACTTGAATTAGTGCCAAACATTAGCCGGAACTCAAAAATCGCAGTTGGTGTGTCGTATGATCCACTCAAAACTGGACGTTAGTCGTCTCAGATCTGACGCATATTTGCTGTAACAATGGATTCAATGTAATCTACTAAAGTAAATAATATCAGAATCAGTTCAAAGATAATCAGTACAATAACATCAAATGCTCAGAGATAAAGAGTAAAAGATGTACCTGACTCAAGAAATACATAATGCTGAGTGTCTGAAAGAATCGCCCTGAGCCTCTTGTTGCATTTCTCCTATTTACATGATTGATTTATAAACACAAAGTGAACAATATAGAAATAAATACAACTTTAGTAACTTTTATTACTTCTAAAATCAACATGTCAAAGAGTCAGATGTAAAAGCTGCTGTAATGGCAGTAAAGTGCACTGGACCTTTTTGACCACTAGATGACAGTAAAGTCAATGGAAGTGCAGGAAAGATTTGAGTAATGGATGTAATTCCTCTATTTTGAGAGGCTGTTCACTGCAGAGTCGTGGGTGGAGAGAGAAGTCCAGCTCTTCTCTCTGGATGTAATTTGGGTGTAATGGGTGGAGCGAGACGGTCCAACAACACCCTAACCGACCCATAACTCTCTCCCTCCACCCATTAGATCCACTGAGGAGGAGCTGGACGTCATTTGGCTCTGCAGTGAACATCACTGCTCCATTATTAGGAGTTATTAAATAGATCCATCAGTGATGTATTAGTGTTTATGAAGACCATTAAAACTATTTCTCCTGTATCTGTCGTCGGTCTGGTCTCTGAGTGCTCGTGTCGTCTGTCAGAAACTGGCATTGACCCACTTAAACTCAATGTAGTTGCTGATGGTTATGACTGTGTGTGTGTGTGTGTGTGTGTGTGTGTGTGTGTGTGTGTGTTGCTTCATGTGTTAAACACAGAGTCTGTGTCAGAAAGAGGAAGATAAACTAAGAGCTGTAAAGATGCTGCTCATCATGTCTGCAGGAGCGTCTGAGCAGCATCTTTACAGCTCTTAGTTTCTCTTCTCTTCCTCTTCCTTTACACTGTTCTTTTTCAAAGCAAACATCTTTCACATATTCTCTCACAAAGATCTGACAATAGTGAGCTCAACAGCGATTAAGCTTGTTGTGTGTTTGATACATTTCTTCATCAGTTGTTCTTGTGTAGTTGAGATGACGGTCACTCATAACCACAAAGAGGAAGACCAACATTTAGTTGCACAATATAAAGTGTGAAAACAGCGTTTGACGCCTTAAACTGCGGATGTTTTTCTCATTTGGCCGTCGACACTGAAACATTGACACTTCAGAGCGGTAAGACCATTTTACTGTTATTTAAAATAGTTCAGTAGAGCTACGACTGATGTTTGTAAAACTGTTTTAGGTGAATGTTGATTTGATGAAGTGATTTAAACTCCAGAAGCTCAATATCTGTTGTAGATTCATGTGTAAATATTGTGTGAAGCTCTTTAGACACACGAGGCCTGACATGAGAAACATCATCAGTTCACATCAAGCCTTCAATGAGCCGTGAATTATTAATCATCATGTGCTTTATCAATAGAGTTTGTGATGTTGTATATAGATGATGCTCATAATGTCATAATTGTCAGTTTTATGATTGCAGAAGTCACTATGGTGTCGTCTCTCATAAAGTCTCTTCCTCTGATCGTAGTGATCATGACTGCGGGTGAGTCTTCAGTTTCACTCACTATACTGATATTTGGTAACACTTTACAATAAGGTTCATTAGTTAATATGAACTAAGAATTAAGAATACTTATTCAGCATTTATTAATCTTAGTTAATATTAATTTTTACATTTACTAATACATTACTGAAATCAGAAGTTTTATTTGTTAACATTAGTTAATGCACTGTGAATTAACATGAACAAACAATGAACAGCTCTATTTTTATTAACTAATGTTAGTGTATTAATTCATGTTAGTTAATACATTAACTAATGTTAACTAATTAACCTTATTGTAACTTGTCAGATATTTTAACACTCTTTGAAAAGATGATTGAGCTCTTCACACTGTAGTTTTTTTATAAACTCTGACATGTACGGTGGCTGAGAGAGTTCAACATGCTGCAACTGAAGAAAACACATGCAAACAGAAAAAACTCCATGAAGCAGTGTTGAAGTTAATGAGATAATAAAGTGGTTAATTAAGTGATGATAGAATTATTGACAAGCACCTGCTGTTAACAAGCAGAATCACTGAAGGAAAGAAAAGAAGAACAGAAAAATAGAAGATATTAAATCACTGAAGATCTCAACAGGAGGATTAAACAACTCCACAAACAGCATTACCAGCTTCACTCACTGTAAAACCTAACAGTAATATGTACTAAATAGAATTGAGTTCACAGCACTCAAATATTACCGAAACTTGAATGACTGAAACAGAACTCAAACTGAATGAATTATAGAACATTTCTAGATCCCAGAATGATAGTTGTGCACAAAAAGTTTCACAGAAATGGTATTGCATTACTAAGACTCACACAGACATCAAGAATCAGCATATGAATCTCAACAATGGTGACCATTAAAAAATGATGCATGCTGGGTACTAGCATAATACAAAACTTATCCATGGCTCCCAGCATGCATTGCAGCATAAATAATTTTTTAATGGTCACCATTGTTGAGATTCATATGCTGATTCTTGATTACTGTGTAAGTCAGCATGATACCATAGAGGTTTTTAAAATCTGATTGTCACAACAATGGGTCTTACAGCAGAATCAGTTCTATTATAATGAATAATACAAGTAATACATCACCTGTCTAATCAGAGATTAGGCTCTGGAAAAGATCAGCGAATCAAGTCACTAAATGATTATTTTTATCATCTAAACACAACCACATGCTCATATTTTCTTTTGGCGTATGTGCCATAACAAATGTGTTTTATAAACACTCAGTTACAGCAGCCAGAGGAAAAACTGGTGTTATAAAGTCAAGGGTCAAGAGCCCAACTAAAGCAAACACTGATCTCTATCATGGTGTCTTTAAATGAAACTCAATAAATCATTAGCATCCAACCCTCTGTTCATTCTCAATAACAACTTCTGTAGACGCATGACAAAAGTCAAACTGTTTAGTAATAAGTGAAGCTGGTAATGCTGTTTGTGTAGTGGTTTAATCCTCCTCTGCTGAGATCTTTAGAGATTTAAACATCTTTTATCTTGAGTTGATTTCATCTAAGGCTGTGGCTGGAAGTCAGTTGTAGTTCTTTTGTTTCTCTTTCCTTCATTGATTCTGCTCGTTAACAGCAGGTGTTAATCACTAATGCTCAATAATCACTTAATTAATCACTTAATTTATTGACTGCAATGTATATCTACTTTTAGTAAACTCAACTGAAATAAGTTCAGAGTACTCATAACTATTGTTTTTATAAACTTAATTGAATTGAGGCAATCGGTTTCCTCAAATGAAATGAGTTAGCTTAACTTGTTGAATTTGACTTTGTGTGTGACAAAAAAAGTTTGTCATTTCACTGTTTTTACCCAATAAAGTGAAGTTTCAGCTATATAAAGTATTTAAATGCAGTGTAAAGTTTAATTGTGTATTAAGAAATATTATTGTTTTAGTGAACTCGATTAAAATAAGTTCAGAGTACTCTGAGTGTACTACTTTTTCTCAGAGAACTATTGTTTTTATAAACTTAATTGAATTGAGGCAATCGGTTTCCTCAAATGAAATGAGTTAGCTTAACTTGTTGGGTTTTACAGTACTAGGGCTGTCACTTTTGTGAAACAATCCTGTTAGATTTTTGAGACATAAGTGTTCATTGAATCGATTGTAAAATTTTCCATGTCTAAAGACGTTTCCATTTTAAACGCCAAATATGGCCAAATCCATGGACAACTAACAGGCTTTAGGACGAACGTAAAGAGGGCGCTTGAGTCGCGCACAAGTCAGCAATATTCCTGATGATTTATTTGCGTGGAGTTTCGTGCACAATGACAAACAAGAGTACAACATTCTCGAAAAACAATAAGCAGAGTGGACTGCCATAACATAAATGAAAAACATTACTGCAGGCTTCAACATGGCTGTGTTTACGATTATAAATGTAAAACAAATTTCGCCTACGTTGGCGATTGTAGACCGTAGCCCAAATCTGTATATGTATGCATGAGACTGTTAGCCTGGAAATCCAGACCTAAATCTAAAAGATTAATGGTCTGGCGTCGACTAATGAAAATCGGCCAGCTCGAGGGGCGGCACCAAGCATGCATTTGAAAATCTCACTGCACGCAATTGGATAACACTACGACCAATCACAACAATAAACCCCATACGCTTAGCTACCGGGGAGCTAACTGGTAGATTAGACTCTTACCGTACCCGGTCAGCAAAACAGCAAAAATGTCCTTCTAGTTCTTGCAAAGGAATGATTTGAGCGGCGTCTTCTGTTCCTGTTTTAGATAAAAAGCCAAGTCTAACTCGTTCATTGTAACGGCCAAAGCCGTTTCAAACAACTGGTGTTCATCCATAGCCATCTTGCAATGTTTACTAATGTCTTTGACGTCACAGCAGGCTTGTGCACAATTCAGAATTGAATTGAGAATGACTCCTTAATTCCAATTCAATTCTTGAATTTGAATTGAATTTGAATTGATGTCAAAAACAGGATCTAGAATTACAATTCGAATTTGAATTAAAGGAAGCAGAATTGCAATTCAATAAAAATTCAAAGAAATTCATATACATATTTTAAGTGAAGTGTTTAACAATGAAGCTTTACGTCAGATATGATTGCATTATAAATGATATTAGTTTGAACTACTTGTACAGATTACATTAAAAGGATATGTTTTCCCCCAGCGATGAATGTTAAAAGCAATGTAAAAAAATAAATAAACGAATTAAACAACATTGAGGGGGTAATTTATTTCAAGAATTTGATCAATATCTATTTTAGAACAAAATGTATTTTTGAGGAAATTTTTTTTGAGGAGTAAATAGTTACGTGAAATGAAATTTCTGTTAATAAATTACAAAATTAATGTAATTGTATTTAGTTGTATTACTGAGGTAAAATGTTTAATTCAATTAGTTACACTCTAAAAAGAGATGTGTTAAAAAACAACACACAGCATGTGTTGATGGTATTTTGACACATGTTGTGTATATTTTTAACACACAATGTGTGTTCAAGTGTAACTCTGGATAGAATAGCACTGGATGGAGGAGAGTTTGTGTTTATGAAAAAAAATTATAGGTATATTTTATATGGTATCCCATAAAATGCTCTAAAATAAATAAAGCAATACATTCAAATAAATAAATTAAATCTTAATTCATGAAAACTTAAAGATTAACGGGTGTTTTTTGGCAGCCAATCACATCATGCCTCTTTTTCAATGTCTTTTTCAAATGCTGCTTTCACTTGTTATTAATAACCAGATTAACTTTATTTCTGTCAGACTCTACAGAAGCTCTTATTGAGAATTAACAGGTTTTGGTGTTGACGATTCATTGAATGTTTCATTTAAAGTCACCAGAATCGTGATTAGTGTCAGCTTTATTTGGGCTCTTGACCTTTAACTCTTTAACATTCGTTTTCTGTGATAGCTGTAAATGTGTATTTATTTTAACACATTTGAAACAGCAGAAATAATCATGAGAAAAATATGTTTAGATGATAATATTATCACCATGGATATGTAGTGTTGTTAAGCACAGCAAGAGTTCAATATTTATAAGATTAATGTAATATTTAAAAGATGACTTTTAAAAGGATTAGCATATTACAATTAGCTTAAAATTAGTTTTTAAATGTACAGTGCATACAGGACTTTACAGTCTATGGTATCAAGCAGACATCAAGAATCAGCGTATGAATCTCAACAATGGTGACAAACATAAAGCTTCATGCCGCAATGCATGCTGGGTGCCACCATAGTACAAATCTCATCCATGACTCCCAGCATGCATTGCGGCATGGAGCTTTTTGTTTATCACCATTGTTGAGATTCATACGCTGATTCTTGATGTCTGTATTTGTCTAGTTTCTGCTGCAGATTAAAATTTTTAGAAAACATTTTTTATTATGATGGATAGCATGATGTAGTGTCACAAGATTGTTATAACTAGCAAATAAATAAATTAAATGCACACCATCCATATACTCAAAGACTTGATCAGATCAGCACTTGTTGATTATGACATCATCAAGAAACATCTGATCATATTTTCTCTCACCATAACAAATGTAGGCCTATTTTATTAAAATACAGTTAAAGCAGCCAGAGAAAAACTAAAAGAAGAGTAAAGGGTCAAGAGCTCAAATAAAGGAGCCATTAATCACGATTCTGGTGACTTCAAATAAAACATTCAGTGAAACATCAACATCTAAACCTCAGTTAATTCTCAATAAGAGCTTGTCTATGTAGATTCATGATGTCTAAACCATCCAAATGTTCAAACAAACTCTTTATTAAATGTCACTGGACTCCATAAACACAAGTTAACAATACGTTTCAGTGTTCATCCAAACACTCAGTTGTAAAAACACAGGCACTCTGGCAAATACACACCGACTACAGTCACATGTGACACATATCTGACACAAGTTGTGTAACTATAACACATTAGTGTGTAAAAGGTTTCAACACACTCCCTGTGTTAAGAACAATAACACACTGGTTGAGTTAAAAGTAACACAAAATGTGTTGTCCTTAACTAGACACACAGGTGTGTTAAGATATAACACAGGTTGTGTTGTTTTTAACACATCCGTTTTAAGAGTGTACTAATCAACTTAAAACGAAATTGCTTTGCATTGATAAAGTTATCCAAATAAAGTAATCCAAACCACATTTATAATGGGTAACTAATAACAGTAATAAGCAAAAACATTTCCAAAATAACCTTCCTAACACTGAATGCATGTGAGACTCAACACATTCTTTCTGTTGTGTGACTGAGTGGAATTTCTTTGAATTGCCATGAATTTAATTCCACTTCCTGTCATTCCAATTCAAATTCAATTCAATGTCCTGTGGGGCGGAGTAAATTCAATTCAAATTCAAATTCATGAATTGAATGGAGGCCAATTCTCAAATTCTGAATTTTGCACAAGCCTGCGTCACAGCACTGTCGTCATCTGTTTAGCTCGTCTCTGGCCCGCCTATATCAGATAACCCGATGTGATTGGTGCAGCTCAGATCGAGGGGCATATTTAATGAGCATCATTCCTCGATGCCAGAGTAACTCGCTGAGCAAATTCAACTTGTGCTTTCGCAAGACCTCTGGATTACCATGGTATGAGACTGTCTGAATAACGACAGAATTCACTTTTTAGTAGTAAAAAGACACATTATGCAGAAGTATAATTTGCTGTTATGTGTGTTTGTCAGAGCCTGCAGTTGCTGTGTGACGCGCGTTCGCTGCGGGCGTATCGTGATGAGCTGGACGCGCACGCGCTCAGAGAAATGACCGTTAAAATCGATTCCCTATTTCCGTTTTCGAAACTTGTTTTGGTTGATCCGATCAATTGTGCAATCGATTTGCGAACGTAAAGTGACAGCCCTACTTATTACTAACCAAACTGACTGTTTCTTTCAGATGTCTAAAAAATTCTCATTGAAAACGAACAGAGCTTTAGACGTTGATGATTTATTGAAAATAAGTTCTGGTTGAAGTCACCATTGTGGTGATCAGTGTGTGCGTTAGTTGGGCAGTTTGACACTTGATTTTATCAACATCACTCTGGCTATGTTATGGAAAGATCAGTAAGAGAAATGATCAGAGTATGAGGTAATGAGCTACTTGATGATGATGTAAACATATGCTGATTCTTAATATCTGTGTGTATTCAGATTATGTTGCTTTTAAAAAAAAAAGGGAAGTTATTAATAGTTTTCAATATGTTCTGATAAACAGTTAAAATGTCCAAAAACAAACATATACAGTAAATGCTCAGAGTCAAGAGCCCTACTAAAGCAAACACTGATCACCACAACGGTGAGTACACGCCAAACTATTATTAGTAAGATCTTCTGTAGACGTCTGACAGAAATAGTCAGTCTGGTTAGTAATAAGTGAAGCTGGTAATGCTGTTTGTGGAGTTGTTTAATCCTCCTCTGCTGAGATCTTCACAGATTTAATGTCTTCTTTTCTCTTCAGTTGATTTCATCTTAGACTGTGTCTGAAGTCAGTTGTAGTTCTTGTGTTTCTCTTTCCTTTGGTGATTCTGCTTGACATCATCAGATGTCTTCAATAATCGCTCAATTAATCACTTAATTACCTAATTAACTTCAACACTACTTCAGTGCTACTTATAACACTCTGAGTGTGGACTCATAAAAACACTGAGCAGTGTTCATTTATTAATTAGCTATGTACAGAAACAAAAAATAAAAATAAAATAAAAATAACCTAAAATGTAGATCAATTGAGGCAATCAGGCTTTGGGATAAACGGAGAAATAAAACAAGATGGAGAGAGCTTTGTGACAAACTTGGACTTGACAGAGAATCTGCTCTCACATGTGTTTTAATAGACAGGTGAACAAAATATATAATTTATTGTACACATAGTTATATTGCACTTTGTTTGTACTTCAGTAACGCTTTTTATCAAGTCTATGGCAGTGAAAATAAATACAGTATGTGTTTCACAAAAACATTTAGCCAATACTTGCAAATACTTTGGGTTCGTTCAAATGTACTTTTAGTACGATTGTTTTAAACACGTAAAAATATGCAGCATTAACCCACCAAATCATTTGAGAAATACATATCAGTAACAGGCTATTCTAGCATTACATTTCACGTTCCTTGCAGATAATTCATTACGATGAACATGATTCATGAATTCTATTCATCTCTGGATGGTGAAAAAGACAATCTCCCATCCTTCCACTCTCCTTCATACCGTCATCAAGCTTAGTGTTTGTTATTGGTTTGATAATGCGACCTCTGGTGGTGAAAACTTACATATTGTGCCTTTAATTTACTGGTGTTTTTTCTATTTTCATGTTTTCTTCAGTTGCAGCACATTGAGCTCTCTCAGCCACCGTAGGCATGATTGTGCTGTCGGATAAAATAAAAAGGGTGAACAGTGAAAAAGATATATATTTTTTTACATTGGTTCAAAACACCTGCAAGTCTCTTCATTCCTCGTTTCTGTGTTTCAGGGGTTGATGGTCTGCAGGATTGGGGAGTGAATTACAGCCCTTCATATATTTGTGCATTAAAGGGATCAACAGTGAAAATATCCTGTACTTTAACATATCCTGATGGTCATGAGATCAGAACAGCTTTCTGGACCAAAACTGTTGTAACTGATGGAGAACCACCTAAGGTTTGTTCAGATCCACAGAAGAGAGCAGGGATTCAGTGTAACAGTGAAGATAAAGACACTTCCAGCATCACTTTGACGGCTGTAACAGAAGCTGATAAACACATCTACTACTGCAGATTTACTACAGATAAAGCGGAGGGAAAATGGACGGGGATTCCTGGAGTTCAGCTTGACGTCACAGGTAAAACTACTGAACTCTCAGAAATAGACTAGACCGAGAAATAAAATAATAAGCAAACATTAATCTCAAAATCTCTGCTGTGCACATTCATGAGTTTATGACAGCAGCAGTTCATGCCGGCACACCGATGAAGAACATGTGCACCATTTTGACAAATTAAAAACGAGACATAAAAACACAATGTCTACCCACATAACATTTTGACGTCCCAGATCCGGCCCACCTCTGGCACACGTGGAAAGATGATCTGGCCCACATGTGCTGTTTGTGGAGTTGTTTAATCCTCCTCTGCTGAGATCTTCACAGATTTAATGTCTTCTTTTCTCTTCAGTTGATTTCATCTGAGGCTGTGGCTGAAGTCAGTTGTAGTTCTTGTGCTTCTGCTCATCTCTTTTTCTGTACTCTTCTTTCCTTCAGTGATTCTGCTTGTTGACAGGCTTATTAAGGCTGAGATGACTTCATATTTAATATACACAGATTTTGTGGCTCAGATAAGGTCCAGTTCTGGTTTATTTCTTTGCTCTTGGCTGACATGTGGCATTGCTATGGCCTGCTTGTGGCCCAGATCTGGCAAACAGGAGTGAGTCACCCAAGGGCTGTCATTTCACGCTGCATGTGGGCCAGATCATCTTTCCACATGTGCCAGATGTGGGCCGGATCTGAGATATCACAATGTTGCTATGTGTCTAGTTGGCTAAATAAACAACTGCAAACAGGACTTTTTTCAAATTACATTTTTGGAATTCATCCGCTCTAATCCTGAGCGCAAGTCCACCGTCAGTGTTGTGCAGAGGTGGAGAGTCCAGGGGTCAGAAAGTAAAAGTCCTGCCATATGTTTATTCCACCCATGAACTCACACAGCAAAAACTCCAGTGTTAAATGAACTCTCCTGGGAGTTTATTTGGCTCCAGACTCAAGAGTGTTAAAGTTAATAAGATAATTTAGTGATTGATTGAGTGATGATTGACCATTATTGAAGACACCTGATGTTAACAAGCAGAATCACTGAAGGAGAAAAATCACAATTTTAGACACCGTTATGGAGATTAGTGTTCGATTTAGTTGG
The DNA here is from genome assembly GCA_021464565.1 of Rutilus rutilus. Lineage (NCBI taxonomy): Eukaryota > Metazoa > Chordata > Actinopteri > Cypriniformes > Leuciscidae > Rutilus > Rutilus rutilus. The sequence goes on along the minus strand of JAJAQA010000002.1, from coordinate 20,781,624 downwards.
GCTGTTGACCTTCAAATGATTATCTTTAGATTTTGTTTGGCTGTTGATCTGAGTTATTATAGCCAGATGAACAAAAAGAAAAGTTGATCAGGTGGTGCTGGTTATATTTGAACATAATCATAATTTGATCTGAATCACTGAACTCATTTAGAGCCTAATCTCTGACTTAAATGTATATTGGTCATTACAACATCACAGTAATTCTACAGATTAAGTTCCAGATTTTTCAATATAATTCAAATTATTTCTTAAAAGTTGTTCTGATAAAGAAAAAGAAAATATTTCTTTAAGGCACACACAGACATCAAGATTCAGTGTATGAATCTCAACAATGGTGACAAAAAGAATATTCAATTAGGAAAACAAGACAATTCAGATCATAATTTATTCATACCGCAATGCATGATGGGAGCCATGGATGAGTTTTGATTGGTGGTACCCAGAATGCACTGCAACATGCTTTATTATTGTCACCATTGTTGAGAATCACAGGCTGATTATTGGTGTCAGTGTGTCCAAATAATAAAATTTTTCAAAGTCTTTTGATCAGAACAACTTTCAAGAAATCTTTCTGATTACATTGAAAATGATTAACATGGCATAATATTAGAATCACAGGCAGCTATAATCAACAAGGTAAACTTAACTCTCTAAATGAGTTTTGTGATTCAGGTCAAATTATGATTATGTCAAAACATAACCAACACCACCTGATCAACGTTTCTCTTTGTTCATCTGAGAGTTATAACCCAGATACAACAGCCAAACAAAATTTAAAGTTATTAGTTTAAGGGTCAAGAGCCCAACTAAAGCAAACACTGATCACCATAATGGCAACTTAAAAAAGAGATTTTCTCCTTCAGTAATTCTGCTTGTTAACATCAGGTGTTTTCAATAATGCTCAATCATCACTCAAACAATCACTTAATTATCTCATTAACTTTAACACTCTTGAGTCTGGAGCCAAATAAACTCACAGGAGAATTCATTTAACACTGGAGTGTTTGCTGTGTGAGTTCATGGGTGGAATAAATATATGGCAGGACTTTTACTTTCTGACCCCTGGACTCTCCACCTCTGGTGTTGTGTAAAGTAGGCACTAGGCAGTGTCCATTTACTGTCGCTGCACAGGCTCTTTTATTGTATATGACAGTGTAAACAGTTCAATAACCCTTTTAGTTAAAGGCTTAATTTATGTCCCTTAGAACAGTACATTGCCTTACAATAGCAAGCAGTATCAAAGATGCCTAAAATGTGATGTGCAGTCAAATGTCCAGGTGTGTGTATGCTGTTTAAACGAGTGTTTTCACTGATACACTTGTTGTATTTCACTGAGTTTTGATGAGTTTTATAGAATTGATGTTTCTTGTTCAAATGTGATGTTAATAGCAGAGACGGGCACAAATACATCAAAATGTATTTAGTTACAAATTACAAATCAAATGTATATTAAATACAATACAAAATAGTGCTGTCAAATAATTTGTCATTTGAAAATACAAAAATATAAACAACATTTACAAGAAATCATTTGAAGTGCGAGAGTAACTGGATTTAGATACATGTATAGAATATCATAATATCATTGTTTAGTGCAGAAGAAGCGCTTTTAAAAGGGAAGCGAGACCGCGAGAATGAGCTTCTTTTACATGTCTTAATAAAAGATCATTACGTCTAGCATTGTTGGCGAATTACGACAGTCCGAATGTCGTGTGCTGTGGAAAGGTGGCTTTACATTAATTTAAGCCACGACCAACAGTGTTTATGTGAATATTCTCCAAGACGGGCATTTTGACATCATTTTGTGTGTATCTGGCAGTTACTCTGCCAAACAGCAGTTCATCAACCGCTCAGATTTCAGCAACACACTCACACACACACGTTGTTTCAATATTACCATCATTAATGATTTATCTAATCTGCGCGTTACCCACCCGCAATTAATCCGAATGTTATTTTTGTTACTTGACCCGGAGGGGTTCTTGCAGACCAATCACAGGCTTGCGGTCTGCGTAGAACTGACGCGTTGTTACATTTTTGGAGAGGTGCACGTCAGGGTACGTCGAAGGGTACACGTGCTACACACAGCCTACGACGTAGCTACGGCGTGAGTTCGGTGCAGAAGTATAAATTGGGCTTAAGGAGCATAGGAGAAATAATGCTATATGTTACTGGCAGTACCATTGCAAGGGCCAAGTGTGTGACCGCACAGGACCTCGCGTTAAAGTGACTGACTTGATGATGTAAAGCCAATAGATAAAGTTCATATTTTTGCCCTTTGAAATACTATTTAGAAGACATAGCTAAAAGTAAGACTATGTGTGTCGTGATGCTGTATTATTCTGCTAGTTAAAAACGTATTATGCAGTAATTTACAAGATTGATCTGAGCGTGTGTGACAGTGATTCATGCGCATACATGTCAGCCAGCAGCGCGGCATCGCACGTCAAGTTCGTCGAGAGCTTTATTCAGTCCATTTTAAATTCTGATTTTGTCTGTCTCTCAAATGGGTCAAACCAAAGATATTACATCAGAAGTTTAAGTAATTGCGCTAGAAATCCGCGCTCATTCAAGGATGTGCATTTATTGCATGGATGGAGAAAGCACTGACACTGCAGGATTTCATCTGACGGTACTTTTTATTTAACACTAAAAAGTTAAATAAGCATATATATATAGTCTGTTTGTTCCGTGAGAGCAACGGTACCACAGAACGAGTGTGCTGAAAATCAGCGCTGGTTGTTCTCTCCATACTCAACGACGGAATCCAACGGCGTGGGCGAAGTAATGAGTGTATTAAATTGTGTGAAATAATCCTGAAAAAAGCAAAAGGAATTTAGGAACTTCAGAGATGTCAAGTTCAGCGGCTGGGATCAGCTGAGGTGACGTGGCGCTAACAGACAGCAGACAAACGGCTAGTAGTGACAGCGGCGGCAATCCACCTATCACTCAAGAGGCCACGCCCTTAATTATGCAGAACTTTTAGGCTTAATATAATTGAAACAGATGAGTTAAAAAAAATTCACCCTCCTCACAGTTGTCATGAAGGGCAAAATTAGCTATATAGACCAAAACCACTTTTTGTACCAGGCTGTAAACACATTTTTTTTCTTCTGAAAAGTTAGGCATGTAAACATGGGGGATATATGGAATGACTCCCTTTTGGAGCCTGTCTCTAGCGGCCAGTCGATGAACTGCAGTTTAAGTCACTAAAGTGTTGGCTTCATGAGAGAGACGGGGAGGTTTCCGCTTGATCTGACCTTGTTCACAATGAGCGAGCTGGACCCTTTTCACCGACTGTGATGACGCGTTTTAAATCCTGTAAAGTGTTTTATATGTAAATTATTATTATTTTTTATATATCTTCATTTAAAATACTATACTTAGTATTTTAAATGAAGCAAATTACAAAATACCTTTGCAGCAAATTACAAGAAACTAGTTAATGCTGCTGTGAGGGTGTTTGTGATTCAGCGGATGTGGGAGTGATGGTTAAATTGACATCGTTCTCTCTTCTGACTGCCGTTATCAATCTCTCTCTCTGGTTATTTTTTTTAGTTGTTAGGTGTTTTTCTTTTGCTATTTCAGCTAATGGGAACACAACAAATATTTTTAATGTAGTCTCTCATTTACCGCTATACAAGTTTACTTTACTATGGCGACTTCCGCTTCTGATGTTTCACACGATTTTCTCGCATCTAGCCAAAAACTGAAACTGTGATCGACTATTTGTTAGTCCTACACTGTTAAAAAAAACCGTGAAATTTACGGTAAAAAACCGGCAGCTGTGGTTGCCAGTATTTTACCGTAAAAAATAAGGTAGCAACCTTTTATGTTTTACGGGATTTAAATTTACGGGCAAAAAAACACAATGTAAAAAAACCCCTGTGAAATTTACGGTAAAAAACGTTAGCTTGGTTGCCAGTATTTTACCGTAAAAAATATGGTAGCAACCTTACTTTAAAAAAAAAAAAAAAAAAAACCTTCAGCAGGATTTAAATGTGTGGTAAAAAAAAAAACATCAGCTGTGGTTCCCAGTACTTTACCATAAAAAATACAGTAGGAACCTTTTAGTTTTCACAGGACAACCGTTATATTACATAAACCGATAAATGTTATCATTAAATTTCACTGAAGTATTAAAGTTTACTTTATATCTTTGCAATATACTGAAAACCATCATAATAACACAAATGGCAAAAAAGAAAAAAAAAAACATGATGATTTAAGTATACCATTAGTTTTTCACAATCTGAGGTAAATGGTAATATTGAGAAGGTGCACAGTGTCATACACACAAACACAAAACACCATCATGGTGACATACACACGTGACTCCAAATAATGGCATAAACATTCATTAAACAATATATGATGTAATATAAACCAAAAAAATATAATATAAACTGATAACAAAAACCAAGAAGAAACATAATTATTTAAATTAAATAGCATCAAATGTGAAGTGTCACACAGGGAATTCTGGGAATGTCCATTTAGAGAAACAACAGGAACAGAAAAAAGAGACGAGCAGAAACACAAGAACTACAACTGACTTCAGACACAGCCTCAGATGAAATCAACTGAAGATAAAAAACATTAAATCTGTGAAGATCTCAGCAGAGGAGGATTAAACAACTCCACAAACAGCATTACCAGCTTCACTTATTACTAACCAGACTGACTTTATTTCTGTCAGACGTCTACAGTTCTGTTTGAGAATTAACAGAGGTTTAGATGTTGATGATTTATTGTTTCATTTGAAGTCACCATGATGGAGATCAGTGACTGCTTTAGTTGGGGTTTTGACGGTCCGTGTAACGCTTTGCAGTTCTTTGTTCAATTTGAAATTTAATAATCAGAAATGAGAAAACGGCCCCTTTATTCGTTTTTTCGTTTTTTCAAAAAAACGAAAAAACGAGATTTCGGCTTGATTTTTCGTTTTTTTGGTTCACAGGCAAAAAAACGAATAAATGACTTCAAAATTCGTTTTCCACATCTGGGCAGCCTGACACGCCCCTTTCCGCCGATTGGTCAAGCAAATCTGAGCATGTGACGTCATCAGTTGTCGCTCAGGTCAGGTCTGTTCAACAAAATAATAGTCCTCTACTATGGCTACAGATTCTTAAACTGTACAGGGCAGGTCCTATTGGGCTTTCTTCTGTGCAACTTTACACGTTTCACAGAAATCATTACATCAGAAATATTAATTATTAGTCTGCCACCAGCCTGTTTTATTTAGCTGTGTGTGGTGAAGCCGCGCTTGACAGCGCCGAGCGGGAGAGGCTCACTGACCAATGTCCAGTCAGCAGTCAGAACTTTTCTTTTAGACGCTCCGTTTTGCCACGGGATGGTGATTGCAAATACTGTAATGCCAATCGGCTGAGGGTGGGTACCGATGATGGTGAAATACATTTTTACTGAAACTGTAATCATATCCGCGACCCGCGAGAATGAGACAGGTGATTGACAGAACGATAGCGGTGGTAATTAAAGGCGCAAGATAACTTATGTTAACAAAAACATAAATAAAAAAAGTGTTTAATATAAGTGACTTTGTCTTTGTTTTATTGTTTTTGTTGTTTTTAATCAAATAATTGTGAACCACAAACTGAGCCTTCGTTTTAAAGGGCAATTTCCAAATATATTTTATTTATTTGTTATAATATGGGTATTTTATAATACAGCATAAATAAAAACAAACACACGTAATATGTATGCCTATAGGCAAAACACCACAGTTTTTTGGTTTTGTTTGTGTGAACTTTCATCCCAACCATATTTCTTCATGCTCCACGCTCAGCACCCCTACTTCCCATGGTAGGCCTAACTGTAATTAACATGTAAAATCTTTGGTATATGTAATCTATATGTAATATTTAAAAACACTTTACAGTGTGATGGAAATAAACTTTTCTTAAAGCGTGTTGTATACTGTAATAGACAATTGTCCTGCAGAATGATGAGGTTTTTTGTAAGAAAAACATTGCGAGCAAATGTCGAATTGTTGTTTGAAATATAAATCAACAACGTAAGAGGCTTTAGGCTGTCTGATGAACTCTGTATGAACAAACACACAGCTTTGCAGTAGTGGCACAGAAGCAGCATCTGACCCTGCATTTAGATGTACATTACACACTGTCTAATGCAGCTCAAAGGAGGCACTGTGAATTTGCATAGCAATTTAATTCTAAGCGGCCATTAAATGTGAAGTGACAACATGAAACACTACTTTCAATATATAAAAAAAAGCAAGTCAGCCTGATAATGATTGAATACCAATTTACTCATTTAGGCTCACAATAAGCAGATTACATAATTATACCATGAAAAAAAATTATATAGGCTATATATAGCCTATATATATATGTGTGTGTGTGTGTGTGTGTGTGTGTGTGTGTGTGTGTGTGTGTGTGTGTGTATGTGTGTAAAGGTATGTCACTTACTGGTGGAACCCAAACAGAAGTCCAGTTCTGGCTGTATAATCAAACAATAAAAACGAGAAACAATGCATGCCATCAAGAACATTTATTGATTCCACAGGAACTTGATCCAGTTTCCCCCATTTTTACTAATAACTACTTAATTCAGAGGACAGTAAGGCAAACTATTAAGCATGAACTCGAACAGGATCAATTAGAGAAAAAAGAGATGAAATGTCAGGATACTGCATAGAAAACGTATGGAGTTCAATTGCCTTTGCAATATTTTGCATTTATATATTTTTGTATATATTTTATAGTTTTCAGATGATTTGATATAATTTAATTGATTAGTTTGTTAAATACACATACTTTATCTGTTTGATTATTGTATTATATTTAATACAATATCTCTTCAGTTTAAACCATAAACGCATGCTCTCCATTCAAGTGGACATCTGAAAATCTCTTTGAAAATTTTGTAAAATGAAAAATAAAAAATAAAATCTTGTTTTCCATGCCCTAAGAGCAATAAAAACACATAGGAAAAAAAAAAAAATCCTGACTTAATTCATGCATGAAATGGTTAAACACTTTTTTTATTTATGTTTTTGTTAACATAAGTTATCTTGCGCCTTTAATTGCCACCGCTATCGTTCTGTCAATCACCTGTCTCATTCTCGACTGAAATATGATTACAGTTTCAGTAAAAATGTATTTCACCATCATCGGTACCCACCCTCAGCCGATTGGCATTACAGTATTTGCAATCACCATCCCATGGCAAAACGGAGCGTCTAAAAGAAAAGTTCTGACTGCTGACTGGACAACATTGGTCAGTGAGCCTCTCCCGCTCGGCGCTGTCAAGCGCGGCTTCACCACACACAGCTAAATAAAACAGGCTGGTGGCAGACTAATAATTAATATTTCTGATGTAATGATTTCTGTGAAACGTGTAAAGTTGCACAGAAGAAAGCCCAATAGGACCTGCCCTGTACAGTTTAAGAATCTGTAGCCATAGTAGAGGACTATTATTTTGTTGAACAGACCTGACCTGGGGTGCGTTTCCCGAAAGCATCGTTGGCCAACTATGGTCGCAAGTTCATCGCAATGTCCATTGAACTCTATTGGTAACGACGGAACTTGCGACCATAGTTGGCCAACGATGCTTTCGGGAAACGCACCCCTGAGCGACAACTGATGACGTCACATGCTCAGATTTGCTTGACCAATCGGCGGAAAGGGGCGTGTCAGGCCGCCCAGATGTGGAAAACGAATTTTGAAGTCATTTATTCGTTTTTTTGCCTGTGAACCAAAAAACTAAAAATCAAGCCGAAATCTCGTTTTTTCGTTTTTTTGAAAAAACGAAAAAACGAATAAAGGGGCCGTTTTCTCATTTCTGATTATTAAATTTCAAATTGAACAAAGAACTGCAAAGCGTTACACGGACCTTTTGACCCTTGACTTTCTAACTTTAGTTTTTCTCTGCCTGCTGTAACTCTGTGTTTATAAAACATGTTGATTATAGCTAGGAAATCAGAGAGAAAATGAATCGTGTGATGGCAGTTGTGAATCAATGATGGCACACACAGATGTCACTGAACTCATTAAAATCCTTCTTTCTGACTTCGGTTTATGTTGTTGGTTAGTGAATCTGCATAAATGCCCAGACTTTTTGATATAATATAAAGGATTTCTTAAAAGTTGTTTAAAAAAAAAAATCATTCTTTAAGGCACACACAGATGTCAAGATTCAGTCTATGCATCTCAACAATGGTGAGGAGCAGAATATTCAATTAGGAAAAGTAAATTACATAGACAATTCAGATCATAATTTATTCATACCGCAATGCATGATGGGAGCCATTAATGAGTTGTGATTGGTGGCAGCCACTGCAACATGCTTTATTATTGTCACCATTGTTGAGATTCACAGGCTGATTATTGATGTCTGTGTTTTAAATGAATTTATCTGAAAATCTTTTGATCAGAACAATGTTTATTAAATATTTTGAATTGTAAGTAAAGTACTGATAATTATAGGCTGAAGTATCACTAAACTGCTGCTAACAAGTTAGACCAAACTATCTCAATGAGTTTCCTTTTTCAGATCACAGCATGATTATGTCAAAACATAACCACCACTATAAGATAACATTTTACTTTGTTCATTTAACTGTTATAAATTAATAACAGCAGACAAACAACAATAAATATTAAAGTAAACAAATAATGGTCTAGAGCCCAACTAAAGCAAACACCCATCACCTTAATGGTAACTTACAATTTGTGATTTTCTTCTTCAGTGATTCTGCTTGTTAACATCAGGTGTCTTCAATAATGCTCAATCATCACTAAATTAATCACTTAATTATCTCCTCAGCCCTAAATACCGCTTCATCTGAAAGCAGGTGATGGTGATTTACTACTTATCAAGGAACCGGCTTTACTGACGAGATGCGCATAACCATATCGCGATTTAAATCGCCCAGCCCTAATTGAGCCTCCAATCAAAACTCATCAGTATCTCCCAGCATGCATTGCAGCAGGAATACATTATGCTGAATTGCCTTAGTATTTTCTTTTATTATTATATCTGCTTTTATTTTTGATGTTGTTTTTGTTGCAGCTTTTTAGTAGCTTGTTTTGTGATGTTCAGAGTTTTATCTGATTATTGTGTTGATTGTCACCGTTGTTGAGATTCATACGCTGAATCTTGATGTCTGTGTTGGTTTAAATTAAGCAGTAGTTTAAATCCTTTTTTCTACACCATGTATTTTTAAATTTCTTCAGATTATCTGTTGCTCATTTACAGAAATATTATACTCAATAATATGAAATATTTATTTGTAATATTATAATCAATATTATCACTTCGCTCAAAGTGAGAGATAAGACTCTTTATGAGGTCAGTGAATCAGGCCACAATATGACGATTTTCTCATCATTAACCTGCCATCATCACCTGGTCACATTTTTTCTCTGATTTTCATGCCATAACATTTGTGTTATATAACCACACAGTTAAGGCAGTCAGAGTAAGTCTAAAGTTAAAAAGTCAGAGAGCCCAACTAAAGCAAACACTCATCTCCATAATGGTAACTTCAAACTTTATCATTTTCAATAAAACATCAACGTCTAAACCTCTGGTAATTCTAAATAATTAGATTACAGGAAACCACAGCTGGCAGGTTTTTATTTTTTATTTTTTATATAAAAGTTCAGTTCAATGTTCAATGCCATAAAACCTAAAATATTACTACCGTATTTTACCGTATAAACTTTAGTTCAGTGCCGTAAAAGCAAAAACAATTCTACCGTATTTTTTACGGTGAAGTACTGGCAACCACAGCTGCCAGTTTTTTTCCGTAATATTTAGATCACTGCCGTAAAACCTAAAATATTACTACCGTATTTTTTACGGTAAATCGCTTTCAACCAGCTGCCAGTTTTTTACCGTAAACTTTAGTTCAATGCCGTAAAACATAAATATTTATACCGTATTTTTTACGGTAAAGTACTGGCAACCAGCTGGCAGTTTTTCACCGTAATTTTTAGTTCGATGATGTAAAACTTTGTAAAATTAGTAAACATTTGCTACCGTATTTTTTACGGTAAGGTACGGTAAATGCAACGGTAAGTTTTTTTTTTACAGTGTACTTCCAAAATCTGTACATTTAACAGTATATTAATGTACAATTACATGAAATGTTCCGTGAGACCTATTACAGTTTTTCACTGTATATAGTAAGGGTACATACCGTTAAGGAATTAACATTTTTTTTCCGTTGCTTTTTTACAGTTTTTTACTGTTAAAATTACGAACATTTTTAACAGTGTACCTATTTCATGTGTATGATCTTATTAAGCCTGCTGATGAAAGCTATTAAATGCAAGAATAAAATGACATATTTGAATATGTATTTTAAATACAAAATATAGTCTCTCAAAGTATTTAATTACAAATTACATTTGATTTATTTTTCAGGACAATACAAATGACAAAATACTCAAAAGTAAATACATATTTTAAATACATTTAATTAAAATACTGTCCATCTCTGGTTAATAGTTACTAGTGTGTTAATATTGCATTATTAATCTGTTCCTGTGTAGTTATTCATTAATGATGGAACAGTATTAAAAAAAAAATTCCCTTTGTGTTCTTAAAATAAAGGAAAGAAACAAGTTCATGAAGCTTTAGAACAAAACCATAAATAATGATAAATATTTTGTGTGAACTCTCACTTTAAGCTGACAGTGAATCTGTTGTTGATGTTGTTGTTGTTGTTGTTGTTGTTGTTGTGTCAGACCTGCAGGTGGAGACACAGCAGAGTGTGAAAGAGGGAGATTCAGTCACTCTGACATGTAAAAGCAGCTGCTCTCTGCCTGAACAAACAACATTCATCTGGTACAGAAACACACAGAGAATAACTGATCCAACAGTGAATCAGCTTCATCTGCAGTCAGTCAGTCGTTATGATGCAGGAAACTACAGATGTGAAATAAGAGGAAATGATCATCGTCTGATCTCTCCTCCTGTTATTCTCACAGTAGAAAGTGAGTACAAACTAATTCATTAATATTAGTGAAATACACTTGGAATTTCTGAATTTCATTTGGGTGAATATATATAAAGCTACTGTAGTTTCAAAAGGAAATCTTTGGTGTGTGTAAGTCTCTTTACTTTAATTATTTTCCTCATTTCTGTGTTTCAGGGGTTGATGGTCAGCAGGGTTGGGGAGTGAATTACAGCCCTTCATATGTTTGTGCATTAAAGGAATCAACAGTGACAATATCCTGTACTGTAAAATATCCTGATGGTCATGAGATCAGAACAGTTTTCTGGACCAAACCTACTGTAGGTGTTGTAGCATTACCTGAACTGTGTTCAGATCCAGAAAGAAAAGGAAGAGTTCAGTGTGACAGAGAAGATAAAGACACTTCCAGCATCACTTTGATGAATGTAACAGAAGCTGATAAACACATCTACTACTGCACATTTACTACAGACATGGAGGGTGGAAAATGGACGGGGGTTCCTGGAGTTCAGCTTGACGTCACAGGTAAAACTACTGAACTCTCAGAAATAGACCCCCGAAACATACAAACACACACATACAGTATAAAGCTATTTAACTGCGACCTGCTTCATTATTTTACACATTAAAGTAAGTTTACATCAGGACTCTTTAACTCGAGTCCTGGAGGGCCAGTAGTTTTAACTCTAATTAAACCACCTGCTAATTTGTAAGTAATATTGAACCCTGTGATGAGTTTTTTCAGGTGTTTGGTTCGAGTTAGAGCTAAACTCAATAACTTACGGCTGCACGGCTAACCTGCAGGTTTTATTCTGGGTTAGAGATCGCAAACCCAAACTGGACCAATCAGCTGTGAGTAAAGTGACATGTTTCTGATGCAATAAAGCCACTCCCCCTTTATCTCTGTGTCAAGATTCAAATAGCTTTATTGGCATGGTGAAAAATCTTTATACAGACACACACACACACATACATATAATATATAAATAAAAATAACATAATAAAAAATAAAAATATGCATAATTTACAAGAAAAAAAACATAGCAATAACATTTTTTAATCTTCTAATATTTATATCAGTGTCTCTAGTTGTATAGTTGGTAGCTTTTTTCGTGACAGGACCTCACATACCTGGCAGCCAGGTTTGAACTATCTGGGCTTTTTCCTAGTAGGTGTGGGAGTTTGTCCATATTTGATTTCTCATGGAAGTCTTTCTGGTGGGTTGTGAAAAGGGGATAGAAGGTGTCCCTAATGTTTGTATAATAGGGGCAGGATGTCAAAAAGTGTATCTCTGTTTCCACTTGATTCTCTGAGCAGTGAGGGCACCGTCGCTCTTCCTTCGGCAGCCAGGTCTGTGTGTGTGTGTGTGTGCGCAGTAAGGGGCACAGTCGCTCTTCCTTCGGCAGCCAGGTCTGTGTGTGTGTGTGTGCGCAGTAAGGGGCACAGTCGCTCTTCCTTCGGCAGCCAGGTCTGTGTGTGTGTGTGTGCGCAGTGAGGGCACAGTCGCTCTTCCTTCGGCAGCCAGGTCTGTGTGTGTGTGTGTGCGCAGTGAGGGCACAGTCGCTCTTCCTTCGGCAGCCAGGTCTCTGTCTGTCTGTGTCTGTGTCTGTGTCTGTGTCTGTCTGTCTGTCTGTCTGTCTGTGTGTGTGTGTGTGTGTGTGTGTGTGTGTGCAGTGAGGGCACAGTCGCTCTTACTTCGGCAGCCAGGTCTGTGTGTGTGTGTGTGTGTGTGTGTGCGCAGTCGCTCTTACTTCGGCAGCCAGGTCTGTGTGTGTGTGTGTGCGCAGTGAGGGCACAGTCGCTCTTCCTTCGGCAGCCAGGTCTGTGTGTGTGTGTGTGCGCAGTGAGGGCACAGTCGCTCTTCCTTCGGCAGCCAGGTCTGTGTGTGTGTGTGTCTGTGTCTGTGTCTGTGTCTGTCTGTCTGTCTGTCTGTCTGTGTGTGTGTGTGTGTGTGTGTGTGTGTGTGCAGTGAGGGCACAGTCGCTCTTACTTCGGCAGCCAGGTCTGTGTGTGTGTGTGTGTGTGTGTGTGCGCAGTGAGGGCACAGTCGCTCTTCCTTCGGCAGCCAGGTCTCTGTCTGTCTGTGTCTGTGTCTGTGTCTGTGTCTGTGTCTGTGTCTGTCTGTCTGTCTGTCTGTCTGTCTGTCTGTGTGTGTGTGTGTGTGTGTGTGTGTGTGTGTGTGCAGTGAGGGCACAGTCGCTCTTACTTCGGCAGCCAGGTCTGTGTGTGTGTGTGTGCGCAGTGAGGGCACAGTCGCTCTTCCTTCGGCAGCCAGGTCTGTGTGTGTGTGTGTGCGCAGTGAGGGCACAGTCGCTCTTCCTTCGGCAGCCAGGTCTCTGTCTGTCTGTGTCTGTGTCTGTGTCTGTGTCTGTCTGTCTGTCTGTCTGTCTGTGTGTGTGTGTGTGTGTGTGTGTGTGTGTGTGCAGTGAGGGCACAGTCGCTCTTACTTCGGCAGCCAGGTCTGTGTGTGTGTGTGTGTGTGTGTGTGCGCAGTGAGGGCACAGTCGCTCTTACTTCGGCAGCCAGGTCTGTGTGTGTGTGTGTGCGCGCAGTGAGGGCACAGTTGCTCTTCCTTCGGCAGCCAGGTCTGTGTGTGTGTGTGTGCGCAGTGAGGGCACAGTCGCTCTTCCTTCGGCAGCCAGGTCTCTGTCTGTCTGTGTCTGTGTCTGTGTCTGTGTCTGTCTGTCTGTCTGTCTGTCTGTCTGTCTGTCTGTGTGTGTGTGTGTGTGTGTGTGTGTGTGTGTGTGTGTGTGTGCAGTGAGGGCACAGTCGCTCTTACTTCGGCAGCCAGGTCTGTGTGTGTGTGTGTGTGTGTGTGTGCGCAGTGAGGGCACAGTCGCTCTTCCTTCGGCAGCCAGGTCTGTGTGTGTGTGTGTGTGTGTGTGTGCAGTGAGTAGCAAGCAGAGTAGAAGCAGAGTAACAGTGTTAACTTCTTTAAAGTTATTTTTGTTTTTCCTACACTCTTTTCTCCAATGTCCATGCTTCCCACAGTAATAACAACTTTCTTTTTTTAAAGAGACCCCCACAAAGATGAAATCATAATTCGAACCCTGCCTTTCACATTGTTCTTGCGAATACTTGTGTAGCGCCCTCTCCCTTAGATTTAAGCGAGAGGGGCCCTGGGTTAGTTTTTTTGTTAGATCGCTCTAGATATCCTCTGAATATTATTAACTTTGTTTGAGTAAATCCTTATCACAGTATTGATGTGCTTAATAATAGATTAAAATAATCACAAAGTCTGGTAAATGAAATAGAAACTTTAGCCCTATTTGCACGGGATTAGTATTTTCTGCCAGAAAGACTCGGGAGAATTAATGCTGTAGCATAGACATTTATGCGGAGCAACAGCATTCGCGGACTCAGATATGAGTAAGTGCTGCCCTTTTATGCTACAGCAAGAAAATGAATGGGTAGTTGAAGAGGCAATTAGTGACGTAAATGATTGAGTCTCCCTGGCAGAACTTGCGCTAGCTTTATATCTGGGGACCTCGTGTGATTTAGAAATTACCCCCCCTCCACGTATGAATTTCGTGTGGCGCATTCGCACGGGATAACCGAAGCCTGTGATTTTACTCGAATTTACTGACTTATCTCCCGGATATGATGTCAATAGGCTATTGCTTGGAAATGACTTGTCGTTATAGGTCTAGCTGTATGATATATCATAAACAGAAGAATGTTCCTCACCGCATGCTGCTAAATGCAGTGGCGTAACTTTGTTTTAAAAAGTGGGTGTAGGACGGGTTTTAACGGGGGAGGGGGGGATTTATGAATGCTAAATCATAAATCGATGTAGGCTTATGTAACATTACGATGTCCAGCAATCGATTTAAATAGTGCATTGGGTTTAATTTGTCGTTTAATGAGGTTTGATAAATGTTGTTTATGGTGAGAATTTTCACGTGAATAAATACATAAATCCGTTAAATAAAGTGTATATCAAAATGGTCTAGTGGTAGAACGTGTGCCAAGCGTGTCAGAGGTTCTGGGTTCTATACACTCGTATTTTTTATTTTTTTTTATCAATACCGATTATGTTTATCAGTGGTTGTATATCAGGCAAGCATACGTTTGTATGCATTTTGTTTTGTAATTTCACCGGAACGAATAGAGAGTCTCCACAACGGATTGAAGCGCGCGTCCGAGTGAAGACTGTGCGCGAGCCACAAGAGAATACAGTATCCGCGCCACTGATCGCAGCGGCAACAAGCACTTTGATCAGTTGATTTCAAAAACAACACATTTCAGCGTTAGATCGCCTCTTACAAACGAACTAAATGAATGCTCTGCTAGTTAACTGGAGATGTTTTATTTATTTGTATTGGTACATTCGTGCCGCGAGATGTTTCAAAAGTGGTGGGGACAATATCGACCTTAGCAAAAAGTGGTGGGGACATGTCCCACCCGCAAATTACGCCTATGTATATATGTCATGTAATCATGGTTTTCAGTTTTCTCTTTCTGCTAATTGTATAGCAGTTGTATCATATCATGGTGTATAGATATGACCCAGCACCCAAAATACTATCAGAACACTCCAACACAGCCTCCATTCTTCACGAAAGATGGATAAAAAGCGCACAGGAAACAAAAACCTTGAAAAAATGATATACACCCTGTTAAATCACAGAGATGCCGATTCGCACGGGACTAATATTATCACATGACCTCGGTGTTCGCCGAAATATGGTAGGAATTTTTACTTTACAAATTACAGACATGGCCGATTCGCACGGGATTAAGATCACAGACAACATCCGCAATTATTACAAATTACTAGAGGTCGCCAGGTAATACTAATCCCGTGCGAATAGGGCTTTTAAGGTATTTACTCAAATTCGAATAGCAATTGAAAATAAAAGTTAACCCTTTACAGTTTTACATTAAGAGGATCTTTCCTCCTTTCAAACTCAAAATAAAAAGATTACAGATACAACACCGTATTAAAATGGAGAATAATATATCTCTCTGGTGTTTTTTTCAATATAACAGATAATAGGATGGACAGTAAATACACAAAATGCCCCAAATATCACCAAGGAATATATATGGATGTGTTGATTTACCTCTCAGGTCCAACGATTCTTTGTTGTCTCAACACATAGGCTAGATTACTGTTCACATCAACATCCCACCCCAGTAATCAAAACACCCGGGGGTGTCAATGTTCAAAATTGCAACAAATAAAATAAATACCCTGTTGCAGGCCTGATACGATGCTGGGGTTCGTTGAGGCACAAAACAGATTGCCGCTTCGCTCAATGAGCAAACAAAACAAACAGCTGTCTTACCGATGTTAGTTCGAGCCGGCTTTCATATGACGCACTTTCAGCAAGAGGGATTACGGTCCGTGAAGAACTGACTGCAGATGGACGAACTCGTCCAGCGTTGCCAGAGGAACCACTGAGAATTCCTGGTATCTCAGGGCGCTATCTGGGATGTCTTCTATACAGGTTTGGTAAGAAAAGAGACACACGGTAGTTTTCCACAAACGCGACCTCGCTAGTCTCTCACATGTGATTAGCGCTGTTTCTTGAGAATCGTGCGCTACTCAGTCATTTGATTATAAAAGGGGAAATTGCTAAGTTATCCCCTCACATTCAAACAACTTCATACCAACTTTAAATCAGCTCTCTTATAGACAACCGTCATAGGATGGTATTTTTTATACTTAAAGGTCCCGTTCTTCGTGATCCCATGTTTCAAACTTTAGTTGGTGTGTAATGTTATTGTTAGAGTATAAATAATATCTGTAAAATTATAAAGCTCAAAGTTCAATGCCAAGCGAGATATTTTATTTAACAGAAGTCGACTACATCGAACGGCCAGTTTGGACTACATCCCTCTACTTCCTTCTTTAATGACGTCACTAGAACCGTGTTTAGACTAACCTCCGCCCACAGGAATACAGGCGTATTGATGGCGAAATGTCAACAGGCGTGGTTGATGTTTATCTATAATCGGATACCGCAAAAGTTTAATTCGAAGTTGTTAGTTTGCTCTGTCCATTTCACCACGGACTGTTTTTCTAACCTGGGACAATATCAAGCAGGCTTCTCTCAGCAAGGGGGCAATTTCAACTATATTCCAGCAAGCAGTAAGTAGTGATTTACTATGGAAGTAGCGATCAACTTCACATCGTTTCTCTTATGGTGCGTTCACACCGGACGTGAAAAGCGCGTCAGGCGCGAGTGATTTCAATGTTAAGTCAATGCAAAGACGCGTTACGCGCGTAAAAAATTCCTGCGGCGCGAATGAGGCGTTTAGCGCGGTGCGCTAGACGCGAATTCGCCTCATTCGCGCGTCAAGTTCGCGCGAATGGCGCGAATTGAGCGTCTGGCGCGTTAAGCGCGCGAATGATTTTATTAGTGCTTTTTGTGCATTCACGCGTTTGACGCGAATTCACGTCTGCCGCCCGAGTTGGAAAATCTGAACTTCTGCGTCAATTCGCGCCGCGTTAACCAATCAGGAGCCTGCTTGCTGCTGTCACGTGGTGAACTGACAGTTTATAATGTTATTTTATGTTTGGCCTCAATAAATTATTTTGTAATATGACTAAAATGCACAACAAAGCAAATCTTTCACATAAAAACTGTATTTCAATATGAGAGATACTCATTTTTTATTGAATGCTATTTATTCCATATCTATTCTAGATTATATGAAACTTTATTAATCTAATGTAAAGACAACAAACACAATTTAGTGTATAAAAACTTTAAAAAAAAAATCACAGGACAGGTTTCACTTTTGGAGGCTGGCTCCATTTATTATCAAAACAAAAATAAATGACAGATTAGGTGCGGGCGAGGGTGAACCTCGCGCCGGGCTTTACAGCGCGGGCTCGTCATGCAGCGACCACTCGAGGCCGAGGCTTATACGGCCTACGCTGTCCTCGTCAGCGTCCTCACCGTTAGGTCCACCAAACCTACCTCCTGGAGCAAATTGTGAAACTCCTGAAACCCTCCGGAGGGTCTGGTGGACCCGAGTACAGCGACGATGTCCCCTACGCAGCTGTTTCTGCTCTCCAGAGCATATACGAGCGGTGACTCTCTCGATTAATGCTACTGCTAATGCTCGATAAACATCTAAAAAAGATGGCCGCCAACAGGTTTCGAAACTTTCGCCTCCGGATTTCGCCTCTGACGCGCGTGACGCCTGCCGCGTCTAGTTATACGCTTGACCACTTTGTGTGAAATTTACGCGGGTCACGCGCGTCAGAGTTCGAAACCTGTTGGCGGCCATCTTTTTTAGATGTTTATCGAGCATTAGCAGTAGCATTAATCGAGAGAGTCACCGCTCGTATATGCTCTGGAGAGCAGAAACAGCTGCGTAGGGGACATCGTCGCTGTACTCGGGTCCACCAGACCCTCCGGAGGGTTTCAGGAGTTTCACAATTTGCTCCAGGAGGTAGGTTTGGTGGACCTAACGGTGAGGACGCTGACGAGGACAGCGTAGGCCGTATAAGCCTCGGCCTCGAGTGGTCGCTGCATGACGAGCCCACGCTGTACAGCCCGGCGCGAGGTTCACCCTCGCCCGCACCTAATCTGTCATTTATTTTTGTTTTGATAATAAATGGAGCCAGCCTCCAAAAGTGAAACCTGTCCTGTGATTTTTTAAAAAAGTTTTTATACACTAAATTGTGTTTGTTGTCTTTACATTAGATTAATAAAGTTTCATATAATCTAGAATAGATATGGAATAAATAGCATTCAATAAAAAATGAGTATCTCTCATATTGAAATACAGTTTTTATGTGAAAGATTTGCTTTGTTGTGCATTTTAGTCATATTACAAAATAATTTATTGAGGCCAAACATAAAATAACATTATAAACTGTCAGTTCACCACGTGACAGCAGCAAGCAGGCTCCTGATTGGTTAACGCGGCGCGAATTGACGCAGAAGTTCAGATTTTCCAACTCGGGCGGCAGACGCGTATTCGCGTCAAACGCGTGAATGCGCAAAAAGCACTAATAAAATCATTCGCGCGTAACGCGCTTAACGAGCTTAACGCGCTAGACGCGCAATTCGCGCCGCAGGAATTTTTACGCGCGCAACGCGTCTTTGCATTGACTTAACATTGAAATCACTCGCGCCTGACGCGCTATTCGCGTCCGGTGTGAACGCACCATTAGTGTATTTATATACCTCATGTTTGCATTGGTGAAGTCATTAGTGAGAGTGCAGAAACTGTGTTGCAATGATAAGATCATTTTACACGCGATCAACAGGCTGTCATCTGCTCAATGCTCATCACTGCAACCTTTTATGTGATGGGAATAGATCTAAATACTTAAAAAAATTCTCACGATTCGTTAATCCCGATAGCTGTAATAGTAAAAACGTATAATAGCTGTAATAGTAAAAGTTTTCCAGATAGTTCCACATGTAATGCCAGATATTTCATATGCAAGCATGTCAGCCAATCACAGCAGAGGGTGTTTACGCTGAAGTCTCTCAGCAGACTCCCTTCAAACAGAGCGTTCAAATCGGGATGAAATCAGGCTAGGAAAAATGCCTTTTATTTCTAAATTATTACAATTTTTGATCTAAAAAACATACTAACATTATAAGGGCACCCCAGGAAACATTCTAAAATAAATGAACGAAATTACTCGAAAAAAGATTCGTTCATTTTAATGAACGAGATCAAACAAGCGAGTCAGTAAAATGATCCGAACTTCCCATCACTCACAGGGTGCCATCAAGTGACAGTCTGTTCCTGGTGTCAGTCTTGTTTAGGCCAATAACTGAAAAGGTTCGCTCCCCAGATAGCACACGTACGTCTGGCCGACATCGGCCCAACATCGAGTGTCGGCCTCCCTCCCAATAACATCGAAAAGGTGTCGGCCAGGCGTAGGCAGATAGTGCTCTATTTCCCAGCTCCGTTACGTCGCCTTTAGGTCGGCCCACTATATGGGAGGCCGATGTCGTGTTTATGTTTGCGCGGGTCCAAATAATGAAATGTGTTTTATAATTAACCATTTTGATCAATTATGTGATAAAAATATGAGAAATGGCTGGTCTTTTTAGACATGTAGCGTGGTATGCTGCACAATTTAAACCTCTGCGTGCATCTCAGACATGCTCAGCATAATAAATTTTTAGACATGTATAGTCAGCATCCACATTTGAGTGTGGCAGACTCAACACAATCTGGGCAACTTTTCATAATTTGGGGAATTTTAAAATGCCACTTGCCCGATTTGACAAAACGAAATTTGTACCATGAGCCTATTTTTTTTGAGCAAATAGCTAGCCCACATAACGCACGTCAGACAACGTTCGCAACTATAGTTGAAGTCCGTATACTCTCGGCACACAGACTGATTAGGCAAGGCTATGTCTGTAGTGAAAGGCACACCATTTTATTATCTGCTTACCTTGATTGTCATCCAAACTTTCAAACGCGCATCAGTGGCTCCGACTCTGAACCTATGCTCCGAACTCTCTCTGAACTTTTCACACGCAAAGTTCTGACGTATCAGGTTTCAGCGAATCAACGATCAGAGAATACTGCAGTGAGAACGTTGTAGGCAGATGTTACAGCTGTGTGCCTTTAACTCCTCTCCTGTCATTAATACGCTGTGGTCTAGTATAGTCATCAACAGAAAATTAACGGATTGAGAGGGGAGAAACATGGATTTTGGCATGACATTTCTTGCATGTGCGTGAGAGCGTGAGATTGATGCTGAAAACGTGAGACGTGTCACGCCAGATGCGTGAGAGTTGGCAACCCTGTCTTCCCTGCCTGAAGCAGAGGATACAATATATTAGCACATGATGCTAATCTTCCCTGGTTGAACAGAGGATGAATCTTCTCTGACTACACAGAGGATAATCACCTTCTCTGTAAAGCAGAGGATAAATCTTCCCTAAATTTACAGAGGATAAACCTTCTCTAGCAACGTAGAGGATAAAGTAGTCTGTTAAACAACCTTCCCTGATTAGACAGAGGATAACGAATATTAATATGTAATGCTAATCTTCCCTGCCTGAACAGAGGATAAATTTCATCTCTAAAAGAAAACTTTAGAGGATAAAGGATAACTTAGTTAACCAAACCCTTCAGCTGTCTGTTAACTCTTCTCTGATGGTGCAGAGGATAACACATTTGTACTGGTCTTAAAGGAACACTCCACCGTTTTTTGAAATAGGGCTTATTCACCTTCTTTCCTACATTTAGATAGGTGGGCAAATGCATTTTTGTCTCAGTGCATGCGTTGTTTTAGTTTGACAGGGTCGGCGCCAAGGTTATAATCGTTAACGAAAACGAACGAAAAAACGAAAACTAGGTGGGAAAAAACATTGTCGTTAACTGAAATAAAAATAAAAACGAGGCATTACAAAAAAACGATAACTAACTAAAACTGTAATGTGTGTTTGGCAAAACTAACTAAAATAAAATAAAATTATAGAGTAAATGTCCTTAGTTTTCGTCTTTGTTAAGGTCTTTCATTTTTTAATGCTATTTAAAACACGCAGCGTATTCGTTCAGCTGCATTTCCTTTCCCCATGCGTCTCTCACATGCTCACGCACGCGCACACACACACACAGCCCCTCCCCTCCGTGCACACAGCGTCTCCATGAGAACGAGTGTTCGTTCGACGTTGAAAGCAAGTTCGCGAAAGGTTGGTTTGTCTATCTCGTGAACACCTTTACACAATCACACATTAAAAAGTGGTATAAAAATATTTTAAATTCTGAATATAATTTTGTCAGTGTGTTAATGTCGACCCGAGAAGCGATTGCGCCTTCTTTAGAAAGTTAACTAGTCGCAAGTTTGAGGTAAAATGCACTTTTTGGTTGTGGTTGTAGATGTCAAAACACTATATAAGCTGTGATTCAAATATTAAATAATGTTATGTCATTTTTTTACTTTTACACTGAATGTTTGCTGCTTCAATCCAGATGACTATTGGCTGTATAGGGTAAATTTAGTATAGGGTGTGAAAATTGTACAGCTGTGGTATTTGTATAGGGTGTGAATTCTGTATAGAAGATGTGTAGATTTTTGGTATGGCGTGTGGATTTTGTAGCCTGGTAATACCAAACTCTGCTACTTCGCTTTGCTTCATAGACAGAGTCTGGCATGGCATAAATTATTGAAAAGCGTTTTCTTTCTCGCGGGGAGGCGCTTGTCTGAAGTTTAAAATCATTGGTTCCCTTAAGCCAATCACATAACGTTTGGTTATGGCGCGTGTTATGCGCATGCTCAGCTGCATCTAACTTCCACTGTAAACACATGTATGATGCGAAAACAAAACCATCGAGCGAAATACCGGAGTGAACATGGCTGTGAATGACTTTTGCAGATTATGTGAAGTAAATCTACGCATCCACGGTACAATCAGTGTCTACGTCACGGCTCTCAGCCCGCCCTCTGTTCGTTGATTGGCCGGCTGTTTTCAGGCCGGAGGAAAACGGAAAGCTATTAGGCTGTCTCAGACTGAGTGTAGAAGTGAAATGAAATTGAGCGGAAGTAAGAAGTCTGACGTAGTCAGGCTATGGATTTTGTAAGAGGTTAAAGAATTTCAATGGGGTGTGTTTTTTTTTTTTTCTAAAATTGTATGATATTTTTGTTGAGTTATTATTACACAATACTTTTTCCGACCTTTTTGAATCTTGCCCCTGACAAATAACCCAAATTACAAAAAAAGACTAAAACTAACACTAAAACTAATAAAAACTAAACTAAAACTAAGCGTTTTCCAAAAATAAAAACTAAACTAAACTAGCAAACCCACTTTAAAAACTAATTAAAACTAAACTGAATTTGAAAACAAAAAGTCAAAACGAAATAAAAATAAAAACTAATGAAAAATGCAAAACTATAATAACCCCGGTCGGCGCTAGCTTAGCTTAGCACAATGAATGGAATCCTTTGTTGCCAGCTAGCATGGCCTGAGTAAAAGTGATCTAAAAAAATAAATAAACCCCACCTAATTACTTCTTGTGGCCTGCGTATTCACAACGAGTACAAATAGCGATGCTGATTAACACTAGGCGATTTCCTAGGCAGATATTGACTTGGGACTATATTAGGGGGAAGCACAGGCGAAGCACTGCTGCTTAGGCGAAGCACTGCTACTTGGGCGCAGAGATATCACGCAACACATGAAATGTGAATATGTGGTATAATATGTGAATGTGAATACAGGTATAATATGGGTCGATCTATACATCTAGAGAGGCCGCACTATGCTTAAATATATTTTTATTTTTATTTGCACAGACGAGATTTGCAGAATGGATCAAGTGCTTCGCCTAAGCAGCAGTGCTTCGCCTGTGCTTCCCCCTAATATAGTCCCAAGTCAATATCTGCCTAGGAAATCGCCTAGTGTTAATCAGCATCACTATTTGTACTCGTTGTGAATACGCAGGCCACAAGAAGTAATTAGGTGGGGTTTATTTATTTTTTTAGATCACTTTTACTCAGGCCATGCTAGCTGGCAACAAAGGATTCCATTCATTGTGCTAAGCTAAGCTAGCGCCGACCCTGTCAAACTAAAACAACGCATGCACTGAGACAAAAATGCATTTGCCCACCTATCTAAATGTAGGAAAGAAGGTGAATAAGCCCTATTTCAAAAAACGGTGGAGTGTTCCTTTAAAGGTTCCTTTGGATAGAGTGGCACTCACCAACCCTTGGTTGTACAGAAAGACTCAGTCTGGAACACAGTCAGATCTTTGTTGAGCTTGAAGTTTCAATCTGGATTCAGGTGAGTAGCTCTATCCGGGTCACAGCACCAAAACTCTTGGAAACTTTTCCTTCGTCAAAGCAGAGACCATGGAGACTTGGTTCTTTCTTCAGCAGGATTCTTTATTGAAAACACAAGCTGTCGTAGCTGCAGTCATCAAGTCTAACTAGGGCAGTAGACATTGTAGTTTATATACATTTCAAGGGGGAGGGATTTACATTGAGGTGGATACACTCGGAACAAAGCATGTAAATGAAGTATACAGGTTTAGGAACCCGCCCTAGACTCTAGAGTGTTACCAATCCTAATCCAATCAGCCTAACTATTCAACAACTGGAGCTGGGGCTCGGTTGTATAAAATAAAAACAATTAATATTACTCATAAATATTGGTTTTTAAATGTTTAAATGTTAAATTATTTCTACTAAATTTTTTACTCAGTTACTCAGATTTACTTGCATTTACTCAATTCATACAGTATATTTCATTGATTTCACAGCTTTAAAATGTACTCAAAAAAATTTGTAACTCATAGTTAAACTTTTTAGAGTGCATGCTCAGGACTTTTCTCCCATTATGAGAGTTGTTGATGTAATGGCTTAAAGGAGTCATAATGTTGTGTTACCTTGGATACCCAAATGCTCTATTATAGTATTTTAGGCACTTCTAAAAAAGAAAAGTGGAAAAAAAATCAACACAGAGCCCCTCAGACCCTTATTTCTAAAGGCATTATTGTCTCGCGAGATCTGATGCGATGTTTTGGCTGTCGTGGACGGTCATTATAATAATGCAAATGAGGGGCGCGTTGATTGGTTGCAGGAATGTATTTTACTACTTCCAAGCGGTACAAAAACATAGACAAAATACTGCAATAGCTCAATAAATGTGACGGTACTTATTGTTAGTGAAATTGTAATCACAACCAAAGAAAAAAGAAAAAATACACCATTGCCATATACATTCTTACAGAAGCCCCACTAACTGAAAGCTATTTTCAAACTGCATGTTTTACATGAGTTTGGCTAATAATGTTTAGTGGTATATTGTTTTCATACTTGCATTTAAACAGTTTTAGCCACTGAGCATGGACTCCTGTACCGTCACTACTGTAGCTGCTAGTGTAAAACAAAGTCGAAAGATGTGGCTAGCATTCGTAGAGTCCATTCCCCGTGTTTACCTCGAAGGTAACGTTACATACAATAGCCGCATTAGCTGTTAGCTGCTATTTGTTAACCACAGTAGAGCAATAAAAACACAGTCTTACCTTTTCAATTTCTGGCAAGTCCCTGATGGTTGGGATGGCACCTTTTCCCAAACGGAGCTTCGAGACCAAGTTCGCCTGATACTGCCCCAAATTTGTAAAAGATTCCGGTGTAAAATGTTTAGCACACACACCTAACGATACGCCACTTGAAAGAGTTGTTGGGACAGCGTCATTAAAAATGAATTTCCTCCACTGTTCCCTGATAGTTTCGTCCGTTTTTGGTAGATAAAACACATTTGCATGTTGTTTGTGGCAGTCACCCACAGAGCATCTCAGGTGTGCACTCGGTTTCTCCATCTTTCTCGAGTCAACTAAACTGAATCTGAGGGGGAGAGGGGCGGGATTCCCGCGGCATAGGTTTGCGGTGTCCATATTTGGTATATCCTCCCCCGTCTTGACGTCAAGAGAGGGAAGAAATCAAAATCTCGTTTTTTCGTGCACGTGCACGTGGCCTATTTTACAAACCCCGAGGTAAACAAACGCTTCACTTTTAAATATCGGCTTCCCGGCCAGTGTATAATCATTATGCAATCATAACATACATTGATTCTCGTGGAAAAGTGAAATTTCTACATTATGACTCCTTTAAAAAATGCTGATTTTATTTTTGTGTTTGGATGGAGCTTAACTTGCATCAGTTTAAAGAATATATTTTTTTTGCCTTTTATTATGATAGGACAGTAGTATCAAGAAAGTTTAACGAACCGGGAATTGAACTCGGGTTGTAATAAGCTGAAAAGCAATGAATGCCAGTGCAGAGTGCACTGACCACTAGGCTATTGGGTTTAGAAATTAGCTTCAATGTGATAAATATTAGAACCTCATTGTGTAAGAAACATAGGGGAACAGAATCCGATGGCAAATAGTTCGACCTCTAGTATAACTTGTGTTAAGTTACTTTTCTTCGTGTCAATGGTGAAAAAGTATTGTTTACCTTGTAACATAAAGCTATATAAAAAATGGACACTGTCAATTTTAGTTATTTTTAATTTTCTAAAGTAACCTCATCACTTGAAGGAACACTCATGGACGAAGTCGAACTGAAAGCCATGTTAATCTCGGAATAATACGGCCACCGTAGGAGTTAAAACGCCCTCGGAATTGAAAGGAACAGAAACTAATATTCACTGGGTAGTCATATACAATTTCACCACTAGATGGGGAAAAATATCACACAGTGTAGCTTTAATGAATCTTTATGAATCTCAGTTTGATAAACCAGTAATTGTAGTATTATAATATTTACTACATCAGTTCAGATATTCATCTTTGAGATCACATCACTCATCACTTTTGCAGCTAATTATTTGTATCATTCTAAGTATAATTATGTATATTTCATATAATGTATTCATGTAATTATATTAATTAACAACTAATATTAAACTTTGCATTTAAAATAATACATATATGCTTAAATCTACAGCTTTTAAATGAAAAAAAGCTGATGTGTGTTCTTTTGAGCTTTGTGTGAACTTGAATAAATTATTTAAATTCTGTTGATTCACTTACATTCTCAAACTCTTGCTGAAGCAACCTTGTTTATTTCTGCCTTGTAAACGCATTACATTTCATGATATTTTCATAATTATCTGTTAATCTTCAACAGAGAAGTCAGTCAAACTGACAGTCTCGTGTTCTGTGACCAAACCCTGAGTTGACAGAGAACGTTTATACCGAGCGTTGTGAGCCTGCTGAACCTGATCTGAACCAGGTTGGGTTTGTATGGTTTTGTCAACTGTAAACCTACTCTTTGTTCAACTAGCTTCATGCAACAGGCATCAGGACTAAAGCTGAAGAGCCCAGGGCCCATACCATGATGGTAGTTGAATAAACTCAGGGTTACAGGATTAGTTTAGAGTTGACAAAACCTAGTCATTTTAAAGCTTTATCTACCGATTCCAAATCTTATTTATATTAAATATTATCTATATAAACATTTATAGTAATTTAAACGAAATGCTTAGTAATAATTGTTAAACTAAATTATTGCTTGTGTAATGGCTAAGGGGTATATATATAAATCATATAAAATTATTATATAATACAATTTTGTATTTAAAAATGAAGAGTTCAGATGCAAAAGCCTCTAAGTGCCATCGGAAATTTTCTTCTAGAATGATCATTTTTATCAAGCTCGTATATTTAAGGTCAGTAATTTCACTTAAATGACAATAATTTTCATTGCCATTTAAGTGAAATTACTGAACTTAAATATACGAGCTTGATAAAAATGATCATTCTAGAAGAAAATTTCAGATGGCACTTAGAGGCTTTTGCATCTGAACTCTTCAAATATTCTAATATGTAGTGCCCTTTAATTTAAATCAAGATAAACTGGGGGAGTGAGTTTATTGCATCAGACATGTGTCTTTGATAGTTCAGTTTTGGTGTGAGATCTCTTTACTCAGAACATAACCTGTAACAGAGCAGGTTCACCGCTAAAAGCCGAGCCACATTCATGGTGCTTATTTACAATCCAGGGTTGGTACAAACTAAACTGAAACATACCTGGCTATCCACATAAACCAGCTTGAAGGTATAGGCCTCAGGTTTACATTGGCACAACATGTTTTCATTAAAGGGGCATTTCACCCATTTGAACATTGTTTTTTATTTAAAGTGGGTCATATATGTAGTCGAAATGTAAAAGAAATTTTGAATTTGGTGCCTTTGTGACCGAGGAAAGACAAAAAATAACTTCAGGACGCATTTGTATGAAAGACAACAACTCCCACAATGCACCACATTGCACAGCTCCGCAAGCCACTCCCACTAATCCAGAAAGCGCATATCTGCCTATAAGAGAAATCACTCTTCCGTCTACAAGGCTAGCTACCACCAGAGCTTGAAATTCATTTCACATTCACACAAAATGTCTAGTTAGTTGGCGAACTCATCAGTGCATTACTCCTCGTTTGTATTTCTTTCGAAAAGGTGAATTATTGCATGGTACCTGGATGTTCAGTCAGAACATATGCGGTGCGAAACTAGGATAGTTCACAACACAAACGTCCGTGTCCTCGTCTGATTCAGAGATTTTGTCCAGGAGAAATTGTCATCGTTGAATTCTTTGCCACAGACGGACTCTATCTCTGTGTTCGTAGTTGCATCTTACAGTCTATGAGTTGCATAGTGAGATCACCGGCGCCACCAGTCCGCCCTAACTCGAGCCAGTCCGGGCTCCTCGTCCGCGGCAGGCAGGTCTTCTGCTTCGGCTGCTCTTCGCTATAATGCGGCTTGTAAAGGTAGCCACAAACACCTGATTCAAGCATCAGACTTCCGAAATCATCTTCCTCTAGTCTATATCATATTGAGCACTCTCCTCCGCTATTGTCATAACTTTACATCTGTCTCCACAGCGCCTGTTAGCTTAGCTTCAAACAAGATGGAGGATATTGCTTTCAGTTTCAGAGAGTAAAGTCCCACCCACTGATCTGTAATAGGTCTGTAGCGTGAGCGGGTCCCGCCCCCTGGGAAAGATGAGGAACTAGTGCTTGTAGTCTCAACAGAAATCCCCCCCTCTTACACTTCCTCCTACACTAACGCAAAATGACGATTTTTGCGTCATTGTAGGAGGAAGTGTAAGAGGTAAATAACGGATTTCTCCCGTCTCAGGGGAAAATGAGAGAGTGTTGCACGACCATTCAATAGTATGACTGGGTTTCTAACAATGCAAAGCTTAATGCAAATGGGTGAAGTGTCCCTAAGCTGATGATGATTTAAAGAGTTGTTTGTTGTTGTTGTTGATGATGATGATGTTGTTGTTGTTGTTGTGTCAGACCTGCAGGTGGAGACACAGCAGAGAGTGAAAGAGGGAGATTCAGTCACTCTGACATGTAAAAGCAGCTGCTCTCTGCCTGAACAAACAACATTCATCTGGTACAGAAACACACAGAGAATAACTGATCCAACAGTGAATCAGCTTCATCTGCAGTCAGTCAGTCGTTATGATGCAGGAAACTACAGATGTGCCGTTAAAGGACATCAACATCTGATCTCTCCTGCTGTTTATCTTAATGTTGAATGTGAGTACATATTAATAACATATGAATTAATATTAGTGAAATTGTTCAGATTATTCAGATTTGTTTGATAATTCCAGGCCCGATCATATACAGACTGTGTAACCCATTAGTAGGATTTAATACCAGAAAAAGAAAAGGAGGAAAAATATCTACTGGGTCTGAGCTCACCAAATACAGATAAATCACAACCTATATTAATATCTGAGTCCTGGGTTCGGGGTTCGGGGTCTCACACCTTGCATTAACAACAAAAAAAATATTTAATAACCTTAAATCTGTGTCTGCACTTGTTTAAATGGTTATCTACACACTGTAAAAAATCCAACTTACGGTTTGTATGACAAATTCAGTTTTTAAAGTTTATTCAACTATTTAACATGAAAAAAGTTGAGAAAAGTTGTGATAACTCAAACACGTAAGTTGAGAAAACTCAAAAATGTCCTGCAGCTGGTTGTCTTAAACTTTTAAGTTTTCTCAACTTTTTTTTTTTTATAGTGCAGTACTAACTGGACAAATAAAAAAATAAAAATAAATAAACCAGTGAATAAAATAAAATAGGAAATAGAATGAATGAATAATAATAAAATGAATTAATGAATGAAACAATCAGTTCACTGAACAGTAACTGTATTCACTCACTGAAATCTTTTCTTTAACTTCAATTCAATGTATCACTTTTCACACATCACATGAGAATACTTTTGCCCCTTTACAAATCACCATTTGAAAACAAAATATATCATTCATCAATGACAATAAATTAATTAAAATAAATAAATAAACAAAGAATCAATCTGTGTACACTGAAGTCCGAGTGCAATGTAATTGACTCAGTTCAGTTTATGTGAATGTAATTGACTCAGTTCGCGTGGAAAAAACAGTTGGTTTCACCAACCACTCAAAACCAAAACAAATAGTGTTCCAACCAATCACAGACAGGGGGAGGGTGTTGTGAGGTTTTGAGCCAGCTTCATCTTTAGCTCCGACTTCGCGTGCAGCCGTGCACGAGCACAAAACCTCACAACACCCTCCCCCTGTCTGTGATTGGTTGAAACACTATTTGTTTTGGTTTTGAGTGGTTGGTGAAACCAATTGTTTTTGTGTGCAGATCTCAGAGCCTAGGCTGCCTACAGAGACGCGGTTTTTGACGGCCTGCTTATGGGGTGGGCAGCTAGCGGATCGTTAGGAAAGATTAGATGAATGTGATCTTTTTTTTTTTTGGGCCTGAAATCACTGATACAACCTTGAATGCCTACTACAATCTTTGCAGGAATGAACGATGAACGGATCTTTTTTTTTTTTTCTTCCTCGTGAAGGCAGAGTTCCAGATGACACAATTCCTCTACAGTGGAATACAGCGCGGTTCTCCCTCACTGCGCGAATCCAACACGATCACGGAGCGTTGAAACAATCCAAACTAATGCAATAAAACAGTTCAGACATCCATTTAGGAAAATATTGACAACGATGGTTTAGATTAAGCCAGGATAGCCACACATGTGGCTCACATCTCTCTCTTCAGTGAGCTGGCGCGCATGTGACGTCAGCACCCATCGACGCAATTCTTTATTATTTTAGTCAATCAGCGAAAACAAAATAATAAATAAATAAAATAATAATAAAACATATGTCTGAACATTTCATGCATTACCTATACAGTACATTGCATGCAGGCAATATATACCTTTCCTTTGCAGGCTAGGAAAAATATAAAATCAAAACAAACAAAAAAAATCACATGAAAAATACATGGAACACAGCCTCAATTAATTGGGTGGGTTACTTACAACTGCATGACAGTTTTGTGTATCAATCATGATTTATTCATATTAATTTAAATCGTGAATCTGTATAGTGATCTTTTTTATGAATCTTGAGTTGATACAGTAGGCTATATCTGTAAATATTATATTGTTTCATTGACTTTGCACCAGTTCAGATGTAGATTTGCAAATTTTTCATTCCTATTTTGATTTATATACATGTTATATATATTTCATGTAGATCCTCCACAGAGCATCTCAGTGTCGGTCAGTCGGTCTGGTGTAATAGTGGAGGGAGATTCAGTGACTCTGAACTGCATCAGTGACTCAAACCCTCCTGCTCTGAACTTCA
The DNA here is from genome assembly GCA_021464565.1 of Rutilus rutilus. Lineage (NCBI taxonomy): Eukaryota > Metazoa > Chordata > Actinopteri > Cypriniformes > Leuciscidae > Rutilus > Rutilus rutilus. The sequence goes on along the minus strand of JAJAQA010000002.1, from coordinate 20,750,550 downwards.
GCTGGTTTAAGGACACTGAAAAAAGTGAAACATCAGTGCAATTCATTCAAAGTATATATTTGCATTGGTCCAATGGAAAATTGTGATTTTCAGTTTATACCTTCTGTTTTCACTTTGCCTCAAAGTAAGTGTTACACCCTCTAAAATGATACTTTGGATTAACTTAAAAAAATTGATGTAATTTGTTACAGCTAATTTTTTTAGTTTTTCTCAAATTGTATTTATGATTTAGTTAAAACCATAAATTTTGATTAATGTCAAACCTAAATTTTAATTTTTTCCAACTCAACGTTTTACCTTTACCCAAAGTACACAGCAAAAACTCCAGTGTTAAATTAACACTCAAGAGTGTTAAAGTTAATGAGATAATTAAGTGATTAATTGAGTGATGATTGACCATTATTGAAGACACCTGATGTTAACAAGCAGAATCACTGAAGGAGAAAATCACTAATTGTAAGTTACCATTATGGTGATGTGTGTTTGCTTTAGTTGGGCTCTAGACCATTATATGTTTACTTTAATATTTGTTTGGCTGTTATATCTGAATTAAAACTGCCAGATGAACAAAGAAAAAAAAAAGTGATCTGATGGTGTTGGTTATATTATGACAATCATCATTTGAACTTGATCACTGAACTCATTAAGATCCTTATTTCTGACATAGGTTTATGTTGTTTATTACAGAATAACTGTGATTCTGCATAAATACCCAGAATTGTTGATATAATATAAAGGATTTCTTAAAAGTTGTTTTGGGAAAAAAATAAATCTTTCTTTTAGGCACACGCAGACGTCAAGTTTCAGTCTATGCATCTCAACAATGGTGACAAGCAAAATATTCAATTAGGAAAAGGAAATTACATAGACAATTCAGATCATAATTTATTCATACCGCAATGCATGATGGGAGCCATTAATGAGTTGTGATTGGTGGCAGCCGCTGCAACATGCTTTATTATTGTCACCATTGTTGAGATTCACAGGCTGATTATTGATGTCTGTGTTTTTAAGTAAATTAATTCGAAAGTCTTTTGATTAGAAAAATGTTTATTAAATATTATGGGTTATATGAAAAATTCTGAAAATCATATGCTGTAGAATTACAGAGCTGATATAATTGACAAGTTAAACCAAACTATCTCAATAAGTTTCATTCTTCAGATCACAGCATGATTATGTCAAAACATAACCAACACCACACTTTTCTTTGTTCATCTGACTGTTATAAATCAATAACAGCAGACAAACAAAATTTAAAGTAAACATATAAGGGTGAAGAGCCCAACTAAAGCAAACACTATTCTCCCTAATGGTAACTTACAATTAGTGATTTTCTCCTTCAGTGATTCTGCTTGTTAACATCAGGTGTCTTCAATAATGCTCAATCATCACTAAATTAATCACTTAATTATCTCATTAACTTTAACACTCTTGAGTGTTAATTTAACACTGGAGTTTTTGCTGTGTACTTTGGGTAAAGGTAAAACTTAAAATTTTGGTTTGACATTAATCAAAATTTATGGTTTTAACTAAATCATAAATACAATTTGAGAAAATCTAAAAAAATTAGCTGTAACAAATTACATCAATTTTTTTAAGTTAATCCAAAGTATCATTTTTTTCAGTGGAGAATGAACCCTCAGCTGTTGGATCTGGACAGAGTTTCAGCATATCCAGCTTTAACTCCAGTTTCAGTGGACGCTTCTACTGTGTGGCTCAGAATAAACATGGATCTCAGAGATCAGCGTCTGTTTCACTCACTGTTAAAGGTATTTTCTATAATCAGACACTCTTTCAGTTTCATCTGTCTCACGTGTGAAATGAACTTCATGATCATCTTGTTTCAGGGGTTCAGAGAGATGCTCTGCTCACAGTTTCTGGGATCGTGGCGGGATGTGGAGGGTTGATCTTCATCATCATCATCATCATCATCATCGTGTTCATAAAGTGAGTGAAGTTTATCTGCACACTAAATCAAAGACTTCACTAGATGTGAGATTGATTTTGGTCGAATTTTTTTTTTTAGGTAAATTGACTATTTCAAGCCTTTTCTTTTTAAATATATATTTTTTATAGTTTTGTCTGTTTTCAGGAGGAAGAAGAGGAGAGGAGGAACTGAAGATGAGAATCAAAAGCAGGCGAGTCGGCACACACACACACACACACCTCCATCTACAGCTGCAATACAGTGTGATTGTATTGTTGCATTGAACTATGAATACAACAGTGTATATGAAGCAATATAAGTGTATAAATCTTTCTCTATAGGCGGCTGACGCGAGTGATGATACATACACAGCTCTGGATCCAGCGTCCAGAACATCTGACGTTTACAGCACAGTCACAGTCAGTAAATGTCTTTTACACACTTTTACACTCAGATTCAGCAGATCCACACATAAACATGCTGTTGTTGATCTGTCTCTCACAGTCTGTTCAGTCCAGAGCTCCTGATGACTCCTACACGGCTCTTGAGCTTCAGTCCAGATCTTCTGAATATGAGACTCTAGCAGTGACTTCAGCAGATCCACATTAAACTGTATTACTGCTAATATACATCTGATGCTCCTCACAAACTGATATTCCATCATTATGAGCTCATAAACATCATTTCATTATCAAAAACATTCTGATTTCTTAAAGGGATACTTCACCGATTTTTCATGTTATTCCCTTAACTAAGACGAGTTGATACATACCTCTCTCGTCTCAGTGCGTGCACTCAGTCGCTCTGGCGCGCGGCGACACTTTGATAGCACTTAGCTTAGCCCAGTTCATTCATTAGGATCCAGACAGAGATGAAGCTAGAAGCGACCAAACACCTCCACGTTTTCCTTATTTAAATACAGTTACACGAGTAGTTACACGACCAAGTATGGTGACACAAAATAAAACGTGGCGCTTTTCTAAGCGGGTAAAAAGGATAACTATAATGTATGGCGGAATAGCACTTGGGACTCGGGAGCACTTCGACTCGGCGCAGTAAAAAGTCACGTTGGTTCTAATGACAGAAGTGAGAGGGAGAGGGGGAGAGTGACTTTTTACTGCGCCGAGTCGAAGCGCTCCCGAGTCCCAAGTGCTATTCCATACTTGGTCGTGTAACTACTCGTGTAACTGTATTTAAATAGGGAAAACGTGGAGGTGTTTGGTCGCTTCTAGCTTCATCTCTGTCTGGATCCTAATGAATGAACTGGGCTAAGCTAAGTGCTATCAAAGTGCCGCCGCGCGCCAGAGCGACTGAGTGCACGCACTGAGACGAGAGAGGTATGTATCAACTCGTCTTAGTTAAGGGAATAACATAGTTTAATATGAAAAAACGGTGAAGTATCCCTTTAAGCTGTGTATATTGTTATTGAGCTTATAGGAGTTTGCAGATTTTATTTTGTTGTATTAGTCTTGCAAATCTATATTTTAGCCTTTATTTCACATTTTATATTTGTGCAGCATAAGCAAATGCATTAGAGGAGAAAACTTGTGCAATTTAAAGTAATACTGCAATAACGTAGTCGATACTTAATTGCTTCACTGGAGTATACATGTATTTATGTATGTTTATTGCACAGCTAAATGCACATGTTTTCTTGTTAAACGCAGCAAAATCTGTACCTGATTGTAAATCTCTAGTTTCTCTGCCATGTTGGATTGCTCTGTCGACTGGATTTTGTTTTACTGTATCTTTAATTGAGGATCCTAATAATTTCTGTGGTGTTTAAAAGACCAGCATCTCAAATAAACTTTTCTCTCGTTGCTGATGTGTATTTTATCATGATAACTGACATTATAACTGATATTTCATGTGTGTGTCCAGACTGCCGTCTAGAGGATATTGCGTAATAATAAATGTTGCCTATTGGGTTTATGAAGTATACTGTAAGTAATGAAAGGCCAGAAGTGAAGAAGTGATGAATTAGAAATCTGAGATTGGACAAAATGGAAAACTCAAACACAGCGAACCAGAATAGTTAATAATTCATTTTAATAGTTAATAATTAAAAAAATGTATCATTGTGCAAAGTGGTGCAAAAATAACCAAACAAACAGGATTAATGAGACTGCAGGAGTCTAAACACCAATCAGATTAATACCTCTGACGTGACGCTGTTGCTCCGCTCACAGCGCGGGAAAGCTCAATTTCCAAACAGTGAGTGTATTTCTCTGCTCTCAGCTTTAAAACGTGTCGTGTCATCTTTTGACCCTGCAAATTACCTAACACATTTCTTACCTATGAAACTTTAAACATAACTTGACAAGTGACAACATATACCTGTTCTTAACCAAAAAATGTTCAGCAAGAACTGCCTCCATTTTTGCTTGTCAGGAATCGCATTGTTTTTTACCAACTGCCTTGAGTTCGTGTAGGTCCAGAAACAGAATATTCCCTATTTAAAATGAATGAATGAATGAAAATAAATAAATAAATACAATTAGCATTTCACAGTGGATTTTCACATTGTAAGCATGAGTGTAAGTGTAATGTTATTTTAAAGTTTAGTGAATAAAAGCATACTTTGATCGTTTCCTCCAACAAAGTGGTTGGGATAATTTCTACAGAATTATCATCTGCAAACTCGACCACTGCAAAAGTCTCCATCTGTTGAGAGATAAAAAACAATGCTTTTATATTACAAATGCACAGCCTGTCAATATGCACAGCACAATCTCTGGTCCTGAATTAACACTACTCTTATATGAGTTCACTCTACAGCAAGGGTCTTCAACCGGGGGGTCTGCAGTGGTCCGCAGCGGGGGTCCGCAAATTAGTGTTTGATCACAAATCATTTTTGCTATAACATGGGTACGAAAAAAAATTCAATGTCAAATTGAAATATTCACCCTAAACGAAAGCAAGACCATCCTCAGCCCATGGAAGAACAACCCATACAGTGAACGGTTCAAAAGGCAGACCCTCATCTTCCTGCTCTCCCAGCCCAGTGTCCGGACATTACAAGCGGAAACGTAGTCCGTCGGTTGTGAGGTGAGGTGGGGTGGGATAGGAAAGAGAGTTAAAGTGTATTCAGTATGGCCAAAAAAATATTTCCTGGTTTTCTTCAATCATTACGGCAGTTTTTGTTTGCTGCTGTTCTGGGATTAGTGTCATTTTGGATTGTCTTGACTGCACTTTGAAACAACCAATCATCCGTGAGTCACTTGGGTCTTGCAAAAGTGGTTGAGATTTCTCAAAACCCTTGCACAATAACACTTTCAGGAGCCTGACTCATCCATTTCATCCCTCTCTTCAATGGCCACGCAACATTTCCCCTCCCCGAGAATGAAAGCATTGTTTGGTCTTGTGGTTTTGAACTTTGTGGTGACCACTGATTGAGTGTCAGAAAATGTGACCTCTGCATCAGACGTTTGGCCACTTGAACAAGCGGCTTCTTTCCTGACCTTACGAGTCGTTTAAGCTTTCCCAGAAAGTTTTAGAATTGGAAAGCGCTGCAAGCGTCAAGACAACCAAAATTCATGGCCTCTGCTGAAAGATGTATCATGGAATGTATGTTGTACCATGAAATGATCACCATTCAGTTCTTTATTTTTTTCTACAAAGTATTTCATCAGCTGACTGCTGTAGCAGTTGTGGTCCACTGCCAAGTTTGGTGAAAGAAGAAGACCCAAGGCAACACTAAATGTCATAAAATGATTGTACAGCTGGTCGGCCAGATTTCCGTTTAGTACAATCTTGCCAGTGTACACGGCAAACTGCCGCAGTTCTGTTGTCTTCCACCTATCTATGTCGTCCAGACCCCTTGGTTTTCTAGCAAAACAGCTCAGAATGTATTTTCTGAGTGCCAGCAGCCGTTGGGTCACTTCATTGATTTGTCCAGCTGACATTCGCACATTCCAGTTTCCTCTCATCCACTCTGTGATACATTTTTTGTGACCCCAGGCAGGCTTGGTGCATATAGTCTATTGGAAATTGGTTGTCCAAAGGGAGGATGTCCAAATGCCGTTTTGACCTTTCAGCACGGTTTGGAAGGACCAAGTGTCAGTGTCACCGGAAAGACTCTTATAGGTGTGGAGGATGGGCCATAGATTTGCTTTGTTGCTTTTGAAAATGGCCAGTCCATCTATACTGAATGATAACTCCAGTTTTGTTATTCCGTCAGTTACATCCCTTGGGTAGTGCTGCAACTGCTCGCAATGAACACACTCCATCCCTGACTTCATCACTCACTGAAAAAAATGTGTGACATTTACTTAAAAAAAGCTAGGCAACTTTTTCCACACAGAAAGTGCTTGTAATCTTTACTCGGGCTATTTCAATTAGTAATTAATTGTAAAAGTAATTAAATTGAACAAATCATAATTGAGTAATAATTAATCCAATTAATTCCTTAAAAGTTAACCATTTAAAATGAGTAAAATTTACAAAATATCTTTTATTGCCAACATTGAAGACACCTGGTGTTAACAAGCAGAATCACTGAAGGAGAAAACCATAATTAAAGTCACCATTATGGTGATCAGTGTGTGTTTTAGTTGGGCTCTTGACCCTTAAATTATTAACTTTAAGTTTTGTTTGGCTGCTGTACATGAGTTATAACAGCCAGATGAACAAAGATGATCTGATAGTGTTGGTTGTGTTTTAACATAATCATTATTTCACAAGAATTAGACCTGAATCACTGAACTCATATAGAGTCCAATTTACTTAGATTAACTATATTAATTATAGCAGCACTGGCCTTGTATGGCAGAATATTTGTAACTTTTACAATGTAAACAAATATAATTTCTAAAAAGTTTCTCTTATACAAAAAAAGAGACAAACAGACATCAATAATCAGCCTGTGAATCTCAACAATGGTGACATTTATAAAGCATGTTGCAGTGCATTCTGGGTGCCACCAATCAAAACTCATTCATGGCTCCCATCATGCATTGCTGCATGAATAAATAATGAGCTTATGATCAGAGGTGATCTGTTTGTCACCATTGCTGAGATTCATACGCAAAATCTTGATGTGTGTGTGTGTGTGCCTAAAAAAAGTGTGTATATATTAGGGCTGGGCGATTTAAATCGCGATATTGTTATGCGCATCTCATCAGTAAAGCCGGTTCCTAAATTAGTAGTAAATCACCATCACCTGCTTTCAGATGGAGCGGCATTTACTACAAAGAGCCGTAATTAACTGACAAGCTGAGCCATATCGCATCAATATCGCGGACGTATCGCCAGCGATATTTAATGCGATATGGCTCAGCTTGTCAGTTAACTACGGCTCTTTGTACACAGCAAAACCTCCAGTGTTAAATTAACACTCCTGGGAGTGTATGAGTCCACACTCAAGAGTGTTTAAGTTAATGAGATAACTAAGCGATTAATTTAGTGATGATTGAGCATTATTGAAGACACCTGATGTTAACAAGTAGAATCGCTGAAGGAGAAAATCGCAAATTGTAAGTTACCATTATTGTGATGGGTAGTTGCTTTAGTTGGGCTCTGACCCTTTTATGTATACTTTAGATTTTGTTTGGTGGTTGTATCTGAGTTAAAACTGCCAGTTGAACAAAGAATCAAAAGTGATCTGATGGTGTTGGTTATATTTTGACAATCATCATTTGAACTTGATCACTGAACTCATTAAAATCCTTCTTTCTGACTTCGATCTATGTTGTTGGTTAGTGAATCTGCATAAATGGCCAGAATTTTTGATATAATATAAAGGATTTCTTAAAAGTTGTTTTAAAAAAAAATCATTCTTTTAGGCACACACAGATGTCAAGATTCAGTCTATGCATCTCAACAATGGTGAGGAGCAGATTAGTCAATGAGGAAAAGTAAATTACATAGACAATTCAGATCATAATTTATTCATACCGCAATGCATGATGGGAGCCATTAATGAGTTGTGATTGGTGGCAGCCACTGCAACATGCTTTATTATTGTCACCATTGTTGAGATTCACAGGCTGATTATTGATGTCTGTGTTTTAAATGAATATGTCTGAATGTCTTTTTGATCAGAACAATGTTTATTAAATATTTTGAATTATAAGTAGGCTACTGATAATCATAGGCTGAAGAATCACAAAACTGCTGCTAACAAGTTAAACCAAACTATCTTAATATGTTTCACTTTTCAGATCACAGTATGATTATGTCAAAACATAACCAACACTATAAGATAACATTTTACTTTGTTTATTTAACTGTTATAAATCAATAACAGCAGACAAACAATAGTAAATATTAAAGTAAACAAATAATGGTCTAGAGCCCAACTAAAGCAAACACCCATCACCTTAATGGTAACTTACAATTTGTGATTTTCTTCTTCAGTGATTCTGCTTGTTAACATCAGGTGTCTTCAATAATGCTCAATCATCACTAAATTAATCACTTAATTATCTCCTCAGCCCTAAATGCCGCTCCATCTGAAAGCAGGTGATGGTGATTTACTACTAATCAAGGAACCGGCTTTACTGACGAGATGCGCATAACAATATCGCGATTTAAATCGCCCAGCCCTAGTATATATATATATATATATATATATATATATATTTTTTTTTTATTATTGATTTGATCATTTGGATTGAATTGAACAGGCTAAAAATATTATGCTGCTATAGTTCACCTAACTCATAAATTGAACTCTATATGAGTTCAGTGCTTCAGGTCAAATGATTGTGAAATAATGATTATGTTAAAACAACCAACACCATCAGATCACCTTTTCTCTTTGTTCATCTGGCTGTTATAACTCATGTACAGCAGCCAAATCTTAAAGTTAATAATTTAAGGGTCAAGAGCCCAACTAAAACACACACTGATCACCACAATGGTGACTTTAATTATGGTTTTCTCCTTCAGTGATTCTGCTTGTTAACACCAGGTGTCTTCAATGTTGGCAATAAAAGATATTTTGTCAATTTTACTCATTTTAAATGGTTAACTTTTAAGGAATTAATTTGATTAATTATTACTCAATTATGATTTTTTCAATTTAATTACTTTTACAATTAATTACTAATTGAAATAGCCCGAGTAAAGATTACAAGCACTTTCTGTGTGGAAAAAGTTGCCTAGCTTTTTTTAAGTAAATGTCACTCCACATTTTTTTCAGTGCTGTTTTAATATGTCTCGGAGTTTGCTGCAAGGTTCTTGCTGTTAAAGTCAGCTCTGGATGTCCATTTTTTCTAAGTCCTTTCAGAGGGTCATCAATGGCAATGTGTTTAATAAGATGTTTTGTAGCCCAACCCTTCAAAAATGTTGAGATGCAGGGTGGAGTGAGGCTGGAGGCATTTGATTCACATCCTCAGGCCCTGAAGTGCAGTTGTCCTCACTGAAGACATGATCCTCATTCTCATGTTCTGAACTGCAGTTTTCTTCACTGACTCCTGTCTCTGCACATTTAAAAGCACCCCAGATGTCCTTGTCATTTCTTTCATCCACATTGACCTGATCTTGACCATGTTGAGATGTTGAGATACTGGAAGGCATTTTGATTGGTCTCCAATAATCCTTTCAGTTAGTGACTTCCGGGCACATTTCCATTGCCTTGTGTACCTTTGCCTTCTGGATTTTGAGTTCATTCTAAAATCAGAATATTTGCTTTCATCAAATATTTTGCAATAGTAAGTACAAGGAGAATACATTACATATCCAAAAGTATTGAAAGAGGGGTTTTGTTATGTGTCATTTGTAAAATGATAAGTTATGCAATAAAATTGTAACAGAGCAAGCACTTATTCTGATTTTTTTTGTATTCATCAGGATTTGCACAGTGTGGGCCATACTGTCCATATACAGTCTAGGTGCTGAACTGAATAGTTGCTAAATTATTAGCTTAGATAACATCACAACTTGACGACCGAGGCAGAGCAGAGAACAAAACTCCTGCTTGCCGCGGTAATTGGACTTGTGCCAAGGTTGATACAGGTAAGCATTTTTACTATGTTCTTATCTTTTGAGAATGTTTTACTGTTTTGTAGTGATCTGATTTATCAGCAGTGTGTGAATTCAGCCACTCAACACACAGAAACAGTGCAGTCTTCGGAATTTGGGAGAAATGTTTTCAGTAGCTTATTAAAGTCATGTTGATACAACGTAATCTACTTAAGTAAATAATTTCAGAATCTGTTCAAAGATAATCAGTACAATAACATCAAATGCTCAGAGATAAAGAGTAAAAGATGTACCTGACTCAAGAAATACATAATGCTGAGTGTCTGAAAGATCTCAATACAAATCACCCTGAGCCTCTTGTTGCATTTCTCCTATTTACATGATTGATTTATAAACATGACAGAAATTTTTTTTTCATAAAAGTGAACAATATAGACAGAAATACAACTTTAGTAACTTTTATTACTTCTAAAATCAACATGTCCAAGAGTCAGATGTAAAAGCTGCTGTAATGGCAGTAAAGTGCACTGGATCTTTTTGACCACTAGATGACAGTAAAGTCAATGGAAGTGCAGGAAAGATTTGAGTAATGGATGTAATTCCTCTATTTTGAGAGGCTGTTCACTGCAGAGTCGTGGGTGGAGAGAGAAGTCCAGCTCTTCTCTCTGGATGTAATTTGGGTGTAATGGGTGGAGCGAGACGGTTCAATAACACCCTAACCCAGTGGTTCTCAAACCTGTCCTGGCGTACCCCCAACACTGCACGTTTTCTTTCTCTCCCTAATCAAACACACCTGATTCAACTCATCAGCTCATTATTACATGGGTTAATGAGCTGATGAGTTGAATCAGGTCTGTTTGATTAGGGAGAGAAAGAAAACGTGCAGTGTTGGGGGTACGCCAGGACAGGTTTGAGAACCACTGCCCTAACCGACCCATAGCTCTCTCCCTCCACCCATTAGATCCACTGAGGAGGAGCTGGACGTCATTTGGCTCTGCAGTGAACATCACTGCTCCATTATTAGGAGTTATTAAATAGATCCATCAGTGATGTATTAGTGTTTATCAGGCTTGTGCACAATTCAGAATTGAATTGAGAATGACTCCTTAATTCCAATTCAATTCTTGAATTTGAATTGAATTTGAATTGATGTCAAAAACAGGATCTAGAATTACAATTCGAATTTGAATTAAAGGAAGCAGAATTGCAATTCAATAAAAATTCAAAGAAATTCATATACATATTTTAAGTGAAGTGTTTAACAATGAAGCTTTACGTCAGATATGATTGCATTATAAATGATATTAGTTTGAACTACTCCCAGCAGGCACACAACGTCATATGACGTTGATATTCGGTTGAATTTTGGTTGCGACGTCGGATGACTAAAATCCAACATCAACTCAACGTCTAATGTCAACGTTAAGCTGACGTCCAATACCGACGTCAGCTGACGTTGAAATTTTTTTGTTTTTAGGTTGTGTTGTAAAGTTACCAAAATCCAACGTCTCTATGACGTCATAATGGTAACGTCCACACAACGTCAAATTCTAACATCATTAGACGTAGAAGTTTTGTTGGTTTTAGGTTGTGGTATTTACTAACCAAAATACAACGTCAAGCCAACGTCTCAAGACAACGTCATATTTACGTCAAACACTGACATTTAGTCGTGAGGTATGGTGACCAAACCCCAACGTCACCTTGACGTCATAATGTTGACGTCCACACAACGTCAAATTCTAACACCATTAGACGTTGATATTTTGTTGGTTTTAGGTTGTGGTATTAACTAACCAAAATACAACGTCAAGCCAACGTCTCCTAACAACGTCATATTTGCGTCAAACATTGACATTCAGTCATGAGGTATGGTGACCAAACCCCAACGTCACCTTGACGTCATAATGTTGACGTCCACACAACGTCAAATTCTAACACCATTAGACGTTGATATTTTGTTGGTTTTAGGTTGTGGTATTAACTAACCAAAATACAACGTCAAGCCAACGTCTCCTGACAACGTCATATTTACGTCAAACACTGACATTTAGTCGTGAGGTATGGTGACCAAACCCCAACGTCACCTTGACGTCATAATGTTGACGTCCACACAACGTCAAATTCTAACACCATTAGACGTTGATATTTTGTTGGTTTTAGGTTGTGGTATTAACTAACCAAAATACAACGTCAAGCCAACGTCTCCTAACAACGTCATATTTGCGTCAAACACTGACATTCAGTCGTGAGGTATGGTGACCAAACCCCAACGTCACCTTGACGTCATAATGTTGACGTCCACACAACGTCAAATTCTAACACCATTAGACGTTGATATTTTGTTGGTTTTAGGTTGTGGTATTTACTAACCAAAATACAACGTCAAGCCAACGTCTCAAGACAACGTCATATTTACGTCAAACACTGACATTCAGTCGTGAGGTATGGTGACCAAACCCCAACGTCACCTTGACGTCATAATGTTGACGTCCACACAACGTCAAATTCTAACACCATTAGACGTTGATATTTTGTTGGTTTTAGGTTGTGGTATTAACTAACCAAAATACAACGTCAAGCCAACGTCTCAAGACAACGTCATATTTACGTCAAACACTGACATTTAGTCGTGAGGTATGGTGACCAAACCCCAACGTCGTCTTAACGTCATAATGTTGACGTCCACACAACGTCAAATTCTAACACCATTAGACGTTGATATTTTGTTGGTTTTAGGTTGTGGTATTTACTAACCAAAATACAACGTCAAGCCAACGTCTCCTGACAACGTCATATTTACGTCAAACACTGACATTTAGTCGTGAGGTATAGTGACCAAACCCCAACGTCGTCTTAACGTCATAATGTTGACGTCCACACAACGTCAAATTCTAACACCATTAGACGTTGATATTTGGTTGGTTTTAGGTTGTGGTTTTAACTAACCAAAATACAACGTCAAGCCAACGTCTCCTGACAACGTCATATTTACGTCAAACACTGACATTTAGTCGTGAGGTATGGTGACCAAACCCCAACACCACCTTGACGTCATAATGCTGACGTCCACATAACGTCAAATTGTAACATCATTAGACGTTGATATTTTGTTGGTTTTAGGTTGTGGTATTTACTAACCAAAATACAACGTCAAGCCAACGTCTCCTAACAACGTCATATTTGCGTCAAACACTGACATTCAGTCGTGAGGTATGGTGACCAAACCCCAACGTCACCTTGACGTCATAATGTTGACGTCCACACAACGTCAAATTCTAACACCATTAGACGTTGATATTTTGTTGGTTTTAGGTTGTGGTATTTACTAACCAAAATACAACGTCAAGCCAACGTCTCCTAACAACGTCATATTTGCGTCAAACACTGACATTCAGTCGTGAGGTATGGTGACCAAACCCCAACGTCGTCTTAACGTCATAATGTTGACGTCCACACAACGTCAAATTCTAACACCATTAGACGTTGATATTTGGTTGGTTTTAGGTTGTGGTATTTACTAACCAAAATACAACGTCAAGCCAACGTCATATTTACGTCAAACACTGACATTTAGTCGTGAGGTATGGTGACCAAACCCCAACGTCGTCTTAACGTCATAATGTTGACGTCCACACAACGTCAAATTCTAACACCATTAGACGTTGATATTTGGTTGGTTTTAGGTTGTGGTATTTACTAACCAAAATACAACGTCAAGCCAACGTCTCCTAACAACGTCATATTTGCGTCAAACACTGACATTCAGTCGTGAGGTATGGTGACCAAACCCCAACGTCACCTTGACGTCATAATGTTGACGTCCACACAACGTCAAATTCTAACACCATTAGACGTTGATATTTTGTTGGTTTTAGGTTGTGGTATTTACTAACCAAAATACAACGTCAAGCCAACGTCTCCTAACAACGTCATATTTGCGTCAAACACTGACATTCAGTCGTGAGGTATGGTGACCAAACCCCAACGTCGTCTTAACGTCATAATGTTGACGTCCACACAACGTCAAATTCTAACACCATTAGACGTTGATATTTGGTTGGTTTTAGGTTGTGGTATTAACTAACCAAAATACAACGTCAAGCCAACGTCTCCTGACAACGTCATATTTACGTCAAACACTGACATTTAGTCGTGAGGTATGGTGACCAAACCCCAACGTCACCTTGACGTCATAATGTTGACGTCCACACAACGTCAAATTCTAACACCATTAGACGTTGATATTTGGTTGGTTTTAGGTTGTGGTATTAACTAACCAAAATACAACGTCAAGCCAACGTCTCCTGACAACGTCATATTTACGTCAAACACTGACATTTAGTCGTGAGGTATGGTGACCAAACCCCAACGTCACCTTGACGTCATAATGTTGACGTCCACACAACGTCAAATTCTAACACCATTAGACGTTGATATTTTGTTGGTTCTAGGTTGTGGTATTAACTAACCAAAATACAATGTCAAGCCAACGTCTCCTAACAACGTCATATTTGCGTCAAACACTGAGATTTAGTCGTGAGGTATGGTGACCAAACCCCAACACCACCTTGACGGCATAATGTTGCCGTCCGCACAACGTCAAATTCTAACATCATTAGACGTTGATATTTTGTTGGTTTTAGGTTGTGGTATTAACTAACCAAAATACAACGTCAAGCCAACGTCTCCTGACAACGTTATATTTGCGTCAAACACTGACATTTAGTTGTGAGGTATGGTGACCAAACCCCAACGTCACCTTGACGTCATAATGTTGACGTCCACACAACGTCAAATTCTAACATCATTAGACGTTGATATTTTGTTGGTTTTAGGTTGTGGTATTAACTAACCAAAATACAACGTCAAGCCAACGTCTCCTGACAACGTTATATTTGCGTCAAACACTGACATTTAGTTGTGAGGTATGGTGACCAAACCCCAACGTCACCTTGACGTCATAATGTTGACGTCCATACAACGTCAAATTCTAACATCATTAGACGTTGATATTTTGTTGGTTTTAGGTTGTGGTATTAACTAACCAAAATACAACGTCAAGCCAACGTCTCCAAACAACTTCATATTCACGTCAAACACTGACATTTCGTCATGAGGTATGGTGACCAAAACCCAACGTCTCCTAAACAACAATGTTAACATCCACACAACATGAAATTCTAACATCATTAGACACTGATATTTTGGGGGGGGGTTTAAGTTGTGTTGTAAAGTAACAAATATTCAACATCTTTCCAATGTCAACATCTGCTAATTCTAACATACGCCTAGATATTTTCTTGGTTTTAAGTTGTGTTGTAAAATCCAACATTGTGCCAATGTCTCAAGCTAACGTCATATTGATGTCAAATACTAAATGTGAATGAATGTGTTGTTGGGTCACAATCTCACTTCTAAATTGTCGTGAGGTATGGTGGTCTAAACCCAGCTATGAGACAATGTTAACATCTAGGCAAACAACATTCCATTATTAGATGTTGTTGTTTTGTTGACTGCACATCATGGTTACTAACCAAAACACAAACGTCTGCATGCTAATGTATATACATCTAAAATAGGATACAGGCAACATTAGACAAATCTGATACGATTTCAGTTATGGTGTTGGGTAAGATAAATCAATGTCTCAAATACCCCAACTTCAAGCTTCCTGTAAGCATGGCTCTTTATTTTATTTAAGGTGATAGTTCAGATTATCCATAGATTTTCTGGTCCATGCAAGTGTAATAGATCAAGTTGACCCAGTGTGTTCCCTGTCAGAAGAACAAGCTCGACTTCACCAGGAGTGTGCTGATCTAAAATGAATGAACTACCTGCAAGCAAGCAACTGAAAGACTGTTGTGCGCACAACAACACACATTGGTTCGGGATTTATTAATGGTTTATACTTATTTCTACAATTATATAATGAATCCTAAACCACCTTGTGTTGTTTTGCATTTTTTTATATAAATATATCAGCTGGGTTGCTGCTCAAAATTATGTTGTTTGCAGGTGTATTCATTTTGGAGCAGCACACTCCCAGTAAGGTGTTCTCACAAGAGAAAATGGTTCAAATTGTGATGATCTACATTAAGCAAATACACTGTGTGGGTGAAATGTTTAAGTTGTGCCTTTTGGTAATGATCAAAATCTCCTAAGTCACAATACAGCAGTTTGTCAGCGACTAATGAATACAGGTAGTGACAGCCACTTATCAGGTGAGTTGGACCTCATGGCACTGAAATTTTGGTTATAGCGTTTATAACACATGGCCTTAATTTGTATTCCATGAGACACAGACATACATTGCACCCATAATTTATTTATCAAGTTGTGCTTCATAACAGTGCAGCTGTCAGACAAACGCAGTAATTATTATTAGTATACAATAATGATGATAATATGAACAACAATAATAATAAAATCAATTTAGCCTATTGACGTGTGTAAAAACAAATTGTAGAATGCTGCAGGTAACCCAAGAAATTTGAAAGTAATTCCTAACCAATCACAGTTAGGCATCAATTTGAAAATAATTCCTAACCAATCACAGTTAGGCATCAAAGACCTCACGTTTCCTCTCCAGCTGTTGTACTGGCGGGCTGGGCACTGCACATACAGTGCACACATTTCAACATCCTGACACACCTGCTGTGGACGATGAGTGAACAGAGGTAAGGAAAATATAAATAGATATTGGTGTTTATTGGGTTTTTTCTTTCTCGTTTTTTTTTTCTCTGTGAGGCAGCAATGGATTTTTGTGAACTGGCGCGATTCTCCACCTTAACTACCAGAGTAGGCCTACCTTTAATAATGTAGTTAAAAGTGACTTAAATATAATAACTATATATAATGTAGTACAAGTAGTGATAGGAATGTCGCCTCAGCGCACATTTTTCTGACTGAACTGCACGTGC
This sequence comes from Rutilus rutilus, assembly GCA_021464565.1. Taxonomy (NCBI): domain Eukaryota; kingdom Metazoa; phylum Chordata; class Actinopteri; order Cypriniformes; family Leuciscidae; genus Rutilus; species Rutilus rutilus. The sequence continues at coordinate 20,733,771 of JAJAQA010000002.1, read as the reverse complement.
GCCGGCTGTCCGGTTCGCTGGGGGTACCGCTGTTGTTGAGGGAGTCGGGGAAACGTGACTAGCACGTGAAATAAATGCATTTATTTATATCAATTTTACGGAGCCCTCCACATGACACGCATAATAGTGGCCATACCTGTCCTTTGCCGTGGATTCTAGATCACTTTATTGTGTAAAATGTGCTAGTGGGTCAATTTAAAGGGTCAAAAGATTTTCGACATGCCAATTTAAAAATATACAAAAAATAATAATATCTATTGCAATTGTTCTAACATTAAGACTGTTGTGTACACATAAATACTGAGTGTTTATTCATATAGATGAATTGGTCGTAGCCTTAAAGAATGTCATGTGGTGCGACCGTGATTTATCATTTTATTTCCTTAACATGCTTAACAATTTTTTTTTTTTACGAGTTCTGGTAACACTTTACAATACGGGTGCACTAATATGCATTAATTCATGCACAGATAATCATGAGTTAATGACACAATTATTACTGCATCAGCAACTAATATGGAGTCTAAATTATTAATACTGTAGATGAATTAATATATGAATAGTAATTAATTAAATCTGTCATAATGTATTAATTCCATAATAATATATTTTATTAACTAATAGTGTTAATTAATGTGTTCATTACCACAATGGGTCAAAGCTAATGATTTGCAAAGGTATCATTATGTGTCCATTAACTAATTGTTAAGTAATATGTCATAGTAAAATCCATAGTGTGGATGTCAAAACCAAAATGACAAATTACAATTAGTTAATCATTTGTCTTAAGCTGTAAATTTACTCTCTGATTTTTGTAGCCCCCCGGCAAATTCAGAAGCCCATCTCAGAAAAGCAGACCAGACCACCTTCTCAGGGAGGACCATCTCTCCAAACAAAACAAAGTTGAAGATCAGGTTCACCTGTTGATCAGCAATCTACGCAAAGTCAACCAACACATGGGAAACATTCCCCGTACCCAATCCCAGAAGCAAGTAAGTATATAGTAGTAGTTGTGTGTGTATGTGTGTGTAGAAATGTCAAATCATTTGAATGGGTTAGTGTTAAAAACCTAGACCCACTTAAGGGCCCATGTCATCCTCAGTTATAATATAAGGGAAAAATATGATTTGTGCATTTTATTTTTGCTTTCAAATTGGCGCCAATTGCTTGAATGGTGGGTTCATTATTGATCTTAATGTAAAACAAAATAATACAGTACAATGACAAACTTGCTTAAATAGGCGCTTTTACATTTCGTTTTCAAACCTAAATCTTCCATCATCATCTCGTCAGTCAGCTCCTCACTAACGCTGCATTGAGCAGACAATTTCAGGTTTTAAGTGTAGCGTCTGTTCTCTAACTTTTTCAACCTTTTAGGACCCACACTAAAACGTTGTGTTTTTGCTCACCCCCGATTCCGAAAGTATCAATTTTAACATGTTATAAAACCAGTGTGACATCAAGATATGACAAACCTACTAAACTATAACAACCGAGCTCCATCTTTACAATGTTGTCACAGGTAAAAAAAAAACTACAAAAAAATCAGTAACCTCATAGTACCTTTCCGTTTGATATCTTTAATTTTTCAGAACTCTAACGTAGGGGTGGGCAATCTGACAATTTTATATCGTGATCGATCTTGAAGACGTCCACGTTCTACTTTTCAAGCGAGTCTTAGAGATCCCAAACTTTTATGTCCTCATAACAGCAGGACTTTTATTTTGACAATAATGTGTCCCCAGTGAAGCTGACTTTTATTTTTACGGGCGACCCTGAGCACACAGCGCTCTTATTCTTCGTCTTCATTAGTTTATGGTCTCTGTTTAACAGTTTTGTCTAATACGTTACTGGATAGAACCTGTTGTTGGATAGAACAAAAAGTAAACTGTATATGAAAAAGTATTATAGTGTTTGCTTTTATATTATTTGTAACAGAAAGGCAAACACTATTAATACTTTCTCATTTACCATAAGCATTCAGCAAATATATGCATTTATATCATTTAACAAATCTTTGAATATTTAAAAAACATTTAATTTCACAATCCTTGCAGACTTAGTCGAATCCAGCTGTCAGATATTCTGAAGTGTGCATAGACGGTCAGTCCTGGTCAGTCCATGTGAATTAGTTCAGCTTCACTGGGGACACATGATCGACAAACTTTAAACCCTTGATTTCAAACTATGCTGGGGCTATATTCAGTTGCCCTCTGTCATATTCATGTCATTTACACTGTGTGCTAAATGTAAAATGAGTGTCACCATGTCTTTATTTGAAAAAATATGATTCCTAGTGCGCACAAACTTACTGAGTGCCCAGTTAAAGGACAAGTTCGGTGGGCTTTAAGTGTAAAATATAGAGCTTGTCCTTTAATTACACTATTTTTATTCACATTTTTTTAAGCGATTTCTTTTATATGTGAATTCGGTAATAGCCTATAATTACAGAATTAAGAAGTTACAATCTAAAATAAGGCTGTTTAATTTATAGATTAATTTTTTTAACTTTTTTAATTAATTTTCTGATTATTTATTTAAATATGAATTCATATCTTAGTCTATCAGATTGGTATCGGTCGATGCCAGTCTGAATTTTCTTGATGAGAGTTCATCTCAAATTTGGGAAGATCACGATTATGATCATGGATCGTGATTGTTTCTTATAAGATCGTGATATGAAATTTTTGTAAGATCCCCCACCCCTACTCTAACTGTTGTTTTTACATTCATTCTGATGTCTTTTAAATGTTCATTTAGCTTAAGACACTCTGCAAAAACACTTAGGCTTTGCACCTGTGCATTCACATTTTTCTGCTTAGAATGTCTGATCGCTATTTGTGAACAGCATCAAAAGTTAAAATTTCTCTCTTTTGATGAGTTACAGCATGTACATGCAAGAATGTGTAAGAGAATAGATGCCAAACATTAGCAGTTCCTCTTGAACCAACAAGTGAAAAAGGTTTTATTTAAAAAAAAAAAAACTTATGACATTATATTATTGCAAAATGTTTAAAAAAAAATAATGTTTTTTCATTATTCACATTCATTATTATTGTTATGTCTCACCAGTGAATAAGACATGAGGTAATCTAAAAGCGTTGCACTTTCCTCCACCAACTCTGTCTCTCCTCCTGGCTCTTTGCAGAGGAGGCATGGCTTTGGAGACACTCTGAAGGGAGGGTGGGATCGTATGCTTTCAAAGCTAGCTTGCTATTGCTAGCCTCTGTGAAATTTCCTACCCTGGCATTAAGACTGTTTGCAATATTTATTGTTTTAATGCTTGCTGTAGTGCATCATATCCTATATTCCCCATACATTTTAATTTTCTACTATTTCTTACAGAGAGTGTCCAGAGGACTTCAAAGGAGACGGAGGCAAACATTGGAGCGGTTGTCGCCTTATGTTTAAAATATGCCCCAGACAGGGTGGGCGGAGGTGGCAGGAAAAACATTTGTACGATTTTAGAATAAGGATAATATTAAATATAAATGGTTATTGTTGAAATCCTTCTGTTAAAATAATGAAAATAAAATAAATGGTTATTTTATAATCCATTTAATTTCTTTGTCATTTATCTAATACACAACATTTGTGGATTCCAGTTACACTAAGATTTTTAAGTTACTTTTCGGTTTGCTCTTGCCTTAAGATAAATACTTTTGGGTTGTCTCGCATTCTGTTCGATCTTGTTGTTACATGAAGTTTCTTTGTATGTTGATTTTTATTTTACAACGAAAACCTGGCTTTGCCAATGCCAACAAAATAACCATATATTTCTTTAAGTTGGAATTTGACAGCTGATGTTGTGTTTTGAATGATATCTGGCCCAACATGTGAGTTTGATGTCTAGCTTAACATTGGGTTCAGACGTCAAACTGATTTCCATTTTCAACCAAAATGCAATGTCCAACATGGGAGGTTTACCCAACATCGAGTTGACGTCATAACCCAACGTCAGACTGACGTTTACTTTCAATGTTGGACAGACATTGCATTTTGGTTGAAAATGATAAGCGGGTTGACATCATAACCCAACGTCAGTCTGATGTCAATATCCAACGTAGGAAAGACGTTGTATTTTGGTTGAAAATGAAAATCGGGTTGACGTCATAACCCAACGTCAGTCTGACGTCAATATCCAACGTAGGAAAGATGTTGCATTTTGGTTGAAAATGAAAATCGGGTTGACGTCATAACCCAACGTCAGTCTGACGTCATAACCCAACGTCAGTCTGACGTCAATATCCAACGTAGGAAAGACGTTGCATTTTGGTTGAAAATGAAAATCGGGTTGACGTCATAACCCAACGTCAGTCTGACGTCAGTATCCAACATTGGAAAGACGTTGCATTTTGGTTGAAAATGAAAATCGGGTTGACGTCATAACCCAACGTCAGTCTGACGTCAGTATCCAACGTTGGAAAGACGTTGCATTTTGATTGAAAATGAAAATCGGGTTGACGTCATAACCCAACGTCAGTCTGACGTCAATATCCAACATTGGAAAGACGTTGCATTTTGGTTGAAAATGAAAATCGGGTTGACGTCATAACCCAACGTCAGACTGACGTCAGTATCCAACATTGGAAAGACGTTGCATTTTTGGTTGAAAATGAAAATCGGGTTGACGTCATAACCCAACGTCAGTCTGACGTCAGTATCCAACATTGGAAAGACGTTGCATTTTGGTTGAAAATGAAAATCGGGTTGACGTCATAACCCAACGTCAGTCTGACGTCAGTATCCAACGTTGGAAAGACGTTGCATTTTGATTGAAAATGAAAATCGGGTTGACGTCATAACCCAACGTCAGTCTGACGTCAATATCCAACATTGGAAAGACGTTGCATTTTGGTTGAAAATGAAAATCGGGTTGACGTCATAACCCAACGTCAGTCTGACGTCATAACCCAACGTCAGTCTGACGTCAGTATCCAACGTTGGAAAGACGTTGCATTTTGATTGAAAATGAAAATCGGGTTGACGTCATAACCCAACGTCAGTCTGACGTCAATATCCAACATTGGAAAGACGTTGCATTTTGGTTGAAAATGAAAATCGGGTTGACGTCATAACCCAACGTCAGACTGACGTCAGTATCCAACATTGGAAAGACGTTGCATTTTGGTTGAAAATGAAAATCGGGTTGACGTCATAACCCAACGTCAGTCTGACGTCAGTATCCAACATTGGAAAGACGTTGCATTTTGGTTGAAAATGAAAATCGGGTTGACGTCATAACCCAACGTCAGTCTGACGTCAGTATCCAACGTTGGAAAGACGTTGCATTTTGATTGAAAATGAAAATCGGGTTGACGTCATAACCCAACGTCAGTCTGACGTCAATATCCAACATTGGAAAGACGTTGCATTTTGGTTGAAAATGAAAATCGGGTTGACGTCATAACCCAACGTCAGTCTGACGTCAACTTCCGACGTTGGACAGACGTTGGATATTGACGTCAGACTGACGTTGGGTTATGACGTCAACCCGATTTTCATTTTCAATCAAAATGCAACGTCTTTCCAACGTTTGGGTCCAACGTCAATCTAACGTCATATTGACGTCCCGTGCCTGCTGGGCTTGTACAGATTACATTAAAAGGATATGTTTTCCCCCAGCGATGAATGTTAAAAGCAAAGTAAAAAAAAAAAAAAACGAATTAAACAACATTGAGGGGGTAATTTATTTCAAGAATTTGATCAATATCTATTTTAGAACAAAATGTATTTTTGAGGAAATTTTTTTTGAGGAGTAAATAGTTACGTGAAATGAAATTTCTGTTAATAAATTACAAAATGAATGTAATTGTATTTAGTTGTATTACTGAGGTAAAATGTTTAATTCAATTACTAATCAACTTAAAACGAAATTGCTTTGCATTGATAAAGTTATCCAAATAAAGTAATCCAAACCACATTTATAATGGGTAACTAATAACAGTAATAAGCAAAAACATTTCCAAAATAACCTTCCTAACACTGAATGCATGTGAGACTCAACACATTCTTTCTGTTGTGTGACTGAGTGGAATTTCTTTGAATTGCCATGAATTTAATTCCACTTCCTGTCATTCCAATTCAAATTCAATTCAATGTCCTGTGGGGCGGAGTAAATTCAATTCAAATTCAAATTCATGAATTGAATGGAGGGCAATTCTCAAATTCTGAATTTTGCACAAGCCTGGTGTTTATGAAGACCATTAAAACTATTTCTCCTGTATCTGTCTCTGAGTGCTTGTGTCGTCTGTCAGAAACTGGCATTGACCCACTTAAACTCAATGTAGTTGCTGATGGTTATGACTGTGTGTGTGTCTTTGTGTGTGTGTGGGTGTCATGTGTTAAACACAGAGTTTGTGTCAGAAACAGGAAGTGAAACTTGTAAAGATGCTGCTCAGACGCTCCTGCAGACATGATGAGCATCTTTACACTGTTCTTTCTCAAAGCAAACATCTTTCACATATTCTCTCACAAAGATCTGACAATACTGAGCTCAACAGCGATTAAGCTTGTTGTGTGTTTGATACATTTCTTCTCCAGTTGTTCTTGTGTAGTTGAGATGACGGTCACTCATAACCAGGAAGAGGAAGACCAACATTTAGTTGCACAATATAAAGTGTGAAAACTGCAGCGTCTGATGCCTTAAACTGCGGATGTTTTTCTCATTTGGCCGTCGACACTGAAACATTGACACTTCAGAGTGGTAAGACCATTTTACTGTTATTTAAAATAGTTCAGTAGAGCTACGATTGATGTTTGTAAAACTGTTTTAGGTGAATGTTGATTTGATGAAGTGATTTAAACTCCAGAAGCTCAATATCTGTTGTAGATTCATGTGTAAATATTGTGTGAAGCTCTTTAGACACACGAGGCCTGACATGAGAAACATCATCAGTTCACATCAAGCCTTCAATGAGCCGTGAATTATTAATCATCATGTGCTTTATCAATAGAGTTTGTGATGTTGTATATAGATGATGCTCATAATGTCATAATTGTCAGTTTTATGATTGCAGAAGTCACTATGGTGTCGTCTCTCATAAAGTCTCTTCCTCTGATCGTAGTGATCACGACTGCGGGTGAGTCTTCAGTTACACTCACTATACTGATATTTGGTAACACTTTACAATAAGGTTCATTAGTTAATATGAACTTAGAATTAAGAATACTTATTCAGCATTTATTAATCTTAGTTAATATTAATTTTTACATTTACTAATACATTATTGAAATCAGAAGATGTATTTGTTAACATTAGTTAATGCACTGTGAATTAACATGAACAAATAATGAACAGCTCTATTTTTATTAACTAACATTATCAAAGATTAATGAATACTGTATCAAATGTATTGCTCATTGTTAGTTCATGTTAGTTAACACATAATGAACCTTATTGTAACGTGTTATCAGATATTTTAACACACTTTGAAAAGATGATTGAGCTCTTCACACTTTGTATTTTTTTTATAAACTCTGACATGTACGGTGGCTGAGAGAGTTCAACATGCTGCAACTGAAGAAAACACATGCAAACAGAAAAAAAAATTGTCTAAAAAAATCTTATTGAAAATTAACAGAGCTTTAGATGTTGATGATTTATTGAAAATAAGTTCTGGTTTAGTCACCATTATGGTGATCAGTCTGTGCTTTAGTTGGGCAGTTTGACACTTGATTTTTTCAACATTACTCTGGCTATTGTAACTATGTTTGTTATGGAATGAACAGTAAGAGAAAACATGATGATGATGTAATCATCATGTAATTGTCTCATTTACGGATCTCATTCAGAGTCTAGTTTCTGATTATATAGGTTATGTGTTAAGAATATCACATCATTGAGTACAGTTGTATTGGTCACCAGCTGGAGTGCCCTTGAAAGCCACCAGAGGGCACTTCACACCACTCTCACGTTCACTCACAGACTACATCTCCCATCATTCTCTGCCTGGACTCATCAGCACTCATTATCACATTCACCTGTATCTCATCTTCTTGTTTACTTCACCCCATATAAGCCTGGTTCACCCCTTCACTCACTGCGAAGTTTTGTATGTTGTTGCACTGCACTTCTGAGCGTTTTCCCTGGTTTTCTTGTCTCTTGGTTTTTTGTATTTCTTGCCTATCCCGTGGATTTCTCTTGTGCCTCTGACCCCTGTTTTGTTTTGTTTGTTTGTTTGTTTGTTTGGACTGTCTTCCTGTGCTTGACCCTCTGCTTGTTGGATTACGATTCTGGATAACCCCTTTAATAAAAGCTGCATTTGGATCCTCTACCCTCGTGTCTCAGAGCGGTTCGTAACAACAGTGGCCACAGGACTGCACATCTTGATATTCAACACTGGTGTGATGATAACTTGAAAATATTAATAACTTCACTAAAAAAAAAAAAAAAAAAAAGCAACAGCACCTGAATAAACAGATATCAAGAATCAGCATATGAATCTCAACAATGGTGACATACTTCATGCCGCAATGCATGCTGGGAGCCATGAGTTTATACCATGGTGGATCCCAGCATGCATTGAAGCATGAACTATTGAGATTCATATGCTGATTCTTGATATCTGTGTGTATTCAGATGATGTTGCTTTTAAAAAAAAGAGACGTTATTAATATTTTTCAATATGTTTTGATAAACACTGTTAAAAAGACCAAAACCAAACTTATACAGTAAATGCCCAGAGTCAAGAGCCCAACTAAAGCAAACACTGATCACCACAACGGTGAGTACAAGCCAAACTATTATTAAGAACTTTTGTAGACGTCTGACAGAAATAAAGTCATTCTGGTTAGTAATAAGTGAAGCTGGTAATGTCGTTTGTGGAGTTGTCTTCAGAGGTCTAATGTCTTCTTTAATCTTCATTAATCTTCAGTTGATTTCATCTAAGGCTGTGGTTGAAGTCAGTTTTAGGTCTTGTGTTTCTCTTTCCTTTGGAGATTCTGCTTGTTATCATCAGATGTCTTCAATAATGCTCAACCATCGCTCAATTAATCACTTAATAACCTAATTAACTCCAACACTGCTTCAGTGTTACTTATAACACTCTGAGGCCACATTTACACATAGCCGGGTATTTAGAGAAACGAATATTTCTCCCCCTCCGTTTTCAAAAATAACATCGTGCACACAACATCGTTTTCAAAAAAGTTGTCGTTTACATCAACCCGCATAAATACGCCGTCGAGCAACATCATAATTATGCCAAACCTATGGGCGGCAGTGTAGGGAGAAGGATAAAGCCATGCAAGCCAATCAGAATCCTCAAAATCGACAACAACGAATAGCACGAGCGACTTCCAGTTCCTTTCAAAACAACAGACATGGCGTGAGATTCGTTTGTGTGGACAGACAGCGAAGCAAATGCAAACAGACCAAAACCGTTTGCACAAAAGTAAAAATGAGTACCACCTTAACAGCATCCATGATCAAATAGTAGCCAAACAAACTCTAAACATAGGGCGCTCACATGACGTAAGCATTTTCTGGCGCATAATGTGACGTTTGAGAACCTAAAACTCTGTTTCTCCCAGTTGACACGGCAACACATAACCGGCGTTTTCAGAAATCTCCACTTTGGCCGGAGTTTTTAGAAATAATCGTTTTCTTGACAAACAAGACAGGAAGGCTGGTGAAGTCTCTGGTCGGTGGTAGGTCCTTGGCAGCGCAGGGTGACTGCAGTGGGCTGAACACGGTCCTGGAGAATGAGGATGACTGAAGCGATCAGAGAAACCCTCAGCAGGCAGAACCCAACAACGCTGGCAGAGAGACGCAGGATAAATTCGTGAGACAGAAGTACCAGGCGGAAAACTACACAGACACAAGACCAGACAGAGGAATCAGCAAACAATGATCTGACACTGAACATGACAAACACAGCACTACATATAGGACTCATAAATGAGGCACACCTGTGACTGATCTGATTGCTCGTCAGCACAGCTGACACTGATAGGCAATCAGATCAGAGCAGTACACACAGAATGAACAAGCAAACCCGCAAACCATGACAAATTCATTACGATGACATTAAACAATGTGATCAAACGTACAGGTTATAAAAAAACGAATTCATTACCTCATCCGTGAACATGATTCGTGAATTCTATTCATCTCTGGATGGTGAAAATGACAATCTCCCATCGTTCCACTCTCCTTCATAGCGTCATCAAGCTTTGTCTTTGTTATTGTTTTGATAATTCGACCTCTGGCGGTGAAAACTTACATATTGTGCCTTTAATTTACAGGTGTTTTTTCTATTTTCATGTTGAGCTCTCTCAGCCACCGTAGGCATGATTATGCTGTCGGTTAAAATAAAAAGGGTGAACAGTGAAAAAGATATATATATATATTTTTTTACATTGCTTCAAAACACCTGAAAGCCTCTTCATTCCTCATTTCTGTGTTTCAGGGGTTGATGGTCAGCAGGATCGGGGAGTGAATTACAGCCCTTCATATGTTTGTGCATTAAAGGGATCAACAGTGAAAATATCCTGTACTTTAACACATCCTGATGGTCATGAGATCAAAAGAGTTTTCTGGACCAAAACTGTTGTAACTGATGGAGAACCACCAGATCTGTGTTTAGACCCAGAAAAAAAAGGAAGAGTTCAGTGTGACAGAGAAGATAAAGACACTTCAAGCATTACTTTGACGGCTGTAACAGAAGCTGATAAACACATCTACTACTGCAGATTTACTACAGATAAAGCGGATGGGAAATGGACGGGGATTCCTGGAGCTCAGCTTGACGTCACAGGTAAAACTAGTCAACTCTCAGAAATAGACTAGACCGAGAAATAAAATAATAAGCAGAAATTAATCTCGAAATCTCTCCTGTGCACATTCATGAGAGTTTATGAGAGCAGCAGTTCATGCCGGCACACCGTTGAAGAACATGTGCACCATTTTGACTAATTAAAAACAAGACTTAAAAACACAATGTCTACCCACATAACATTTTGACGTCCCAGATGCAGAGCCGGAGAGTCCAGGGGTCAGAAAGTAAAAGTCCTGCCATATGTTTATTCCACCCATGAACTCACACAGCAAAAACTCCAGTGTTAAATGAACTCTCCTGGGGGTTTATTTGCCTCCAGACTCAAGAGTGTTAAAGTTAATGAGATAATTTAGTGATTGATTGAGTGATGATTGAGCATTATTGAAAACACCTGATGTTAACAAGCAGAATCACCTTTCTTTTTTCTTTTTTTTTTACAAGAAAATCTATTTTTTAAGTTACCACTATGGTGATCAGTGTTGCTTTAGTTGGGCTCTTGACCCTTAAACTAATGACGTTAGATTTAGTTTGAAATTATAACTCTCAGATGAACAAACAGAAAAGCTGATCAGGTGATGTTGGTTACGTAATCATCATTACACCTGAATCACTGATTTCATTTAGAGCATAATCTCTGATATTGCAATGCATGATTGGAGCCATGAATGAGTTTTGATTGGTGGCACCCAGAATGCACTGCAACATGCTTTATTACTGTCACCATTGTTGAGAATCACAGGCTGATTCTTGATGTCTGTGTGTGATGTCTTTATGTCAAATTCAAATTGATGTCAAATTCTTTTGATCAGAACAACTTTTCAGAAATCTTTTTGATCATATTGAATATGCTGAAAATAGTGTACTATATAATCACATGCTGCTATAATCAACAAGGTAAACCTAACTCTCTAAATGAGTTTTGTGATTCAGGTCAAATTATGATTATGTCTAACCATAACCAGCACCACCTGACCAACTTTTTCTCTTTGTTCATCTGGCAGTTATAACTCAGATACAACAGCCAAACAATATCTAATGTTATTAGTTTAGGGGTCAAGAGCCCAACTAAAGCCAACACTGATCACCATAATGGTAACTTAAAAAAGAGATTTTCTCCTTTGGTGATTCTGCTCGTTAACATCAGGTGTCTTCAATAATGCTCAATCATCACTCAATCAATCACTAAATTGTCTCATTAACTTTAACACTCTTGAGTCTGGAGCCAAATAAACTCCCAGGAGAGTTCATTCATGGGTGGAATAAACATATGGCAGGACTTTTACTTTCTGACCCCTGGACTTTCCACCTCTGCCCAGATGCGGCACACATCTGGCACACGTGGAACGATGATCTAGCCCACATCCCAGTGGGCATTTGATGTCAATTTGAAATTTGAAAAGTCAAGAAATTGGTCAAAAATGAAAATCAAATTGACGTCAAAGTGTTGATGTCAATTTGACGTCAAGAGTTTGACCTCTGCTGATGTCATTTTGCCAAACAAAAAGGTGAAACGCATGGCCGTACACTTATTACCAGCTTCACTTAAACTAACCAGATTTACTTTATTTAATTTCCGGTTTAAATAAATATAATATTTAAATAGTTTAAAATATATTAAACATATTTTGATGACACCATGATGGTGGTTAGCGTTTGCTTTAGTTGTGCTCTTGACCCTTTACTCTTTAATATAAAATTTTCTCTGGCTGCTTTAATTGTGTGTTTATAAAGCACAACTGTTGTAGCTAAAAAAGCCATCAGAAACTGAGATCAGGAGATGTTGGCTGTTTATTGATGAAATCATCATGTAATTCCCTGAATCCCTGATCATGTTCAGTGTCTAATGCTTTGATTATATGGGATTTGTGGTTTAAAATCGGTTTTATTCATAACAGAAGTAATTTGAGTCTACAGCATGTCTAGCAGTGTTGTTTATCAAATAATGCACTTGTTTTTTAAAAACTATTTAGTGCACAAAACCCTGTCATCTATGGCATTAATTAGACGCACACAGACATCAAGAAACAGCGTATGAATCTCAACAATGGTGACAATCAAACAAAATATCCAGATAATCAGATCAACTCCAGCTGCATAATTTATTAAAGCTGCAATGCATGCTGGGAGATATGGGTGAGTTTTGATTGGTGGTACCCAGCATGCACTGCAGAATGAAGCATTTCATTGATTGTCACCATTGTTGAGAGTCATACACTGAATCTTGATAGCTAAGTAATAATGTTAAGTTTAATGCATTAAATGTTTTTAAAATCCTTTATTAATTAAAAAAAACATTATTCTCATGCTGTTAAATTAAATGGCTTATATTATAATACAACATTAAAATCACAATTCCTATATAATCAAACATTAGACACTGAATAAGATCAGCGATTCAGGCAATTACATGATGATATTGTCATCATCTTCAATAAACCACCAACATCTCCTGATCTCATGGCTTTTTTAGCTACAACAGTTGTGCTTTATAAACACACAGTTATAGCAGCCAGAGAAAGTTTTATATTAAAGAGTCAAGGGTCAAGAGCACAACTAAAGCAAACGCTAACCACCATCATGGTGTCATCAAAATATGTTTAATATATTTTAAACTATTTAAATATTATATTTATTTAAACCGGAAATTAAATAAAGTAAATCTGGATAGTTTTAAGTGAAGCTGGTAATAAGTGTACGGCCATGCGTTTCACCTTTTTGTTTGGCAAAATGACATCAGCAGAGGTCAAATCTTGACATCAAATTGACATCAACACTTTGACGTCAATTTGACTTTCAGTTTTGACCTATTTCTTGACGTAATTTTGACATCAAGGTGCCCGCTGGGGTGTGCTGTTTGTGGAGTTGTTTAATCCTCCTCTGCTGAGATCTTCACAGATTTAATGTCTTCTTTTCTCTTATGTTGATTTCATCTCAGGCTGTGGCTGAAGTCAGTTGTAGTTCTTGTGTTTCTGTTCTCTTCTTTCCTTTAGTGATTCTGCTTGTTAACAGGCTTATTAAGGCTGAGATGACTCCATATTTAATATACACAGATGTTGTGGCTCAGATAAGGTCCAGTTCTGGTTTATTTCTTTGCTCTTGGCTGACATGTGGCATTGCTATGGCCTGCTTGTGGCCCAGATCTGGCAAACAGGAGCGGTCCGCCCTAGGGCCGTTATTCCATGCTGCATGTGGGCCAGATCATCTTTCCACGTGCCTTATGTGGGCCGGATCTGGGCCGACACAATGTTGCTATGTGCCTAGTAGGCTAAATAAACAACCGCAAACAGGACTTTTTTCAAAGTAAATTTTGGGAATTCATCCGCTCTAATCCTGAGCGCAAGTCCACCGTCAGTGTTGTGTAAAGTAGGCACTAGGCAGTGTCCATTTCTGTTTACTGTCGCTGCACAGGCTCTTTTATTGTATATGACAGTGTAAACAGTTCAATAACCCTTTTAGTTAAAGGCTTAATTTATGTCTCTTAGAACGGTACATTGCCTTACAATAGCAAACAGTATCAAAGATACCTAAAATGTGATGTGCAGTCAAATGTCTAGGTGTGTGTATGCTGTTTAAACTCACCGATACGCTTGTTGTATTTCGCTGAGATTTGACGAGTTTTATAGACTTGATGAGTTTTTTAGACTTGATGTTTCTTGTTCCAATGTGATGTTAAATTAGAGATGGGCACAAATACATCAAAATGTATTACAAATCAAATGTATATTAAATACAATACAAAATACTGCTGTCAAATAATTTGTCATTTGAAAATACAAAAATATAAAAAAAATTTAGAGAGAGTAACTGGATTTAGATACATGTATAGAATATCAGAATATCATTGTTTAGTGCAGAAGAAGCGCTTTTAAAAGGGAAGCGAGACCGCGAGAATGAGCTTCTTTTACATGTTTTATAAATGCAATTAATCCCAATGTTATTTTTGTTACTTGACCCAGCCACGGATATAACTGCGATCCGCGCTTCACCCCAGCTAGAAATGTTTTGTTCTAAAAACGTTCTGAGAACATTACCATGAAGTTCTAATAATGTTTTCAGCGGGTAGTTTTATTTTGGTTCCCAGAATGTTTTTATTTTGGTTCCCTAAACCTAGGGCTGGGCGATTTAAATCGCGATATTGTTATGCGCATCTCGTCAGTAAAGCCGGTTCCTTGATTTAGTAGTAAATCACCATCACCTGCTTTCAGATGGAGCGGCATTTAGGGCTGAGGAGATAATTAAGTGATTCATTTAGTGATGATTGAGCATTATTGAAGACACCTGATGTTAACAAGCAGAATCACTGAAGGAGAAAAGCACAAATTGTAAGTTACCATTAAGGTGATGGGTGTTTGCTTTAGTTGGGCTCTAGACCATTATATGTTTACTTTAATATTTACTGTTGTTTGTCTGCTGTTATTGATTTATAACAGTTAAATGAATAAAGTAAAATGTTATCTTATAGTGTTGGTTTGGTTTTGACATAATCAAACTGTGATCTTAAAAGTGAAACATATTAAGATAGTTTGGTTTAACTTGTTAGCAGCAGTTTTGTGATTCTTCAGCCTATGATTATCAGGACTTTACTTATAATTCATAAATATTTAATAAACATTGCTCTAATCCAAAAGACGTTCAGACATCAATAATCAGCCTGTGAATCTCAACAATGGTGGTGACAATAATAAAGCATGTTGCAGTGGCTGCCACCAATCACAACTCATTAATGGCTCCCATCATGCATTGCGGTATGAATAAATTATGATCTGAATTGTCTATGTAATTTAATTTTCCTCATTGAATATTCTGCTCCTCACCATTGTTGAGATGCATAGACTGAATCTTGACATCTGTGTGTGCCTAAAAGAATGATTTTTTTTTTTAAACAAGTTTTAAGAAATCCTTTATATCAAATATTCTGGCCATTTATTCAGATTCACAGTTATACTGTAACCAACAACATAAATCGAAGTCAGAAAGAAGGATCTTAATGAGTTCAGTGATCAAGTTCAAATGATGATTGTCATAATATAACCAACAAATATCACTTTTTTTTCTTTGTTCAACTGGCAGTTTAAACTCAGATACAACCGCCAAACAAAATCTAAAGTACACATGAAAGGGTCAGAGCCCAACTAAAGCAACTACCCATCACAATAATGGTAACTTACAATTTGCGATTTTCTCCTTCAAGCGATTCTACTTGTTAACATCAGGTGTCTTCAATAATGCTCAATCATCACTAAATTAATCACTTAGTTATCTCATTAACGTAAACACTCTTGAGTGTGGACTCATACACTCCCAGGGGTGTTAATTTAACACTGGAGATTTTGCTGTATACAAAGAGCCGTAGTTAACTGACAAGCTGAGCCATATCGCATTAAATATCGCTGGCGATACGTCCGCGATATTGATGTGATTTGGCTCAGCTTGTCAGTTAACTACGGCTCTTTGTAGTAAATGCCGCTTCATCTGAAAGCAGGTGATGGCGATTTACTACTAATCAAGGAACCGGCTTTACTGATGAGATGCGCATAACAATATCGCGATTTAAATCGCCCAGCCCTACCTAAACCGTACCCAGCAAAAACTCCAGTGATAAAAAGTTAATGAGATAATTAAGTGATTAATTGAGCGATGAGTGGCCATTATTGAAGACACCTGATGTTAACAAGCAGAATCACTGAAGGAGAAAAGCACTATTTTAAGTTACCATTATGGAGATCAGTGTTTGTTTTAGCTGGGCTCTTGACCCTTACATTTTTTTCTTTAAATTTTGTAACTAAGTTATAACTCCCATAAAAGAGAAAAGATGATCAGATGTTGTTAATTATGTTTTGATATAATCATCATTTGACCTGAATCACAAAACTCATTTAGAGCTTAATCTCTGACTTAAACTTATATTGTTGATTACATCATCACAGTGAATCTACAACATAAGATCCAGAATTTTATATATTTCAAAGAATTTCTTAAAAGTTGTTTTGAAAAAAAAAATGTTTAGGCACAAACAGACATCAAGAATGAGTGTATGAATCTCAGCAATGGTGACAAACGAAATATTTAGTTAGGAAAAGGAAATTACTAAGACAATTCAGATCATCATTTATTCATAACGCAGTGCATGATGGGAGCCATGAATGAGTTTTGATTGGTTGCACCCAGAATGCAACATGCTTTATTATTGTCACCATTGTTGAGATTCACATGCTGAATCTTGATGTCTGTGTATCTAAATAAAATATTTTGAGCAGAACTTTCAAGAAATCTTTTGGATACTATGGAAAATGCTACAAATCGTATGCTATAAAACAGTCAGGCTTCTGCAATCAATACTCTCTAAAGTTTAGTCCTTTGTTGTAAGTTGCTTTGGATAAAAGCATCTGCTAAATGACTATGTGTAAATGAGCTTAGTGTTTCAGGTCAAATGATGGTCACTTCCGCTTCTGATGTTTCACGTGATTTTCTCGCATCTAGCCAAAAACTGAAACTGTGATCGACTATTTGTTAGTCCTTCCTATTTTATGTGTATGATCTTATTAAGCCTGCTGATGAAAGCTATTAAATGCAAGACTAAAATTACATATTTGAATATGTATTTTAAATACAAAATATAGTCTCTCAAAGTATTTAATTACAAATTACATTTGATTTATTTTTCAGGACAATACAAATGACAAAATACTCAAAAGTAAATACATATTTTAAATACATCTAATTAAAATACTGTCCATCTCTGGTTAATAGTTACTAGAGTGTTAATATTGCATTATTAATCTGTTCCTGTAGTTATTCATTAATGATGGAACAGTATTAAAAAAAATTCCCTTTGTGTGCTGAAAATAAAAGAAACAAACAAGTTCATGAAGCTTTAGAACAAAACCATAAATAATGATAAATATTTTTGTGTGAACTCTCACTTTGAGCTGACAGTGAATCTGTTGATGTTGTTGATGTTGATGTTGATGTTGATGTTGATGTTGTTGATGTTGATGTTGTTGATGTTGTTGTTTTTGTTGTTGTTGTTGTTGATGTTGTTGTTGTTGTTGTTGTTGTTGTTGTTGTTGTGTCAGACCTGCAGGTGGAGACACAGCAGAGAGTGAAAGAGGGAGATTCAGTCACTCTGACATGTAAAAGCAGCTGCTCTCTGCCTGAACAAACAACATTCATCTGGTACAGAAACACACAGATATTCACTGAAGGAATTGTGAAAGTGAATCAGCTTCATCTGCGGTCAGTCAATCGTTCTGATAAAGGAAACTATCAATGTGAAATAAGAGGAAATGATCATCGTCTGATCTCTCCTCCTGTTATGATCACAGTAGAAAGTGAGTACAAACTGATTCATTGATATTAGTTAAATATTTCACACACTTGGAATTTCTAAATTTCATTTGGGTGAATATATAAAGCTACTGTAGTTTCAAAAGGAAATCTTTGGTGTGTGTAAGTCTCTTTAATTATTTTCCTCATTTCTGTGTTTCAGCGGCGGATGATCTGAAGGGTTGGGGAGTGAATTACAGCCCTTCATATGTTTGTGCATTAAAGGGATCAACAGTGAAAATATCCTGTACTGTAAAATATCCTGATGGTCATGAGATCAAAACAGTTTTCTGGACCAAACCTACTGTAGGTGTTGTAGCATTACCTGATCTGTGTTCAGATCCAGAAAAAAAAGGAAGAGTTCAGTGTGACAGAGAAGATAAAGACACTTCAAGCATCACTTTGACGTCTGTAACAGAAGCTGATAAACACATCTACTACTGCAGATTTACTACAGATAAAGCGGAGGGAAAATGGACGGGGATTCCTGGAGTTCAGCTTGACGTCACAGGTAAAACTACTGAACTCTCAGAAATAGACCACAGAAACATACAAACACACACATACAGTATAAAGCAATTTAACTGCGACCTGCTTCATTATTTTTCACATTAAAGTAAGTTTACATCAGGACTCTTTAACTCGAGTCCTGGAGGGCCAGTAGTTCCAACTCTAATTAAACCACCTGCTAATTTGTAAGTAATGTTGAACCCTGTGATGAGCTTTTTCAGGTTTTTGGTTAGAGTTTGAGCTAAACTCACTAACTTACGCTGCACGGCTAACCTGCAGGTTTTATTCTGCCCAGTGGGCATTTGATGTCAATTTAACATCAATATGACGTTAAATTGATGTCAAAATTAGGTCACGAAATAGGTCAAAAATGAAAGTCATATTGACGTCAAAGTGTTGATGTCAATTTGACGTCAAGAGTTTGGCCTCTATCAAGAGTTTGATAATAAGTCATTTTGCCAAACAAAAAGGTGAAACACATGGCCGTACACTTATTACCAGCTTCACTTACACTAACCAGATTTACTTTATTTAATTTCCAGTTTAATGAAATCATATTTTGCATTTTAAAGTCACCATGATGGTGGTTAGCGTTTGCTTTAGTTGTGCTCTTGACCCTTGACTTCTTAATATAAAATTTTCTCTGGCTGCTATAATTGTGTGTTTATAAACACTTTGACGTCAATATGACTTTCATTTTTGATCTATTTCTTGATCTAATTTTGACATCAAGGTGCCCGCTAGGTGGGTTAGAGATCGCAAACCCAAACTGGGCCAATCAGTGACATGTTTCTGATGCAGTGTTGGGTCCGAGTCCACCATTGTCGAGTCCGTGCCGAGTCCAAGTCCGAGTACAAAGAGAGCCGAGTCGGACTTAAGTCCGAGTCCTTAACATCCGAGTCCGAGTCGAGTCCACAAAGATTTAAAGGATTTTAAATTGACCTTTCACAAAGACCCGCCCCTCTTACTGTCGCTATGTCCGACAAGCCATTCCGCTCTCACTCCACATGTTCTCACACAGTGAAATATATATTGTGGAGCAAAGAGGACACTGACAATGCGCCAACAGACAAGACAAGGCTACTTCTGGTATGAAATAAAGTCTCAGCTTTCAAATTTTGTAATTTTTATGAAATTGAAATAATACACACTGTTTTGTGGTGCTTTAATATAGGCCTCAGTTCAAGCAGCACATGAACTGATAATCTCTTCTAGTTATAGCTCGAATTAAACATGAATGATCATCAGAACTGCAAAAAGAAATTAATACACACCATTTTTCAAGTTTTCAAGTTCAAGTCCATTGACTTTGATCTACTAACTGGTTTGGTTTGTTTGTCGGACAAAAATGGCAGGTATCTGCATTATGATTGGTCAGACCGCATGTCAATCAAATTCCGGCGAAAGGTCTCAACACTGAGCTCTTAAATTAATATTTTAAACCTAACAAAATGATTCCAATGTATAGTTACAGTCATACGTTTACCTATCGTACATGTTTCAGAATCTGCAAGGTAATGCTCAAGAATGCAACACGATGCATTAAGAGCCAGGAGTAAAATTAAGAGCAAGATGATGGTGGTTTAAATTTTTATTTATTTTGATTATCTTATTTTGTTTTACATGCTAATATCTTATTTAGCCTCTAAATGGCAGGACTGGATTAATTAATTAATTTTTAAATAAAATAAGAGCAATTTACACCAATGATCCAGTTAAAAAAATTAACACCCCTGGCTCCTAACGGATGCTTCCTTCTTGAGCATCACTAAATGTTTGCAGGGTTTGTAATAGTTGTGTATGAGTCCCTCAGTTGTAAAGTAATAAATAGAAACAATGTTTTTATGATCCTCCTCATTAAAAAATAAATAAATATTACATTTTGGAGATTCTGCAAGGTGTATGTAAACTTATGACTAAAGTGTAGGCTAAATGTAACAAAAATCGTAACATTATTAGACGCCAAAATGTTGCTTTGGTTATCACGTTCTCATGTTGCTATGGTTACTGTGTCAATCATCGCAATTTCATGACTCACAGGACTAAAATTCTGCGGATGGATTCTCTCCCATATTTAAATGCAGTTATCACTCTTTATATTTTACTAGTGTGAACGTAACCACTGGTCCTCTAGAAGCATGAAAAAAATATATCTCTGACTTAAACTTATATTGTTGATTACATCATCACAGTGAATCTACAACATAAGATCCAGAATTTTATATATTTCAAAGAATTTCTTAAAAGTTGTTTTGAAAAAAAAAATGTTTAGGCACAAACAGACATCAAGAATGAGTGTATGAATCTCAGCAATGGTGACAAACGAAATATTTAGTTAGGAAAAGGAAATTACTAAGACAATTCAGATCATCATTTATTCATAACGCAGTGCATGATGGGAGCCATGAATGAGTTTTGATTGGTTGCACCCAGAATGCAACATGCTTTATTATTGTCACCATTGTTGAGATTCACATGCTGAATCTTGATGTCTGTGTATCTAAATACAATATTTTGAACAGAACTTTCAAGAAATCTTTTGGATACTATGGAAAATGCTACAAATCGTATGCTATAAAACAGTCAGGCTTCTGCAATCAATACTCTCTAAAGTTTAGTCCTTTGTTGTAAGTTGCTTTGGATAAAAGCATCTGCTAAATGACTATGTGTAAATGAGCTTAGTGTTTCAGGTCAAATGATGGTCACTTCCGCTTCTGATGTTTCACGTGATTTTCTCGCATCTAGCCAAAAACTGAAACTGTGATCGACTATTTGTTAGTCCTTCCTATTTTATGTGTATGATCTTATTAAGCCTGCTGATGAAAGCTATTAAATGCAAGACTAAAATTACATATTTGAATATGTATTTTAAATACAAAATATAGTCTCTCAAAGTATTTAATTACAAATTACATTTGATTTATTTTTCAGGACAATACAAATGACAAAATACTCAAAAGTAAATACATATTTTAAATACATCTAATTAAAATACTGTCCATCTCTGGTTAATAGTTACTAGAGTGTTAATATTGCATTATTAATCTGTTCCTGTAGTTATTCATTAATGATGGAACAGTATTAAAAAAAATTCCCTTTGTGTGCTGAAAATAAAAGAAACAAACAAGTTCATGAAGCTTTAGAACAAAACCATAAATAATGATAAATATTTTTGTGTGAACTCTCACTTTGAGCTGACAGTGAATCTGTTGATGTTGTTGATGTTGATGTTGATGTTGATGTTGATGTTGTTGATGTTGATGTTGTTGATGTTGTTGTTTTTGTTGTTGTTGTTGTTGATGTTGTTGTTGTTGTTGTTGTTGTTGTTGTTGTTGTGTCAGACCTGCAGGTGGAGACACAGCAGAGAGTGAAAGAGGGAGATTCAGTCACTCTGACATGTAAAAGCAGCTGCTCTCTGCCTGAACAAACAACATTCATCTGGTACAGAAACACACAGATATTCACTGAAGGAATTGTGAAAGTGAATCAGCTTCATCTGCGGTCAGTCAATCGTTCTGATAAAGGAAACTATCAATGTGAAATAAGAGGAAATGATCATCGTCTGATCTCTCCTCCTGTTATGATCACAGTAGAAAGTGAGTACAAACTGATTCATTAATATTAGTGAAATATTTCACACACTTGGAATTTCTAAATTTCATTTGGGTGAATATATAAAGCTACTGTAGTTTCAAAAGGAAATCTTTGGTGTGTGTAAGTCTCTTTAATTATTTTCCTCATTTCTGTGTTTCAGCGGCGGATGATCTGAAGGGTTGGGGAGTGAATTACAGCCCTTCATATGTTTGTGCATTAAAGGGATCAACAGTGAAAATATCCTGTACTGTAAAATATCCTGATGGTCATGAGATCAGAACAGTTTTCTGGACCAAACCTACTGTAGGTGTTGACGAATTACCTGATCTGTGTTCAGATCCAGAAAAAAAAGGAAGAGTTCAGTGTGACAGAGAAGATAAAGACACTTCCAGCATCACTTTGACGTCTGTAACAGAAGCTGATAAACACATCTACTACTGCAGATTTACTACAGATAAAGCGGAGGGAAGATGGACGGGGGTTCCTGGAGTTCAGCTTGACGTCACAGGTAAAACTACTGAACTCTCAGAAATAGACCACAGAAACATACAAACACACACATACAGTATAAAGCAATTTAACTGCGACCTGCTTCATTATTTTTCACATTAAAGTAAGTTTACATCAGGACTCTTTAACTCTAGTCCTGGAGGGCCAGTAATTTTAACTCTAATTAAACCACCTGCTAATTTGTAAGTAATTCTGAACCCTGTGATGAGCTTTTTCAGGTTTTTGGTTAGAGTTTGAGCTAAACTCACTAACTTACGCTGCACGGCTAACCTGCAGGTTTTATTCTGCCCAGTGGGCATTTGATGTCAATTTAACATCAATATGACGTTAAATTGATGTCAAAATTAGGTCACGAAATAGGTCAAAAATGAAAGTCATATTGACGTCAAAGTGTTGATGTCAATTTGACGTCAAGAGTTTGGCCTCTATCAAGAGTTTGATAATAAGTCATTTTGCCAAACAAAAAGGTGAAACACATGGCCGTACACTTATTACCAGCTTCACTTACACTAACCAGATTTACTTTATTTAATTTCCAGTTTAATGAAATCATATTTTGCATTTTAAAGTCACCATGATGGTGGTTAGCGTTTGCTTTAGTTGTGCTCTTGACCCTTGACTTCTTAATATAAAATTTTCTCTGGCTGCTATAATTGTGTGTTTATAAACACTTTGACGTCAATATGACTTTCATTTTTGATCTATTTCTTGATCTAATTTTGACATCAAGGTGCCCGCTAGGTGGGTTAGAGATCGCAAACCCAAACTGGGCCAATCAGTGACATGTTTCTGATGCAGTGTTGGGTCCGAGTCCACCATTGTCGAGTCCGTGCCGAGTCCAAGTCCGAGTACAAAGAGAGCCGAGTCGGACTTAAGTCCGAGTCCTTAACATCCGAGTCCGAGTCGAGTCCACAAAGATTTAAAGGATTTTAAATTGACCTTTCACAAAGACCCGCCCCTCTTACTGTCGCTATGTCCGACAAGCCATTCCGCTCTCACTCCACATGTTCTCACACAGTGAAATATATATTGTGGAGCAAAGAGGACACTGACAATGCGCCAACAGACAAGACAAGGCTACTTCTGGTATGAAATAAAGTCTCAGCTTTCAAATTTTGTAATTTTTATGAAATTGAAATAATACACACTGTTTTGTGGTGCTTTAATATAGGCCTCAGTTCAAGCAGCACATGAACTGATAATCTCTTCTAGTTATAGCTCGAATTAAACATGAATGATCATCAGAACTGCAAAAAGAAATTAATACACACCATTTTTCAAGTTTTCAAGTTCAAGTCCATTGACTTTGATCTACTAACTGGTTTGGTTTGTTTGTCGGACAAAAATGGCAGGTATCTGCATTATGATTGGTCAGACCGCATGTCAATCAAATTCCGGCGAAAGGTCTCAACACTGAGCTCTTAAATTAATATTTTAAACCTAACAAAATGATTCCAATGTATAGTTACAGTCATACGTTTACCTATCGTACATGTTTCAGAATCTGCAAGGTAATGCTCAAGAATGCAACACGATGCATTAAGAGCCAGGAGTAAAATTAAGAGCAAGATGATGGTGGTTTAAATTTTTATTTATTTTGATTATCTTATTTTGTTTTACATGCTAATATCTTATTTAGCCTCTAAATGGCAGGACTGGATTAATTAATTAATTTTTAAATAAAATAAGAGCAATTTACACCAATGATCCAGTTAAAAAAATTAACACCCCTGGCTCCTAACGGATGCTTCCTTCTTGAGCATCACTAAATGTTTGCAGGGTTTGTAATAGTTGTGTATGAGTCCCTCAGTTGTAAAGTAATAAATAGAAACAATGTTTTTATGATCCTCCTCATTAAAAAATAAATAAATATTACATTTTGGAGATTCTGCAAGGTGTATGTAAACTTATGACTAAAGTGTAGGCTAAATGTAACAAAAATCGTAACATTATTAGACGCCAAAATGTTGCTTTGGTTATCACGTTCTCATGTTGCTATGGTTACTGTGTCAATCATCGCAATTTCATGACTCACAGGACTAAAATTCTGCGGATGGATTCTCTCCCATATTTAAATGCAGTTATCACTCTTTATATTTTACTAGTGTGAACGTAACCACTGGTCCTCTAGAAGCATGAAAAAAATATATAAATATAATTATTTAGAATGTCAATAGCGCTCCCTTTAAGCCATCACTTACTTCAGTTCTGCACTCTCACTGAAACTCTCGTCATAAACACTGAAGTTGTCCGCACTGCACAGCGAATCTCTTATTTATATCGCGTCAAGACCTTGTTGTTTATGAGGAGATTTGCGAAAGGATAAAACTCGCGCTGATTCTGAACCATAGTTCTGAACATACGTTTTGAGCAGTGGTGTAGTGGTAAAAAAAGAGGTGGGTAAACTATAAATTCTGGTGGACCACAACTTGGTCACCCGGTAAGGTGGGCCACTGCTTACCGGTGTATGTGTATCCTGATGACATCGCTATTCACCTTATTCCGGAAGTAGCACTGGGTGGCGCCATCCGCGTAATCTCACTTCCTGGTTTAGCTACTTAGCGCTTTGTTTGCCCTGGTCCAATCTGTTATCTGTCTTGATATAAGTCTAGATAGACTATAATATTATAGCCAAATGCGTTGGCCTATGGTTATTAATAACTGCTGCAACGTACTAAAGTACATTTCACTTGAAGCTTTTGAAACAATGCCACAATCAAATTATTTAATAGCTGTGTCTTTCTAATAGCTATTACTTAGTTATGAAGATGTGCACGAACACTACTACATGTAAAGTTTGAAACATTATTACACCACAGTTTGTTTGCTTAATCACCAGATACATTTGCAGTGTATAGCCAACAGATAGCCAACAAAAAAATAGCCACGAACTGGTGTAGAGAGAAAGTAGAGCCTCAACTAGATGAACAAGAGGGTAACGTTAGCTTAGCTAACTGCAATTTCTTATGGTTTGATCTCTAACACAAGTAATGGCTGTAAAATAAATCCAGCGACTGAATTCTAGAGGACCATAGCTTTCAAACAAGGTATAGCATGTGTATGTGTCCTGTAGTGAGACCATTACAACATTAGATGTTTGTGGCTAATGTAGGCTAAACACTACACATCGGCCGGGCTGCGATCAGACAGGCAGACGGGTCATATAAACACCTAAAAGTCGTTTAAAAATTACCCCGAGAAACAGTGCATTGCTGTGCTGTTGGTACACACGTACATAGCACATTTGGCACAAATTAGCTTATCTTATGTGACATTTTATCAGTGAGACTTCTCTGCAGTTCTCCTTGAAATTGAATGAGGTTCCGCTAAACCGGAAGTTGGTTTACAACGGAAGTACTGGACAGAAGTAAAAGTGGGCGGGGCGGAATAAGGTGAATAGGCTATCATTTGATGGTACTACCAAGGGTATCACTGGTTGTTCCCTCATCATAGGTCACACAATCACTATTCAATTCATGCATTAATCTAAGTTCTTGTTAAAGAGACTCAAAAAGGAATAATATGGTTGAAATCTATCAAGTTTACTAAATGACAAAACAGAGAGAACAAAAATATTTAAGAGAGATCGAGAGGTTGGCTTATATCCAGGGCTTCCAATGCAATGCACTTGTACATAATGATTAGGGATTTGGGATTATTTTCATAGTCGATTAATCTGTTGAATATTTCCTAGATTAATTTATTAGTTGTTTGGTCTATCAGAAAAAATGTGGATCAGTGTTTCCCTGTAGAGGGAAAAGTCTTGATGCAGGCTTGATTCCCTCTGAATCTCTTGTAGGCCTACAGTTGGGTTTTGACATGCTCCCTACATTAAACCAGCTGCCTGTAATGAATTTTTTTTTTTTTTTTTTTTTTTTGCATCATTTGAATGATTTCCTGTTGCGGCTGCGATCAATATTCATTCTCGCGCAGTTTGTTTAGTAACTTCACGAGCGTGTGTTTTCTGCTACGTGTGTGCGCCGTTCTCTTTGTTCCGTGTGTGTGTGTGTGTGTGTCGGCGCGCTGCGCTCTCTGCTCCGTGTTTGCGCGCTGCGCGTTCTGCTCTGTCGTTAACGGCCCAAATGCTCGAATCATGTACCGATCGGCGATCACGCACTGGAAAAGCAAAGTCCGCTCAAATAACGTGAAATTTAGAGGTGGATAAACACAATTTAGAGGTGGATAAACGCACTTTGGAGGTGGGCAAACGCTATTTCCAAATTTTGGGAGGTGCGTAAACGGCGTTTACGTGCGTTTAGCCTCCACTACATCCCTGGTTTTGAGCGACTTCTCCGCACGGTGACTCAAAACGCCTCTGATTTGCCACTTCATGCGCTTAATATACATGTCTGTGATTGGCTACAATGCTCAACACTGACACAACACAATGTAAGCAGTTTCGTTTCGTTTTTTAATAATATTGTGTCCTTCAGTGCCCGGACTCGACTGTACTCGGACATTTTTCCGAGTCTAAAATGTCCGAGTCCGTGTCAAGTCCGAGTACAAATTCATCCAAGTGCGTGACAAGTCCGTGTTCATTAAAAATTGGACTCGAGTCCGGACTCGAGTCCGAGTTCGAGTACCCCAACTCTTGCAATAAAGCCACTGCCCCTTTATCTCTGTATCTCTCACCCCAAATTAAAGCAGTTTAGTGTCTGATCTGAACATCTGATGTCTCCTGCTGTTTATATTAATGTTGAACATGAGTACAAACTGATTCATATTAGTGATTACTAAACATGATGGCCTATATTGTAATGATTCAGGTCTGTGTTCCTCTGTCATGTCCCATGTTTATCTGTTCCCCATTATGTTGATTAGTCTCCCCAGGTGTTTCAGATTGACCACGCCCCCTTGTTATCTTGTTTAGCTTGTTTGTCCTTGTATTTAAGCCCTGTGTTTGAGTTCAGTCTTTGTGAGTTCTTGTTTCATTGTTGAGTGCTGTTCCTGGTTGTCCTGTCCCTAGTCATGTTCCCGGAATCTATATTTGTAAAGTCTAGAGTCTATTTAATAAATTACACTGCATTTGGATCCCGCTTTCTCCTTGTCTCCGCCGCAGCATCACAGAAGAACTCACCACGAAATTGATCCAGTAGCTGTAAGCAACGGTGCTCTAAGAAGTTGGCTATCCTCTCTGTTCCAGGATAGCCAGCCCATCGAGAGGTATGCTAAGGACTATTTGACATGCTGTCATTTAGCATCATTAGAGGACTCTCAGCTCATGGACATATTTTGGAGTGGGCTAGATGAGGAGATCGCTCTGATGATGCCGGATGATAATGCCGGATGGACCCTAGAGGGGTATATCAACCTGGCTCTTCTCCTGGGCGGTTCATCATTTACTGTGGGCTTGGTAGTTGAAGAACCCCACAAGCTCACAGTACCCCCTGAGCCTGAGCCAATTCACATCCAGTCCGTCCAGCCTGAGTACATTCCTGCTGAGCCAGAGCTTCACGTCAGTCCTGCCGAGCCAGAGCTTCACGTCAGTCGTGCCGAGCCAGAGCTTCACGTCAGTCGTGCTGATCCAGGGACTGTTCACGCCAGTCGTGCCGATCCAGAGACTGTTCACGTCAGTCCTGCCGATCCAGAGAGTTCACGTCACGTCTGCCGATCCAGAGACTGTTCACGTCATGTGTGCCGATCCAGAGACTGTTCACGTCACGTCTGCCGAGCCTGAGTTTCTTCACGTCAGCCCTTCCGAGCCTGAGTTTCTTCACGTCACGTCTGCCGAGCCAGTGTCTCCGGACAAGATGACCGCTGCTGAGCCAGTGTCTCCAGACAAGATGGCCGCCGCCGAGCCAATGTCTTTGGACAAGATGGCCGCCGCCAAGCCAGTGTCTCCAAACAAGATGGCCGCCGCCGAGCCAGTGTCTTCGGACAAGATGGCCGCCGCCCAGCCAGTGTCTCTGGACAAGATGACCGCCGCTGAGCCGGAGTCTGTTCCTGAGCCGGAGTCTGTTCCTGAACCGGTGTTTGTTCCTGAGCCGGTGTCTAATCAACTTCACGTCGTTTCTCTTAGTAGGAGGAAAATAATCTTTTTTAAACTGTGATTGAATTATATAAAGAAAGCGATCAAAGAACGCTCCCTTTCCAATTGCCCAAGCTGTCAATCAAACAGCGCGAGTTAATCTGGACACTTGCCAAAACTCGTTGAAATCAATCATCACAAAATCATGACACTGTTATAATGTGCAGTACAACGAAGCTCTTACTGTATTTACATCGTGTTTGCATTGTTATTTGGTGAAAGCATTCATGAGAGTGCCGAAATTGCGTTGCAATGATAAGATCTTTTCATATGTGATCAACAGACTGTCTGTCATCTGCTCAATGCTCATCACTGCAACCTTTCATGTGTTAGGAATAGAACATTGTGATCAATACTTTTCAAGATTCCTTAATCTCGATAGCTGTCATAGTAAAAACGTAGTAAAAGTTTTAGAGAGAGTTCCACATGTAATGCTAGCTATGTCATATGCAAACATGTCAGCCAATCACAGCAGTGGGCGTTTACACTGAAGTCTCTCAGCAGCAGACACGCCCCTTCAAACAGAGCGTTCAAATCAGAGGCTAAAATCAGGCTTGGAAAAATGCCTTTTATTTATAAATTATGAACATTTTTGATGTTAAAATCATACTAACATTATAAGTGCACCCCAGGAAACATTCTAAAATAATAAAATAATCCAGTCCATGACCCCTTTAAATGTTCAATTCTCTCCATACCTTTATCAGCTGTATGAACTAACTTCACAACTTTTACTTGCACACAGCAAAATCCCCAGTGTTAAATTAACACTCCTCAGTGTTTATATGTGTCCACACTACAGGGTGTTAAAAATTAACACTGAAGCAGTGTTGAAGTTAATGAGATAATTAAGTTAACACTGAAGCAGTGTTGAAGTTAATGCGATAATTAAGTGATTAATTAAGTGATGATTGGCCATTAGTGGTGACACCTGATGATAACAAGCAGACTCACTGAAGGAAAGAGAAACAAGAACAGAAAAGAGAAACACAAGAACTACTGACTTTGAGCCATTATTGCACTTATTATTTTACCAGTTTGACTTTATTTCTGTCATACATCTACACACGGTCTTATTCAGATTTAACAGAAGTTTAGATGGTAATGTTTTATGGAATGTTTCGTTTCATGTCACCATTATGGTGGTCAGTGTTTGCTTTAGTTGGGCTCTTGACACTTTATTATTTAACATTAAGATTTCTCTGGTTGCTCCAACTCTGTGTTTATAAAGCATATGTGTTGTGGTAAGAGAAACTATGATTTGGGCTGTGTTTCCTGAAAACATTGCAAGCCTAATTTGATCGTATAGACCATTTGTTGCAGTTGTTTTGCGATCAAGTTAAGTTTAAGATGCTTTTGGAAATTCAGCCCTGGTTATGTTTCAATGATGAAATTACTAGTGACCTGATTCAATGATGTCACCCAGCATTATAAACTGATTATCTAATTGTTTTATTAATTTTTCACTACAGTAGTTACTTCCAGCAATGTTTTAAAGATCTGAAGGATTTAAAATCACACACAGACATCAAGAATCTACATATGAATCTCAACAATGGTTACAATCAAACAAATGCTTAATGTTGCAGTGCATGATGGGAGCCACCAATCAGAACGCATCAATGGCTGACATCATGCATTGCAGCATGAATAAATTATGCAGCTGAATTGTCCTGTAATTTTCATTGTTTTTTTCTTTTTGCTTTTATTTTGCTATTGTTTTGTTCTGACTTTAGTATCTTGTTTTGTGATGTTCAGAGTTGATCTGTTTGTCACTAGTTTGTTTATTGTCACCATTGTTGAGATTCATATGCTGATTCTTGATGTCTGTGTGTTTAAACACAATAACTTCTTTGCTCAAAGTATTTTCAAAATTTTTGATATTGCTGTTGGATCTCAAACTATATAATCTCAGAGCTACAATCGCCAATACTAAAACGAGACATCAAGCATATAGTCAAAAATTTAGAGTCTGAATGACATCAGTGAATCAGGTCACTACATGATGATAATGTCATTATCATCAAAACATATTGTGAGCAGGTCATGTTTTCTCTTGCAGTAACAAATGTGCTTTATAAACACAGAGTTGTAGCAACCACAGAAAAACATATATTAAAAAATGAAAAGGGTCAAGAGCCCAACTAAAGCAAACACTGATCACCATAATGGTAACTTGAAAAGAAAAAATCCATAAAACATTACCGTCTAAACTTCTGTTGAATCTCAAGACCTTTTGTCGATGTATGACAGAAATAAAGTCAAACTGGTAATAAGTGCAACAATGTGTAATGACTCGAAGTCAGTAGTTCTTGTGTTTCTCTTTTTTCTGTTATTGTTTTTTCTCTTTCCGTCAGTGAGTCTGCTTGTTATCATCAGGTGTCACCACTAATGGCCAATCATCACTTAATTAATCACTTAATTATCTCATTAACTTCAACACTGCTTCAGTGTTAACTTAATTATCTCATTAACTTCAACACTGCTTCGGTGTTAATTTTTAACACCCTGTAGTGTGGACACATAAACACTGAGGAGTGTTAATTTAACACTGGGGATTTTGCTGTGCACTGATATAGCAAGACTTTTTCTTTTAGTTGTTGTGTTTCATTGACAGCTATTTTCTTCTTGCTGTGTAAACTTGTTTAAATTCTTAATATTTTTTAATCTCGTTATATTCTGCAGAAGAGAGAAGTGAATTGCGCTGCTTCTCTCGCGAGAAATGAACCGAGTTTCACTCTTTCCCAGCACGTGATTGGCTGTTCGCTTCTGATGTCACACCTAAACTCCTAAACTCAGAATCAAAGCCTGAGTTGACAGATAAAGTTGATGATCAACATCATGGTACCAACAAAGCCTGGTTGGATTTGTATGGTTTTGTCAACTCTAAACCTACTCTTTGTTCAACTAGCTTCGTGCAACAGGCCTCAGGACTGAAGCTGAAAAGTGCAGGGACCGTACCATGATGGTAGTTGAATAAACTCAGGGTTACAGGAATAGTTTAAAGTTGACAAAACCAAACCAGTCCAATAAGGCTTTGCTGGCACCATGACGCTGATCATCAACTTTCTCTGTCAACTGGACAACAAGGTCATGGAGAGTGTGACATCAGCACACCAGGCACGAGTTATGGGTGGGCCTGACGGGCCTAGGACCACCCACTTTTCAACAGGCCCACCCAAAACTTTTCTTCAAAAAAAATAATAAAAAACTTTAAATTTGTTAAAATTTTGTCAATAATTATAAAAAATCGGCAAATAAGCTCATAATTTGTGCTAAAATAATCTAAATGTTTAGTTTTCAAAGTTTCATAGCTTAAAGGAGGTCGCACACCGGACGAGAAGCATCGCGTCTAGGACAACCTGAGGTATCGCACACCAGACGCGTACTTTCTCAGTTTATGGCCAGCAATATTGTTATGTTTAAGGACATTATGACATTAAGATAATGCCTGTACCATGTTATGATTGTACTGTACAATTAAATACAATCGTTGCTAAGTCTGCAGTCTGAACACTTTACCTCAGAGCGTCCGTTAACTGAATGAATTGAGAATATCACCTGAAAATCCGATAACATCAGCGATTTTCATTCAAGCAGCTGATTTCTGTGAATTAATGTAAAACTAAATGTATATTGCAGCACAGAATGAAGTCAGTATATACATTAACGACGATTTGAGACAAATATAATGTAAATTTAATATAAAACTATGTAAATGGCGCTCTGTGGTGCGGCAGAATTTTGAACAAGGTCGAGCTGTTGCTGGGTTGCTGGGTCGAGCTAAATTATTTATTTAATCAAGCTCTAAATATGGCTCGTTGTGGATCCTATGGGGTGAGGTGACGTCACCCAGCACCAGTCGAGTTTTCAAAACAATTTTAAAAAGCTGGTTAAGTCTATTTTGATGTTTCTGCGCAAGTTCAGCAGACAGTGAGGTTCGGGATCGGATGTAGCTATTAATCTTCGTGGATGACCATGAATTGGCGGTAGCCTATTGTATTAGTTATTATCTCGTATTAGGCTACATTTTAATGCATCTTCTCTGTATAATAAGCCAAGCTCAGTCTGTTGTTAATGAAATCGAAAGAAATGAATGTTGTATGAAATCGTCAAACAGGTCTATTGCCACTTATGACCGGATATAATTGAAACTGTCGGGCAGTGTTGTTGATCTGTATTATTGAAAACTTAAAACAATTAAACAGAATTGTGAAATATTCGGCTTCATGTTATACGAGCAGAACTAAACTATGTTTTGGGGAAATATTAGATTCCTGACCACTTTCACAGTCTATAGGCCTTAGGTCTATAGAGACATGCGCTAAAGCAGTGTTTCTCAACTCCAGTCCTCGTGACCCACTGCTCTGCACATTTTGTATGTCTCTCTTATCTGACACACTCAGTTCAGTTCATGGAGTCTCTCCTAATGAGCTGATGATCTGGTTCAGGTGTGTTAAATAAGGGAGACATACAAAATGTGCAGAGCAGTGGGTCACGAGGACTGGAGTTGAGAAACACTGTGCTAAAGCACTGCCAGGTTCTTTAGTCAGAAGCAAGGAGAGCGATCGCGGATAGGTCCGTCCTATGCACCAAAACTTTTTACAATGCAACAAAATATTTAAAGAGCATCAAGCTATTAAAATCTCTATTATGTAAACACAGATAATATAACAGTATGTTAGTTAGTCATTTTTATTAGGTTAAACAGTGATTTGATAAAGTTTTTAACTTAAGGCCCACCCATGATTGGTCTGGTCCTTCCAAAACTGGAATCCTGGCGCCGTGCCTGCAGCACACGAAAGTGTGACAACAGCAGGAAAAGGAATGGAAAGCTTATTTATTCAGCTTTCAGATGATGTATAAATCTCAATTTTAAAAAAATGTGACTGGTTGTGTGGTCCAGGGTCACATTCATGTTTATTTCTGGGGATTTGCACGTCACACTGGACTCCTCACTGTCTGCTTTTTGCCAGTATGTTGACTGTTCCCTTCCACCTGAGGAAACAGGACTATTGATCCACTTGGGAGATCAGACCACAATCTGGTTCTGCTCCTCACTATAAGCCCAAAGTTGTGAGGCAACCCATCACCACACATTCCTTCAGAAAGTGGTCTCCTGGGGCGGGGGAGGCCCTGCGGGACTGTTTCCAGTGTACTGACTGGGGAATGCTTCAAGAGGCGTATGGGGAGGACATTGAGGGATCACTAGTTGCACAACTGACTACATGAACTTCTGTATGGACATTGTTGTTCCCTCTAGATCTGTACGCTGCTTTGCCATCAATAAACCCTGGATCACCAGCAACATCAAAGACCTCCTCAACCAGAAGAAGAGAGCTTTTATGATTGGTGACCAGGAACCGTTAAGATGCATACAAATGAAGGGAGCTCAAAGTCCAACTGAAAGAGGCTAAATATACTTACAGAAGAAAAATGGAGCAGAAGTTGCAGCAAAACAGCATGAGGGAGGGCATGAAGACCATCACAAGCGTGGGAACCTCGTGGAGGGGGATGTGGAGAGGGCCAACCAGTTTAATAACTTCTTTAATAGATTGGATTTCCCTGCCCCCCCTGCTGCCGATGGGGACTGTTCTGCTGCCATTCCCGTGCCATTATGGCTGTACCGAAGAAGCCACACCCCAAGGAGCCGAATGATTTCAGGCCAGTTGTACTGACCTCACACGTCATGAAGACCATGGAGCATCTGCTGTTACACCACCTCAGACCACAGGTCCGCCTCGCACTCGACCCTCTACAGTTTGCTTATCAGGAGAGGGTGCACGTAATCCACCATCCGCCGAACCCGCCATTTTTGTCCGACAAAGCAGTCAGGAGAGTTAGTAGATTAACGTCGGTGGATTTGAACTTTAAACTGTACTGACGTCTTTCCGCAGTGACCAAATTTGAAAGTTGAGACCTGCTCAACTTTCCTGCTCTGTCCTGTCTGTCGGCATGGTGTCAGTTTCCTCTTTGCTCCACGATGTATTTTTCACTGCGTGAGAACATGGTGAGGCTTGTCGGATGTAACAACTAAAGGGGGCGGGTCTTTACGAACGGTCAATTGTGTCACATGCAGAAGTATTCTGATGACACTGCCATTGTGGGGTGTATCAAGAATGGAGATGAGGGAGAGTATCAGACCCTGATTGGGGACTTTGTGAGGTGGTGTAGCTTTAAAAAGCCATATCGCCTGAGGGACAAATGCCACCCAGTGGGTGATGGACATTGTCCAAGATGGACAAAAACTTGCTACGGGTCCTCCTCTCTGCCACAGATGTTAATGAGTCAAGCTCCACAGCCACCACAGAACCAGCCTTCTTCACCAGCTTATCCAGTCCCTTTTCTTACTGCCGCTCCCCCAACATACCACAGCATAGAAGAGGACACTAGCGATGACATCTGCAGGAGCTTCTGACTGATACTGAAGGACCCTAGCCTTCTCAGGAAATAGAGTCGACTGTCCCTTCCAGTATAGGGCATCTGTGTTCTTGTCCAGCCCAGTCTGTCGTCCAGCTGCAGAACTAGATATTTGTAGGTCTTGTAAGCTCGCACTCAGTCGGCCCAAAGTCTGGCGTCCGACCAGCGCGGAACGTGTTACTGTCCTTTTCTCGATGCAAAGTATTTTTTGATTAAATGCAATACATTTGAATATGTATTCTCTCGTTATTTCATCTGACTCCATAAATGAAAAGGTTTTAATGATATCTGTGGATCATTAATTATGAGCGAATGTTTGACTATTCCGTTTAACTCTTCAATGAAAATAATGTCAAAGTCAGTTAGAATAATCAAATGTAACAATTTATTATGTCAGGTAAATATATCATGCCAATTTCATAATCAATTCAAAGATAATCGATACAAAACATCAAATGCTCTGGAATAGAGAGAAGATGCAAACCCAACATTAAGAAATACATGAGGCTGAGAGGTCTCACTGTCAGCCTCACGGGCTAATCTGAGTTACAGAAAAGGCCTCGAACTCCCTGCTGCATTTCATTATATAGACAAACCTTTCACATGGAAACATGTGCTAACAAAAGAAATTTGCATTCAGAGGTCGCACCTTTTGGGAGTGTGTGACCATTTGTCTTGAGAGACCACCTTCCTTTTGTAAGTCAGTTATCTTTAAACTCTTAAAAACCTTATTACCTTTTGTTTTACTTATTGGAAATGAGACATTTGTACCAGTCGCACTGTGACATTTTAAATGATACCAAACATGAAAAATACTCTGTGATTATCATTCACATTAAACTATACATTTTCTTGGGTGAATTCAGGTGATCATCTGAGCATGAGAGAGAGGGGGTGAGGGGAGAGGGAAAGAGAAGTAGATTAAGATGACTCGGAGATGAGACTTTCGTCTCGATGGTGCACGAGGGCCAGTTCAAATGGTAATCTCCAGAGAGGTCCTTTTGTCCTCTCAGGGTCTGGTCACCCCCGAAACAGACTGTCCGGCATTTTGTAATTTCTCAATTCTTACAGTCTGGACCATCTTCATACTATAAGATGCCTTCGCTGAACACAGGCTGCATGTGGGGCCTTGGTCTCTGGACGTTGACCACCATCTCCTTAGTTTTTGTAGTATTGAGCTGTAGATGGTTAATTCATTCCTGTGATCAGGGCTTTATTTATTAATTTATTTATGTATATTGGGCAGCTTGTCTTGTTTTTTTTTATTTTTTTATTATTTGTTTTAATTGTTGCTAATGGAAACTTGAATTTCCCTAGAGAATGAATAAAGGATTTATCTATCTATCTATCTATCTATCTGAAGGTATAGGCCTCTGGTTTACATTGGCATAACATAATTTCATTAAGCTGATGATGATGTAGAGAGTTGTTGTTGTGTCAGACCTGCAGGTGGAGACACAGCAGAGAGTGAAAGAGGGAGATTCAGTCACTCTGACATGTAAAAGCAGCTGCTCTCTGACTGAACAAACAACATTCATCTGGTACAGAAACACACAGAGAATAACTGATCGAACAGTGAATCAGCTTCATCTGCAGTCAGTCAGTCGTTCTGATGAAGGAAACTATCAATGTGAAATAAGAGGAAATAATCAATATCTGATCTCTCCTGCTGTTTATCTTAATGTTGAATGTGAGTACAAACTGATTCATTAATATTAGTGAAATATTTCACAGATTATTCAGAATTTAGTTCAGATTTTTTTTTGATAAATTCAGGCTCAATCATACAGACTGCATGACATTTTATGTCTAATACACATTTAATCTTACTAATTTATAATTTATATTAATTTATACTAATGTATTTTCTATAATCAGACACTCTTTCAGTTTCATCTGTCTCACGTGTGAAATGATCTTCATGATCATCTTGTTTCAGGGGTTCAGAGAGATGCTCTGCTCACAGTTTCTGGGATCGTGGCGGGATGTGGAGGATTGATCTTCATCATCATCATCATCATCGTGTTCATAAAGTGAGTGAATGTTGAGCAGCTCCTGCATTCAATTCTTTTCATAAATTAACATAAATGCAACATGCAAGCCTCTATCAAAAAATAAATGTTTCTTACAATAAATTACTTAATTATATTCATTTATAATAATTCAGTACTTTCTAACAAAACATGTTTACTCCAGGAAGAAGAGGAGAGACGGTGGAGCTGAAGTTATCAGACAAAATCAGGCAAGTTTGATAATAATACATACCTGAATCTACAATGACATAGATATTATATTTAACTAGAAAATTCAAGACTTACAAGATCATGTACAGACAAATATTTGACATGAAGACAATCTGGAAAACATCATGCATGTAACTCACAGTCACTGTGTTTCTGAATGATCGATCTGTTGTTATATCTGTGTGATATTTTATTTGATGAAACTGCAGGAGGATCACATTGACAGATCAGCAGAAACGGCTTCGACCAATGACGTTCCACTGTATTCACTAGTATCAGCCAATCAGAGGGATGATCTGTATTCCAACATTAAAGCAAAGAAACAAACAGAAGCAGACTCTGCAGATGTTAAAGTTCAGTATGCCAGTGTCCATCACTTCAAGAACAAAGACATGAAGACTGAAGAGTACGACTGCATTGAGACGCATCATCCGTCTGAAGCCAACAGGTGAGAAACGACTCATTTAAACTCAAATAAAACATATTCAATTCTTAATCAGAGCTCTTGTTTTGTGTTGTTGAGATGATGGATTGTCACCTCTTGAAATGCCACATTAACATATTTGTTTAATTTGTCCCCAGATCTGAGGATGTGATCTACAGCTCAGTCAAGTAAAGAACATGTGATCGGAGCCGCTTCCTATTGATGCTGATGGGAGACCTGGATTTGAGTCCGGCTCAGGTCATGTTCCCATCTCACTGTCCTCTTGATTTCACCTTTACACATTTATGGGACTGTTTTATTGTTTAGACATGAATTATGTTCCCTTCACTTACGGTCTTGTGGAAGGGCCCGTCACGAAGGGATCCAGTTGTTCACTTTCATTTGGAAAATCCCTACAAATGGCGCCTCCTTCCCGAAGTGCCCTTCAAGGGGGCAAAAACGCATTTGGGATTTGCCCCAAGTTCCAGACAAACCAGGCAATGGAAAGAACTGACAGACAAAACTGTGGTTTGAAAAACAGAATTGAGAAAATCTTCCTTGTATTCCATCTTCGTCACACTCCAGCACAGTAGCCCACATAGAAACATTGTGATGGCCCAGATCCGGCCCACATCTGGCACATGTGGAAAGATGATGTGGCCCACATGCAGTGTGGAATGACGGCCCTTAGCGGCTCACTCCTGTTTGCCAGATCTGGGCCACAAGCAGGCCATAGCAATGCCACATGTCAGCCAAGAGCAAAGAAATAAACCAGAACTAGACCTTATCTGAGCCACTAAATCTGTGTATATTAAATATGAAGTCATCTCAGCCTGTTAACAAAAAGAATCACTGAAAGAAAGAAGAGAACAGAAAAAAGAGACGAGCAGAAGCACAAGAACTACAACTGACTTCAGCCACAGCCTCAGATGAAATCAACTGAAGAGAAAAGAAGACATTAAATCTGTGAAGATCTCAGCAGAGGAGGATTAAACAACTCCACAAACAGCATTACCAGCTTCACTTATTACTAACCAGACTGACTTTATTTCTGTCAGAAGTCTACAGAAGTTATTGAGAATTAACAGAGGTTTAACTCTGTTGCATTTGAAGTCACCATAACAGTGATTAGTGTTTCCATTAGTTGGGCTCTTAACTCTTATTATGTCTTTTTTTTTTGGCTGCTGTGACTATTGTTATTTGTTATTAATTGTATTATTTTGATCACTCGAGCATCACATCACGGCGTCATCATCAGCGCTCTTGGTTATTTAAGAAATTCATAATAAATAATAATAAAGCAAGATACCCTGTTGAAATATGTGAGATGTGTGGTTTAGTTAAAGTGCAAAGGTAAAGTATGAATTAAAACAATTGTGACCGATGTGAAGGGGGAGGAGAATTGATACGTGCGTCACGTTTAGTCGATAAAACACTTTGGCAAAGGATCCACCCGTGTATCCTTGCTTTTGACTCCTCTGGAAGTTCCTCACTCCTTGATCCTCGCCTCCTTGCGGTGCGATTAGAGAATTGAGATGTCCTTCAAGATGGCTGAGCTCGATCGGTTTCCGGGTCATAGGATGGAGGACGGAGGAGCGAGGAGACGAGGAGTGATATTGAGAAGCACCCAGTGTGTTTTTTAAACACATTTGCAGCAGCAAAGAAAGCTAAAGTAAAACGACAACAGGTGATGATGGATACCTGTTGATGGCTTTGTAATCATCATGAAATAGACTGATTCACTGATGTCATATTAGATTAGAATAAACTACCTTTATTGTCATTATAAACATGTATAGCGAAATTATGAAATGCATCCCTTAGTGTTGGATTATATACAACAAAACAAACAATGTTACATACAACACAAATATTAAACATATAATACAATCAATTTGTAATCAGTTTTAAATATTACACTAATAAGAAATATATTGCACTAAAACTGTGAATTGCAAAATGAAAAATAGCACCCTGAGACTGTATGTGTATATTTATGTATATAGCAGAGAGGGATCAGAGTTCATGATGGTTATGGCTCTGGGGAAGAAACTGTCCTTTAATCTTTCTGTCCTCATCGTTATGGACCTGTAACGCCTGCCTGATGGCAGCAAGTCAAACCATTTAAACCAGGGGTGTGAGGAGTCCTTTAAAATGTTTTCAACCCTACTGAGGCATTGAGAGTTGTGCATGTCCTTCAGTCATGGGAGGTGGCATCCAATGATCTTCTGTGCGGTGTTAATGATCCTCTGAAGCCCCCTCTTATCTGCCTCAGAGCATCTAGCATATCTCACTATGATACAATAGGTCCGCACCCTCTCAATGGAAGAACGATAGAAATTCACCAGCAGCTTTTCACCCGTTGTTTTTCCTGAGAAGTCTCAGGAAGTGTAGTCGCTGCCTCTCCTTCTTAATGACCGCTGTAGTATTTGCAGTCCAGGAGAGGTCAGCAGAGATAAAAGTGCCCAGAAATATAACATCTCAACACAGTCCTCGTTGATGTTAAGGGGAAACAGTTCCGCCTTCTGTTTCCTGAAGTCTATGATGAGCTCCTTCGTTTTTGAGATGTTTAGAGTCAGGTTGTTTGACTGAACTCCATGATGTTATTTTCTAGACCTCGTCTCTATAAGCTGTCTCATCACCACCTTCGATAAGTCCAAGCTGTATAAAGGAACTGTATTGCGCTAAATACTATTACGATGCCAACCGTTTCAGAGGGTCGATTACCACATTTTGATGTCCAATGGCCACGAGAGTAATGAAGAGCAG
This sequence comes from Rutilus rutilus, assembly GCA_021464565.1. Classification (NCBI taxonomy): domain Eukaryota; kingdom Metazoa; phylum Chordata; class Actinopteri; order Cypriniformes; family Leuciscidae; genus Rutilus; species Rutilus rutilus. The sequence goes on along the minus strand of JAJAQA010000002.1, from coordinate 20,693,166 downwards.
ACAGTTGCACTAAATTGTACTATTTTACTCTTAAGACTGTTGAATAACAGTAATCAAATACACTGTGTACATATCCACCAGCAAAGGATTATACAAATGCAAAGAAAATGTACATATGAAGAGCGTAGGCCTGCGCAAAATAATTAACAATATAAACAATGAATTATTTCAACAGGTTTGAATTTCAAGGATACAGATGTCAGCTGGTCTTGTGATTAGGCAATGAAAACAATGATTGCAACAGTCCGGTTTAGTCTCTACAGTTCTTTAAGATGTTCAGATGTCCGAATAGCGATGTGGATCTCATGCTGCAGTAACACAGGGTTTGTGATGTGAATATATTAATGGTACAACACAGTTATTAGATTCAAATGACATTAGTGAATTAGTCTATTTCACAATGATTATAAATCCATCAACAGGTAACCATCATCACACTGTAAAACCTAACAGTAATATTAACTAAATACAATTGAGTTCACAGCACTCAAATATTACCGAAACTTGAATGACTGAAACAGAACTCAAACTGAATGAGTTATAGAACATTTCTAGATCCCATAATGATAATTGTATAATTAAGTGATTAATTAAGTGATGATTGAGCATTAGTGATGAGCACCTGCTGTTAACAAGCAGAATCACTGAAGGAAAGAGAAACACAAGAACTACAACTGACTTCCAGCCACAGCAAAATCAACTGTAGATAAAAGAAGACATTAAATATCTCAAGATCGCAGCAGAGGAGGATTAAACAACTCCACAAACAACATTACAAGCTTCACTTATTACTAACCACTTCGACTTTATTACTGCCATTCGTCTACAGAAGTTCTTATTAGAATTAACAAAGGTTTAGAAGTTGATGATTTGAGTTTCATTTAAATCACCATGATGGAGATCAGCGTTTGCTTTAGTTGAGCTCTTGACCCTTGACTTTTGTACTTAAGATTTTCTTTGGCTGCTGTAATTGAGTGTTAATAAAACATATTTGTTATGGCACAAAAGGCAAGGAAAAGTCTGATTGGGTGTTGATGGTGAAGGACTAATGATGACAATCATCATTTAGTGACTTGATTCACTGATTTCATTCAGAGTCTGATCTCTGATTAAAAGGGCAACATATTAGTTTCACTCAAAACTGTGATTCTACAGCATAAGAGCTAGCCATGTTGTGACCATCAGATAATATTTTACAAATAGTTGTGCACAAAAAGTTTCACAGAAAAGGTATTGCTTTACTAAGACTCACACAGACATCAAGAATCAGCATATGAATCTCAGCAATGGTGACCATTAAAAAATTATTAATTCTGCAATGCATGCTGGGTACTAGCATAATACAAAACTTATCCATGGCTCCCAGCATGCATTGCGGCATAAATCATTTTTTAATGGTCACCATTGTTGAGTTTCATATGCTGATTCTTGATTACTGTGTAAGTCAGCATGATACCATAGAGGTTTTTAAAATCTGATTGTCACAACAATGGGTCTTACAGCAGAATCAGTTCTATTATAATGAATAATACATCACCTGTCTAATCAGAGATTAGGCTCTAGAAAAGATCAGAGAATCAAGTCACTAAATGATGATTTGTATCATCGAAACACAACCACATGCTCATATTTTCTTTAGGCATATGTGCCATAACAAATGTGTTTCATAAACACTCAGTTACAGCAGCCAGATGAAAAACTGGTGTTATAAAGTCAAGGGTCAAGAGCCCAACTAAAGCAAACACTGATCACTATCATGGTGTCTTTAAATCAAACTCAATAAATCATTATCATCTAACCCTCTGTTCATTCTCAATAACAACTTCTGTAGAGGAATGACAAAAGTCAAACTGTTTAGTAATAAGTGAAGCTGGTAATGCTGTTTGTGTAGTGGTTTAATCCTCCTCTGCTGAGATCTTTAGAGATTTAAACGTCTTTTATTTTGAGTTGATTTCATCTAAGGCTGTGGTTGGAAGTAGGGCTGGGCGATTTAAATCGCGATATTGTTATGCGCATCTCGTCAGTAAAGCCGGTTCCTTGATTAGTAGTAAATCTCCATCACCTGCTTTCAGATGGAGCGGCATTTAGGGCTGAGAAGATAATTAAGTGATTAATTTAGTGATGATTGAGCATTATTGAAGACACCTGATGTTAACAAGCAGAATCACTGAAGAAGAAAATCACAAATTGTAAGTTACCATTAAGGTGATGGGTGTTTGCTTTAGTTGGGCTCTAGACCATTATATGTTTACTTTAATATTTACTGTTGTTTGTCTGCTGTTATTGATTTATAACAGTTAAATGAACAAAGTAAAATGTTATCTTATAGTGTTGGTTATGTTTTGACATAATCATACTGTGATCTGAAAAGTGAAACATATTAAGATAGTTTAGTTTAACTTGTTAGCAGCAGTTTTGTGATTCTTCAGCCTATGATTATCAGGACTTTACTTATAATTCAAAATATTTAATAAACATTGCTCTAATCAAAAAGACGTTCAGACATCAATAATCAGCCTGTGAATCTCAACAATGGTGGTGACAATAATAAAGCATGTTGCAGTGGCTGCCACCAATCACAACTCATTAATGGCTCCCATCATGCATTGCGGTATGAATAAATTATGATCTGAATTGTCTATGTAATTTACTTTTCCTCATTGAATATTCTGCTCATCACCATTGTTGAGATGCATAGACTGAATCTTGACATCTGTGTGTGCCTAAAATAATGATTTTTTTTTTAAACAAGTTTTAAGAAATCCTTTATATCAAAAATTCTGGCCATTTATTTAGATTCACAGTTATGCTGTAACCAACAACATAAATCGAAGTTAGAAAGAAGGATTTTAATGAGCTCAGTGATCAAGTTCAAATGATGATTGTCATAATATAACCAACAAAGATCACTTTTTTTTCTTTGTTCAACTGGCAGTTTTAACTCAGATACAACCGCCAAACATAATCTAAAGTACACATGAAAGGGTCAGAGCCCAACTAAAGCAACTACCCATCACAATAATGGTAACTTACAATTTGGGATTTTCTCCTTCAGCGATTCTACTTGTTAACATCAGGTGTCTTCAATAATGCTCAATCATCACTAAATTAATCACTTAGTTATCTCATTAACTTAAACACTCTTGAGTGTGGACTCATACACTCCCAGGGGTGTTAATTTAACACTGGAGGTTTTGCTGTATACAAAGAGCCGTAGTTAACTGACAAGCTGAGCCATATCGCATTAAATATCGCTGGCGATACGTCCGCGATATTGATGTGATTTGGCTCAGCTTGTCAGTTAACTACGGCTCTTTGTAGTAAATGCCGCTCCATCTGAAAGCAGGTGATGGCGATTTACTACTAATCAAGGAACCGGCATTACTGATGAGATGCGCATAACAATATCGCGATTTAAATCGCCCAGCCCTAGTTGGAAGTCAGTTGTAGTTCTTGTGTTTCTCTTTCCTTCATTGATTCTGCTCGTTAACAGCAGGTGTTAATCACTTATGCTCAATAATCACTTAATTAATCACTTAATTTCTTGACTGCAATGTATATCTACTTTTAGTAAACTCAACTGAAATAAGTTCAGAGTACTCATAACTATTGTTTTTATAAACTTAATTGAATTAAGGCAATCGGTTTCCTCAAATGTAATAAGTTAGCTTAACTTATTGAATTTGACTTTGTGTGTGACATTGTGAGCTAACAATAACTGCAAGTGCTCTGAGTTCGTTTAAAGTTTGTCATGTCACTGTTTTTACTCAATAAAGTAAAGTTTCAGCTATATAAAGTATTCAAATGCAGTGTAAAGTTTAATTGTGTATTAAGAAATATTATTGTTTTAGTGAACTCGATTAAAATTGAGGCAATCGGTTGCCTCAAATGAAATGAGTTACCTTAACTTGTTGGGTTTTACAGTGCACCTGATCTCATTTCACTTTAGCTTTCTTTGCTGCTGCAAATGTGTTTGACAAACACACTGTCACAGCGTCCAAAAACAAAACAAAAGATAATTTAAGAGTTAAGAGCCCAACTAATGGAAACACTAATCACTGTTATGGTGACTTCAAATGAAACACATTAGAGTTAAACCTCTGTTAATTCTCAATAAAAACTTTTGTAGACGTCTGACAGAAATAAAGTCAGTCTGGTTAGTAATAAGTGAAGCTGGTAATGCTGTTCGTGGAGTTGTTTAATCCTCTTCTGCTGAGATCTCCACAGATTTAATGTCTTCTTTTCTCTTCAGTTGATTTCATCTGAGGCTGTGGCTGAAGTCAGTTGTAGTTCTTGTGTTTCTGCTCGTGTCTTTTTTTCTGTTCTCTTCTTTCCTTCAGTGATTCTGCTTGTTAACAGGCTTATTTATTTGCTCTTGGCTGACATGTGGCATTGCTATGGCCCCAGCCAGCACAGCCATGTGGGGCCCAAATGGGTTTGACCTGGGCTATCTAACTGGGACCCAGCCAGTTTTGTCCTCGGTTTCCATGTAGGCCCCACATGGGTTTGCCCAGATGAAATGAACACTGCTTAGTGTGCACAGTACAGGCTGTTTAATGTAACACTGAATCAGTGTTGGAGGTAATGAGATAATTAAGTGATTGAATAATGATAGTGCATTATTGATGAACACCTGCTGTTAACAAGCATAATCACTGAAGGAAAGAGAAACACAAGAACTACTTCCAGCCACTGCCTTGGATGAAATCAACTGAAGATAAAATACATTACATCTCTCAAGATCGGATTAAACAACTCCACAAACAGCATTACCAGCTTCACTTATTACTAACCAGACTGACTTTATTTCTGTCAGACGTGTACAGAAAATCTTATTGAGAATTAACAGAGGTTTAGATGTTGATTACTTATTTGAAAGTAATAGTTTGAGTTGATGTTACCATTGTGGCGATCAGTGTGTGCTTTAGTCAGGCTCTTGACTTTTCTCAAGAAACGTTTTTCTCTGGCAGCTGTGTCTGTTTGTTATGGTGAGACCAGCAAGAGAAAATATAATCAGATGCTGTAAGCTGATTGATTGAGTATAATTGAGTATAATTGATTGAGTATAATCATCATGTAGTGGCTTAGCTCATTGATTATGTGTGAGGTTTATATGTTATATGGTAGTATGTTTTTCATTTTGTTTTATTGTTGTGATTCTACAGCAAGAGAATAATAGAATTTAATCAGAACATCAAATGATTTTTAACACACCGTTTATATATTTTGGGCTCCTGTGAGATTTACTCGCACACAGACATCAAGAATCAGCATATGAATCTCAACAATGGTGACATGCTTCATGGTGCAATGCATTCTGGGAGCTATGGATAAGTTTCGTATGATGCACTCAGAATTAGGGCTGGGCGATATGGGCATGATATTGTTATGCGCATCTCATCAGTAAAGCCGGTTCCTTGATTAGTAGTAAATCGCCATCACCTGCTTTCAGATGGAGCAGCATTTACTACACAGCAAAAACTCCAGTGTTAAATTAACACTCAAGAGTGTTAAAGTTAATGAGATAATTTAGTGATTAATTTAGTGATGATTGAACATTATTGAAAACACCTGATGATAACAAGCAGAATCACTGAAGGAGAAAATCTCAAATTGTAAGCCACCATTATGGTGATCATTGTTTGCTTTAGTTGGGCTCTTGACCCTTATATTATCAACTTTAGATTTAATTTGACTGTTGTATCTGAGTTATAACTGCCAGATGAACAAAGAAAAAAAGTGATCTGATGGTGTTGGTTATATTATGACAATCATCATTTGAACTTGATCACTGTACTCATTAAGAGCCTTCTTTCTGACTTCGATTTATGTTGCTGGTTACAGCATAACTGTGAATCTGCATAAATGCCCAGAATTTTTAATATAATATAAAGGATTTCTTAGAAGTTGTTTAAAAAAAAAAAAAAATCTTTATTTTAGGCACACACAGACGTCAAGATTCAGTCTATGCATCTCAACAATGGTGACGAGCAGAATATTCAATTATGAAAAGTAAATTACATAGACAATTCAGATCATAATTTATTCATACCGCAATGCATGATGGGAGCCATAAATGAGTTGTGATTGGTGGCAGCCACTGCAACATGCTTTATTATTGTCACCATTGTTGAGATTCACAGGCTGATTATTAATGTCTGTGTTTCTAAATGAATTTATGTGAAAGTGTTTTGATCAGAACAATGTTTATTAAATATATTGGATTATAAGTAAAGTGCTGATACTCATATGTTGTAGAATCACAGAGCTGCTGCTAACAAGTTAAACCAAAACTATCTCAATAAGTTTCATTTTTCAGATCACAGCATGATTATGTCAAAACATAACCAACACTATCAGATCATACTTTACTTTGTTCATTTAACTGTTATAAATCAATAACAGCAGACAAACAACAGTAAAATTTAAAGTAAACATATAAGGGTCAAGAGCCCAACTAAAGCAAACACCCATAACCATAAGGGTAACTTACAATTAGTGATTTTCTCCTTCAGTGATTCTGCTTGTTAACATCAGGTGTCTTCAATAATGCTCAATCATCACTAAATTAATCACTTAATTATCTCATTAACTTTAACACTCTTGAGTGTTAATTTAACACTCATATTTTAACACTTTACACTCTTGAGTGTGGACTCATATACACTCCCAGCCCCAGGAGTGTTAATTTAACACCACTCCATCTGAAAGCAGGTGAAGGCGATTTACTACTAATCAAGGAACCGGCTTTACCCTACTCAGAATGCATTGCACCATGAAGCGTGTCACCATTGTTGAGATTCATATGCTGATTCTTGATGTCTGTGTGCAAGTAGAACTTTCAGTAGTCCAACATGTGTAAATGGGGTTTTAAAAATCATTTGATGTTCTGATTAAACTGTGCTGGATCTCTTGCTGTAGAATCACAACAATAAAACAAAATGATTGACATACTACCCGTACAAACCTTACACAAAATATCAGTGAGTTAAGCCACTACATGACAATGCCTATATTCTTATCATCAATCAGCTTACAGCATCTGACTGCATTTTCTCTTGCTGTTCTCGCCATAACAAACAGACACAGCTGCCAGAGAAAAACTAATGTTAAAAAGTCAAGAACCCGACTAAAGCACACACTGATCGCCACAATGGTAACTTATAATTTGTGATTTTCTCCTTCATTGATTCGGCTTGTTAACATCAGGTGTCTTCAATAATGATCAATCATCACTAAACTAATCACTTAATTATCTCATTAACTTTAACACTTTTGAGTGTTAATTTAACACTCATATTTTAACACTTTACACTCTTGAGTGTGGACTCATATACACTCCCAGGAGTGTTAATTTAACACTGGAGTTTTTGCTGTGCAGAAGCAGAGATAAAATTCAACTGAGAGACCATCTGTGCCTGGCGATTTTTTCTTCTTCATTGAATGAATAGCTGTAAACAACCCTTGTTTCCTTAGTTCTTCATCACAAAGGTCTCGAAATTGAATAGAAATAGATGAGACAGATTGCTTAACTGACACAAAAAAGTCGGAACATTTATCAGTTTCAAAAACTGATTCATATAACTTAGTGTAGAATGATTCCACATAATTTGTAATCACTGTTGGATTTGAAGTTAGTACATCATTGATTTTAAGAGAGGAGATCATTTGTCTTTTAAAATTTCGTTTTTCTAGAGAAAAAAAATAACTAGTATTCTTTTCCCCCTTTTCTAACCACTTGGCTCTTGAACGAATGCATGCCCCTTTTGCTATATTAATATATATATGATCAATTTGAGTTTGTATTGTCTCCAATCTGACTTTTTCTACTTCTGTAAGATTAACTTTTTTCAAAAGAAAGTCTAATTCTGTCATAAGAGCCTTTTCCTTATTCAACATTTTATTTTTAACTTTCTTACTAAAATAAACAGCTGACTGTCTAACTTTAAACTTAAATAATTCCCATTTTTTAACGTGAGACATTTTCTTATTTCCAAAAATTAGTTGAGCTACTTCTCGAACCTGGGTAAAAAACCCTTCATTGCTTAGCAAGTTGTTATTTAATTTCCAATAGCCTCGTATACTATTATTTTTACTATCAGTTCCAGAAAGAGTCAAACAATCATTTTATGATCCGAAAGAGGTGCATGACAGTATGTAATATCAATAACGTATTGGACGGATTCTGGGTTAATTAACCATAGACCAATCCTTGATTGTAAAGACTTTGATGAATTACTCCAAGAATAAAATTTTTCATTAAAATTCAAGAATCTCCAAACATCCACTAAAGAAAGATTGGTACATAATGCAGTAGTAAACTTAAATTTTGAAGTAGAAAGCATATGAGGTGGGAAACGATCTAAAGAATCATCTGGGGCGTCATTCAAATCATCACCCATTATCAAAAGGGCATCTTGATATTTCCCCAAAAGAGCTGAAATAGAATGAATAACCTCCGTAGACATATTTTTGGCTTGAACTGAAGAATTATGACCATAACAATTCCCTAAAACAAAAACAGAATTATCCAATTTAACAACCATAAGTAACCATCTACCTTCTTTGGAGCTAACCAATTCTAATACGTCACCTTTAAATTTATTTAGTAGAGTAGCGACACCTGCCGAATGATGAGAACCATGAGAAAAGAAGATTTGATCGCCCCACTGAGAACGCCACCATTTAACATCAGATTCACACGAATGAGTCTCTTGTAAAAAAAATATATTTGCATTTCCACGCCTAACAAAAATAAACATAGCCTTCCTTTTAGTGCTGTCACGTAAACCCCTAACATTAAGAGAAACAACCTTTAAGCAACTAAAAACAAAATCAGACATAAAAAAAATATAAATCTTATTTGGATGTCAGAACAGTGTTATATAAAGAACCCTGAAACAAAAATAAATTTCACAAACCAGTCGGTATTGATCCACTCCAAATTACGAGGAGTCACATCACCTGGACGAACGCAAATGGCCTGAAGACCGCGCAAGATTTCAGTTCGAATGTCTACCCAGCATAGTCCTTTCTCAGTTAATACTCATCTTGAAAGTCATTCACAGACAATTTTTCTCCATCAATAAAAGCATCTGCTCCACGAAAGTAAGCTCTCTTCCCCTCTTCTCTCGCCGCCTTTACCTTTGGCCATAGCAGCTTCCTCTGTTGTCTTTCTGCAAATGTCAGGTCCTCAGCCAGGCGAACCCCTCTTTCCTTAAGTGCAGGATGATCCCGTGCAGCTTTCCAGACTTTCTCTCTGTAGGTCCTGAGCGCGAACTGGATGATGACCGGCCTAGGGCGGTTACTTCCAGAAACAGGACGTCCAATCCTGTGGATTGTGTCGACAAAAAAACGGATGTCATCTACCTCGTCCGGAGTCAACATTTTCAGGATTTCGAGCACTTTGATTCTTATATTCTCTCCATCCGTTTCTCTCAGATTATTTAGCCTCAAATTCCATCTCCTACTGTAGATCTCGGCTTGATCGCACTTGCCTTGAACCATCTGGACCACCTGTTCAATCTGCGCTACCTTGTTCTCATTAGACTTGACCCTTGCAGAAAGAGATTTCATCTCCTCGGCCACAAAGTCAGTTGTCTTTGCTAAATTAACTATAGTGACCGAGTTCTGGGCAATTTGTTGTTCCACCGATGAAAAGCAATCATTAAGAGCGTTAACAGCACGAAGTATATCGGCATTAGATACTTTGAGGTCTTCTTCCTGACATGCTTTTTTTGAAAGAGGACTACCTGTTGGAGTATTTGGGGATGAATCAGCTCCAGATGATGCTTCGAAAAGGGAAGAGAGTAACTTTCTGTCCTTGTTCTTTGGCATTTTGGAAAATCCACACGTGGTCTTGCAGAGTGATATTCAATATAGGCTTGTAATTACAAGAGAATGCAAAAGCATTGAAAAATATTTTTTCCTCCCATCTCATATATTTCTCCATCATCATGTCCTTTTAGGGACTCCATAGAATGTGTCATTTCCTTTCCGAACATAGAATTCGGCTTCGGGAACATCCCTATAAACACCAACTGAAATATTTTGTAGTGTGTTATGAACAGTGTAGAAAGAAAACGAAAGATTTCTGTATTTGTTGCTGAAAGTCTCTTTAATTATTTTCCTCATTTCTGTGTTTCAGGGGTTGATGGTCTGCGGGATTGGGGAGTGAATTACAGCCCTTCATATGTTTGTGCATTAAAGGGATCATCAGTGAAAATATCCTGTACTTTAACATATACTTGGGGTTATACACTCATAAAAGGTTTCTGGACTAAACCTGTTGTAACTGATGGAGAATCACCTGATCTGTGTTCAGATCCAGAGAAGAGAGGAAGAGTTCAGTGTTTGAGTGAAAATATAAACACTCACAGCATCACTTTGACGAATGTAACAGAAGCTGATAAACACGTCTACTACTGCAGATTTACAGATCATCAGTATAATAGATGGACAGTGATTCCTGGATCTTGGCTTGATGTCACAGGTAAAACTAGTGAACTCTCAGAAATAAAACACAGAAACATTTTATTAGCTTTTGAATAAACTACCATCTGTGCCACAGAAACATCATGTTTATATAAAACTGCTTAAGTTTAGTGTTTTAATATTATCATTGTAGTATAATCACCATGATGCTGATGATGTAATGACAGTGAATATGTTGTTGATGTTGTTGTTGTGTCAGACCTGCAGGTGGAGACACAGCAGAGTGTGAAAGAGGGAGATTCAGTCACTCTGACATGTAAAAGCAGCTGCTCTCTGCCTGAACAAACAACATTCATCTGGTACAGAAACACACAGATATTCACTAAAGGAATTGTGAAAGTGAATCAGCTTCATCTGTGGTCAATCAGTCGTTCTGATGCAGAATACTATCATTGTGCTGTAAGAGGAAATGATCATCTGATCTCTCCTGCTGTTTATCTAGATGTTGAACGTGAGTACAAACTGATTCATTAACAGTAAATAAATATTTCACAGATTAAAAGATTAAAAAACATTTAATATATTATATTAATATTCATATTAATTTAGAATATAGACAAACCTTATATTAGTGTAATTGTCTAAATTGGCAATATGTTTAATCTGCCCTATATTAAATCATTCCTTTTTTTTCTGTTTAATAAAAATAACAGAACATGAATCTATCAATTTGCCACTTCTATAGTGCTGGTAAGTCCCGCCCCTTCCACTAACCCCACTGGACCTCTAGGTTGAAAAATCGTCAATGCAAGTGAATGGGAGAAAATAATTATTTTCTGGTCCCGTTTGAATTGTGCCATGAATGTGAACATATGTTGTCTGTGAATTTTTAATATTTTTTAATAAGGTCCAGTTCTGGTTTATTTCTTTGCTCTTGGCTGACATGTGGCATTGCTATGGCCTGCTTGTGGCCCAGATCTGGCAAACAGGAGCGGTCCGCCCAAGGGACGTCATTCCACACTGCATGTGGGCCAGATCATCTTTCCACGTGTGCCAGATTTGGGCTAGATCTGGGACGTCATAATGTTGTCATGGCGGCGCGTTCCAGCGAGATTGCATTGCCTGCTGCTGATCTGTGCAGTGATCTGCCGACGGTGTGTGTGTTTCACCCTGGGCGCCTCAGCACTCTGCTGAGCTTTTTCCTCTCTCTAAAAGAGCTGCACGCGGCACGTCTTTTTCAAGACGGCTTGCCTGTGTTTTTACTGGATGTGGGCGCGTGATTCATCTGCCTAACGGTCATGAGCGCTGTTTCGCATGTTGGGAGGGGCTTCCGTGTGTGCCTGGTTCCTCTCGGGGACCCAGTGTTTTCATTCGGGGCTCCAGCAGATGATGTCATGTCACTCATAGCATCACAAGGCGGGCTTGATTCCTCTGGAAATGAGGATTCGACTGTGTTGCCTCCCTCGGGAGTGTCAGCGTTAGTCGTCAAAAGGTCATTCGGTAAAACCGATAAAGTAAATATTTAAATGGAATAATGTTGTTTTTAATAACTAAAGGAACTACAATAATACAAATATAAAGCAGATAAGGCTCTTTTTTTTTTTTTTTTACATTTCCCCTTTTCTCCTTTCCCTGTGCAATGTTTTACTTGAATATGTTGGAGTGTTTAGAGTAGTCCAATAAATGATTACATTTATGAGATCAGTGATAATTTTATGTAATATTTCTTCTGTGGTACACACTATATACACTATCTCAACATCAATGTCAAATCAGTTTTTAACTTTCAAATCAGTGGTTAAACCGAATGACTTTTTTGGTGACAATTTTTTTCCATCTTGTAAAAAATGACAAAAAACAGTGTTAATTGATTGTACAAACCACAAAATCTTATTGTTAACACCTAGGTAAACTAAACAATGGTTTCAAATATAGTTATATCTCCATTCTATTTTTTTTACACTTTTAAAAACCTTATTCGTCAATGACCTTATGCATGTATCCACACATGCACACGTCAAGGGCTCGATGTTTGCAAACGCACATGCACATATGTAAAAATATGCGTTTTTCAAAACAAATGGTGAAAAATTAAAGTAGACTAGTGTGATCAACAGTGCCAATTTTCTTCATATTTTATTTAATATTTCTAAAATTATTCAAAAATAATGCTTTTTTAACTCAAAAAATGAGATGCCTACTCTCAGATACATGAGGCCTACGATTAATCAGATGCAAATATAAATATAAAACCAGTCCTAATTGAAAGAGAACAAGTTGACAAAAAGATTGAATACAATATTGGGTGATAATATAGCATAACAAGTTTAAGCTATTTTTTATAGGCCGGTCATTTTTGACCGGGAACATCAAAGGTGTTATATAGGGTTTTGAACACCACACAAGGGTTAAATGTGTTTTTGCAAGCCTCCCTGTTACTGATATCATCCAATTAATTATATAATAAGCAGATTTTACAGTCACTCAGTTGGTTTTGAGTCTGAATGAAATGTTTGTTTTGGTTTTGTTTCTCACTGTCTTTGGCCTCATAAGTGGACTTAGATGATCTTAGTTCAATTTCCATTACGTTGAAACTGCTTAAACAAGTCAGTGTGTTTGATATGCATTTGCACTGTTTTTGTCAAACATGTCCAAGAGTCAGATGTAAAAGCTGCTGTAATGGCAGTAAAGTGCACTGGATCTTTTTGACCACTAGATGACAGTAAAGTCAATGGAAGTGCAGGAAAGATTTGAGTAATGGATGTAATTCCTCTATTTTGAGAGGCTGTTCACTGCAGAGTCGTGGGTGGAGAGAGAAGTCCAGCTCTTCTCTCTGGATGTAATTTGGGTGTAATGGGTGGAGCGAGACGGTCCAACAACACCCTAACCGACCCATAACTCTCTCCCTCCACCCATTAGATCCACTGAGGAGGAGCTGGACGTCATTTGGCTCTGCAGTGAACATCACTGCTCCATTATTAGGAGTTATTAAATAGATCCATCAGTGATGTATTAGTGTTTATGAAGACCATTAAAACTATTTCTCCTGTATCTGTCGTCGGTCTGGTCTCTGAGTGCTTGTGTCGTCTGTCAGAAACTGGCATTGACCCACTTAAACTCAGTGTAGTTGCTGATGGTTATGACTGTGTGTGTGTGCATGTGTGTGTGTCGTCCAGCGCTTCGTGTTAAACAGAGTCTGTGTCAGAAAGAGGAACTGAAACTAAGAGCTGTAAAGATGCTGCTCAGACGCTCCTGCAGACATGATGAGCATCTTTACACTGTTCTTTCTCAAAGCAAACATCTTTCACATATTATATCACAAAGATCTGACAATACTGAGCTCTACAGAGATACATGTAAAGCTTATGTGTGTTTGACATCTGAGACGTTAACTTTCTTCTCCAGTTGTTCTTGTGTAGTTGAGATGACGGTCACTCATAACCAGGAAGAGGAAGACCAACATTTAGATGAACTTTATAAAGTGTGAAAACTGCAGCGTTTGACGCCTTAAACTGCGGATGTTTTTCTCATTTGGGCGTCGACACTGAAACATTGACACTTCAGAGCGGTAAGACCATTTTACTGTTATTTAAAATAGTTCAGTAGAGCTACGATTGATGTTTGTAAAACTGTTTTAGGTGAATGTTGATTTGATGAAGTGATTTAAACTCCAGAAGCTCAATATCTGTTGTAGATTCATGTGTAAATATTGTGTGAAGCTCTTTAGACACACGAGGCCTGACATGAGAAACATCATCAGTTCACATCAAGCCTTCAATGAGCCGTGAATTATTAATCATCATGTGCTTTATCAATAGAGTTTGTGATGTTGTATATAGATGATGCTCATAATGTCATAATTGTCAGTTTTATGATTGCAGAAGTCACTATGGTGTCGTCTCTCATAAAGTCTCTTCCTCTGATCGTAGTGATCATGACTGCGGGTGAGTCTTCAGTTTCACTCACTATACTGATATTTTAACAAAAGATGATTGAGCTCTTCACACTTATAAACAGACATGAGTGTTTTACTGTCAGCTAACATAAAAATGATCAAAAGTGAAAAGATATTTTTGGATTATGCACCTGAAAGCCTCTTCATTCCTCATTTCTGTGTTTCAGGGGTTGATGGTCAGCAGGATTGGGGAGTGAATTACAGCCCTTCATATGTTTGTGCATTAAAGAGATCAACAGTGACAATATCCTGTACTTTAACATATCCTCGTGGTTATGAGATCAGAACAGCTTTCTGGACCAAAACTGTTGTAAATGAAGGAGAACCGCATAATTTTTGTTCAGGTCCACAGAAGAGAAGAGGGATTCAGTGTAACAGTGAAGATAAAGACACTTCCAGCATCACTTTGACGGCTGTAACAGAAGCTGATAAACACATCTACTACTGCAGATTTACTACAGATAAAGCGGAGGGAAGATGGACGGGGGTTCCTGGAGTTCAGCTTGACGTCACAGGTAAAACTACTGAACTCTCAGAAATAGACCACAGAAACATACAAACACACACATCACACACTCTCTTATGTTACTGAATCTGCCAGATGACCTTTATTTGTTGAAACACAAAAGGAGATATTTTATCAAATCTTCATATAATGACAGCACCTTCTTCAAGCTTCATCCTCATCCGTCATTTTGACCCAGAAATTTTGATTGAATTTTATTTTTTAAATCGAGTGTTCATCTGAGGGGTCCAAGACCCCATGACTTTTGTCGCACTTGAACCACGAATACACAAATCGTTTTTTTTAATGGATTTAAGGAGTTTTGTGGTTGAAATTTAAAGGACCTATATGCAACATTCACTTTTATAAGCAGTAAATTTTATACTCCTACGTAAGAGTAGGGAAACCCGCCCAACGACTGGTGATGATCTGCACTAGATCCCGCCCTGAGTGAGAAGAAGCAGCAGTCCGACATTACTGATTACTGTTTACATTATAAATGTTCTGTTGCTGCTGGATGTACCACCGAACATACGAGTGTCCATAGACTCCGAGTCACTGGACACCGTGGTTGATTTTTATTTTTGATGGAAATGTGCCGATGAACGTCGGTAAAATGTTATATATTTGCGCAAATCATTTTACACATGACTGCTTCATCAACGAGGGCCAGTACATCGCTGGATTTGAACACTCTTCTGAAAGGAGGCGGAGCAGAAGCTCATTTGCATTGAAAGGGACACACAAAATCTGTGCATTTTTGCTCACACCCAAATAGGGGCAAATTTGACAAGCTATAATAAAAAATATGGGTGGTATTTTGAGCTGAAACTTAGACAAATTCTGAGGAAAAAGTAACAAATTCTTCCCTCGTGTCAAATTGACCCCCATAGGAATGAATGGAATGCGAGGAATGCTTCAGTACACACAGAAAAACCTAAAAATGCTCAAAATCCAAACAAAAAATGCTAAAACTTTACCAAATAACTTATTTTATAATGTCTTCATGTGTATCTGAATGCATCCTGAAGGTAACGGACTTTGGGGCCCAGAGGAACAGCTCATTTGCTCCAAATTGTGCTATAAGGCCATCTAGTGGCAATAGTCATGAAATATCATGTCAAGTCACCTTCATTTATATGCGCTTTTAATATAGATTGTTTCAAAGCAGCTTTACAGTGATAATAGGAAATGACAGTAACAGAGATTGTTTTGGATTTACATCAGCTCTAGAATAAAGTTATTGTCCAGCTAAAGTTAGTTTTGATTGATTCACTTCCGTTGTAATAAAGATCATTAGTTATTAACTTAGGGGGCGCTAACACGACACCGTTCTAACAGAAAACCCTTAACGTGCTCCGGCCGCTCACAAAAACAGTGCCTGAGGACGACGGCCAACTTTAGGCTTCAAAAATGCTCTTCAGAAACCTACGGGTGACGTCACGGACACTACGTCTATATGTTTTACAGTCTATGGTCGGTATACAGGGAAGGAGACCTGGGGCCCGTTCTTCGTACGTCGCTAACTCAGTTAGCTGGATTTGATTGTTGGGGATTTGGCATGATCTTGGATTGTTTGGTTATTCGACGCTCATCCTGGACTTGCTGTCATAGCAACAGGTGCGCAATCTTAAACCTGCTCGGGAGCAGGCTTATTTCATGTTAACAGGATTAAGCCTGTTTTATGCTTCTGCGTCGAACTGCCGCCGTAGCTACGTCGTAGGCTGTGTGTAGCGCGCGTACCCTACGGCGTAACCTGACGTGCACCTCTCCAAAAATGTAACAACGCGTCAATTCTACGCGGACACAAGCGCTGTGATTGGTCTGCCAGAACCCCTCCCTCGGGGTTTCACATGCTCCCTAGGTGCGCGTCAACGCGGACAATGACACAGAAGTATAAATTAAAACCAACACGTTGCCTACGGCGTATAGGCTCCGGCGTAGGTCCGACGCAGAAGTATAATGAGGCCTTTAGACTGCGGCTTCATAAGCGAAGCTGATACCCAGTAGGGGTTCAGCGCAGCGCGATAGTGCACTTTCTGAGATATATATTTTTTCTCGTGACTCGTGAGATTGTCGTTTACATTATTAATTTGTTGGAAACGCACATTTATTTTCGACTTGTCGGAGTCGGGATTTAACTACAGCACAAACTGTTTGCATTGCTCTAAGATTTTTTGCGAGTGGCTCTTTCCTTTACACTATTGGAGATGCGGAGAACCTGATGGAAAGTGCTGTCTGTCCTGTCATTCGGAGTTTACCTGGCGCTTTTATGTTTAAAAAACAGTTTTAGGTTTTTTTTTGTGGCATTTCCAAGCCACTTAAGACCCAATGTTTTAAAACATTTTTTTTTAAAGCCTTTTTTTTTTTTTTTTTAGGCTATCATAATTTTTTATGAACATCATGCAATCATGACCATGCCGATTACAGTACAGTATGTGTCACTCAGGCTTCACTAACGTGATTGGTAGACTATAGGGCAGGCTATAGACTGCCATCAAGGCCTCAATGAAGGGGATTATGTGAACAGAAAGAGGGTTCACAATGTAAATGTGCAGCCCAGTTACTATTGTGATTCTTAAAATTCCAGATTAGTAATATTATATCCAAAAAAAAAAAAAAAAAAAAAAGGCAATTGACTAAAATCTTCCATATCACAAATGTGAAAGCAAAATGGCCAGGATCTGTGCATGACTCACTTTTATTTGTTCCCATGTTCTAGTGTGGTGACTGACATTACAATGCACAAAGTAATTATGAAATTATTAAAAGACAAAAATATAGGCTAATAATAAGTGATAAAAACATCTAGCATGGCCACTTCTAACGGATTTAAATTGTCTGCTACTTTTTGCCAGCCCTCTCTCCTGGCTTTTGCAGACTTTGAGGTGTTCCCTGGCGTTTTGATTAAACATTAAAATTCCGAATAAACTTTGACTATTAGTTCTTGCTCTGCTGAGGAGAAAAACTGTGCGCACTCTTTGGCCACGCTGAGCAGCCAATAGCAGCGTTGCTGATCAATGTTTGAACTATCGATACATATCCCCTTTAAAGGTGCAGTGCGTGATTTTTAGCGGCATCTAGTGGTGAGAATTGCGAATTGCAATCGGTCAATAATTCGCGGCCTTTCCTTGAAATTTCAAACTCGAATGAGAGGCTACGGTGGCCGACGTAGGAAGCCGCGTCTTTTTCTTCTGCTTCTTATCAGAGACTATTTATTATGAGACATGCCACTTCCTCAATCCTCAATACAACTATATAAGGAAAACCCGTAACGGCAAAGATGGCGGTTGTGTGCACATGTCCCGCCCCTCCCGCTGGTAAGCCAATCATCTGCTTTTAAAAGTCAAGCCAGGAAACATTTAAGCCTATCGTCTGGTTCCACTGGCGCATGCGCACAGTTGAGGTTTTGCGACAGCGGAGAGAGAGAGAGCGCCCCGGTCGCGCGCGCGCGCTCTCTCTCTCTCTCTCTCTCTCTCTCTCTCTCTCTCAGAGCCAGGCAAAAGTGTAAACAAGACTTCACCGTCTCCAAATTAAGCGCTGTCTTGCTCTCTCTCCCGCACGCGTATTAATCAAAATAAAACAACATTATGGTAAAAGGTCGGAAGACCGAAGTTTCATGTGAAGCATTCTGAGATTTTTTTTCCCCTGAATTACCGCTGGGTGTGATTTGTCCTAAAATACGTTGCCTTATCTTCTCTGAAATGCATTCCGCACATTCAGCTGACATAAAATTACTCTCTAAATAAACGAAAAAACCTATCCAGTGATGTAATGTTTTCTGTGTTGACACTAACCTTGTGGGATGTCCATGTCCTAACTGATGGGATAATCACACAACCGTATGACACGTCCAATTCGCGAACTAATGACTCTTTTGAACCGATTCATGTAAATGAATAGTTAAAACAACTTATCTATACAATATTTAATACTTCAATACTACGCCCGGACCCATCACTTCAGAGTTACCGTATACTTCACCACACCGGAGGCGTTGCCAAGATGGCGGCCGAGTGGCACGACTTGCCTAAAAGGACTTTGTTCTTATTCAAGTTAGTGATGAAACGCGCTCTGTAGCGCTGTCTGTTCGCTGTCGGCTACGGTAGAAACATGACGTCACGATATGGCGACCTTCATAGAAGGGGTGGCCGCGGTTATGTACATATAAATGACTCATTCTAAGGTAATAAAAACATAACGGTTCATTAAGTACGGTCTTTATACACCACTGAAAACATAGTAATGGATCTTATATTGCATTTCTGCCAATAGATCCTCAGAAATATCACACATTGCACCTTTAAGCCAGCGCGTGAACGCGCAATTATCTCAGATGACTCAAACCAGCTATACTAATCATATCCGGCAAGTGTGTTCGAAGAACCGAGTTAGCCAGATCATGATTCGCACGATGATATCATCTTGGATGTCTCATTTGATCTCGGATGTTTTAAGCAACGTACGAAGAACGAGCCCCAGAGGCTGTTTTTTTTAAATGGATGTCAATGAGAAGAGGCTTCATTACACTGAATAAACAGCTTTTGTGAGGAAACACCTTATCATTCAATGAATCGACTGCCTTTCCACTAATCTTCAACATTTTATGCTAAACAATACTTTTGTTGGGAACGATATCTAGATTTTATTATGATAAAAAAGGTTATTTTATAAGAGAAGGGAATGTCGCAGGTAGGACTCATTTACGGCCATAATATTTAATAGTAATATTGAGTGATATTGTATATTATCTATGGCAGCAGAAAACAGGGTTTCTAGTCGTTTTCACGGATCTGTCTGAATGGGGATCGTTTTGACAATGATGTCGTCTGTACGTGGAAAACTCAAAGGAAAAACGTCTCAGTTTTAAGCATGTCGTTGTCGTGTAAACGTACCCTTAGTTTCCTCAGTTCTGTGTTTCGTGTCGTCAGTGTTAAATGTGGTTGTTAAATTTCTCCTGAGTTTCTGAGGTCCGTATAAAGACTGTTTCTATTTATTCTCCATCGTTGTGCGATCATTACAGCCACCGAGCGTGACAGCTGCTGAAACTCACTAGAACTGAAAAAGATGAAAATAAATGTGTTGATTTAATGCGAGATTCCCTGTTCATTAGGAACAATGACATTGTATCATTGAAACATTCATTTGCTGTTAAGCTGATTTGAAACAATGTAGGCCTACTAAAGCACAATGTGAGAATTATTAATTATTAATTAATTATTATTATTAATTTTTTTCCCCTTTAATTTTCTCCTTTTGTGACCTGAAAAAGAAATAAGGTCATGTGGCTTTATAACAAAACCAGAAATAATGATAAAGGACTGAATTTTTATTTTGGATGAACTCTTAACTTTAAGCTGACAGTGAATCTTGTTGTTGTTTGTTGTTGTTGCTGTTGTTATTATTGATGTTGTTGTTGTTGTTGATGATGATGATGATGATGTTGTTGTTGTTGATGATGTTGATGATGTTGTTGTTGTTGTTGTTGTGTCAGACCTGCAGGTGGAGACACAGCAGAGTGTGAAAGAGGGAGATTCAGTCACTCTGACATGTAAAAGCAGCTGCTCTCTGCCTGAAGGAACAACATTCATCTGGTACAGAAACACACAGAGAATAACTGATCGAACAGTGAATCAGCTTCATCTGCAGTCAGTCAGTCGTTCTGATTCTGGAGACTACAGGTGTGGCATTACAGGACATGAACATCTGATCTCTCCTCCTGTTTATCTTAAAGTAGGATGTGAGTACAAACTGATTCATTAATATTAGTGAAATATTTCACACACTTGTAATTTCTACATTTCATTTGGGTGAAAATATAAAGGTATAAAACTCTTTGGTGTGATGAAAGATTTCTGCATTTGTTTCTGAAAGTCTCTTTAATTACACTGTTAGCCCTTGCTGTAAAAAAAGGCCAAATTCTGACACTATCATACCATTTTCCATTAAAACAGTAATATACCGTAGAAAACAAAAATAGCCTACAGGAATATACTGTAAATGAACAGTGCTCAAAATCGACACTCAGAGGCTGTTTTCCCAATCACACCCTATACCCTCATTCACTATTCCCTACATTAGTTCACTAATATAGTCCACTTGACAGAGTGAATGAAAAGAAGTGAGTGAATTGAGACACTGATGAACACCTGATAAGCAGAATCACTGAAGGACAGAGAAACAAGAACAGAAAAAAGAGAAACACAAAAACTACAACTGACTTCCAGTTTACAAACCAGTTTACGATTATTTCTTTCATACATGTACAAAAGTTCTTGTTGAGAATTAACAGATATTTAGTTAATAATAAAGTTTGTTGTCACCATGATGGAGATCAGTATTTGCTTTAGTTGGTCTCTTGTCCCTTGACTTCTTAGTTACCATTCATCTCTCTCTGGCTGCTGTAACAGTGAGTTTATAAAACACATTTGTTATGACAAGAAAGAGCCAAGAGGAAGATGATTTTTTGAAATGATGCCACAATCATCCTGGGCATGTCTGATTCTTTGATCTTTCCTGTATATATTCTTTGAATTTATGGGTATTTCATATTTAGCATATATCTGTGAATCTGCAACATGCATCAATATTTCTGTTATCAGGTCTTCTGATGAATGTCGTAATCATATAGTGCATTGAAAAAAAAAAAAACTCCTGCTTGACTCAGACACACACAGACATCAACAATCAGCACATGAATCTCAACAATGGTGACAATCAAATGTTTCATGTCGCAATGCATGCTGGGTTCCAGGATAGTATAAAACTCCCAGCATGCACTGCTGCATGAATAAAAAAAATATTGCCACCATTGTTGAGATGCATGTGCTAAATTGTGATATCTCTGTGTTTCTAAAAGCTCTGTTTCTCTGGTTATGCATGATGTGTTAAAAAAATGAGTCATTGTAATTTATTGATGTGTAATGTAACACTTTTGATTGAGGATTAAACTCTGAATGAGTGAGAATGAACTCCTTAGTGAATGAACAGGCAATATGATGATTTTGTCATCATAATCATTATAACCGCAATTATTCATAAACTGCGTGTGTGCACAAGTCTGACTTGCACAAAAACAGCTCAAGCAGCAAAAGAAGCACTAATGTTTTCGCATCAGCATCCCAATTAAAGCAAGCACTGATCTCTATTCACCTTATTCCGGAAGTAGCACTGGGTGGCGCCATCCGCGTAATCTCACTTCCTGGTTTAGCTACTTAGCGCTTTGTTTGCCCTGGTCCAATCTGTTATCTGTCTTGATATAAGTAGATAGACTATAATATTATAGCCAAATGCGTTGGCCTATGGTTATTAACAACTGCTGCAACGTAATAAAGTACATTTCACTTGAAGCTTTTGAAACAATGCCACAATCAAATAATTTAATAGCTGTGTCTTTCTAATAGCTATTACTTAGTTATGAAGATGTGCACAAACACTACTACATGTAAAGTTTGAAACATTATTACACCACAGTTTGTTTGCTTAATCACCAGATACATTTGCAGTGTATAGCCAACAGATGAGAAAAAAATAGCCACGAACTGGTGTAGAAAGAAAGTAGAGCCTCAACTGAACAAGACGGTAACGTTAGCTTAGCTAACTGCTAGCTGCAATTTCTTATGGTTTGATCTCTAACACAAGTAATGGCTGTAAAATAAATCCAGCGACTGAATTCTAGAGGACCATAGCTTTCAAACAAGGTATAGCATGTGTATGTGTCCTGTAGTGAGACCATTACAACATTAGATGTTTGTGGCTAATGTAGGCTAAACACTACACATCGGCCGGGCTGCGATCAGACAGGCAGACGGGTCATATAAACACCTAAAAGTCGTTTAAAAATTACCCCGAGAAACAGTGCATTGCTGTGCTGTTGGTACACACGTACATAGCACATTTGGCACAAATTAGCTTATCTTATGTGACATTTTATCAGTGAGACTTCTCTGCAGTTCTCCTCGAAATTGAATGAGGGTCCGCTAAACCGGAAGTTGGTTTACAACGGAAGTACTGGACAGAAGTAAAAGTGGGCGGGGCGGAATAAGGTGAATAATGGTAACTTCAAACCAAACATTTTCAATTAAACATCTCAATAACAACTTCTGTAGATGTATGACAGAAATAAAGTCATACTGGTTAATAATAAGTGTAATAATGTGTAATGGCTGATAGTCAGTTGTAGTTCTTGTGTTTCTCTATTTTCTGTTCTAACAGCAGGTGTTCATCACTAATGCTCAACAATCACTTACATATTCCCTTAATTATCTCACTGTAACATTGTCTCAATGTTACTTTTACTCTTTGTAGTGTGGATTTCCCTGTGGGGTTGAAAGGGTTAACAGTGCAAGATAAAAAGACACACCCACAAAATGTATTTTAACAGTAATAAACTGTAAGTTATAAAACAGGTATATACTGGCAACACTGTTGCCAGTAGTTTACTGTAAAATCTTGTTTTTTTGGGTCACCATTGTGCAGAAGAGTAGAGCCTGTGCTTCAGTCCAGGGGCCCATTCTTCGTACGTCGCTAACTCAGTTAGCTGGATTAGATTGTTGGGGATTTGGCATGATCTTGGATTGTTTGGTTCTTCGACACTCATCCTGGACTTGCTGTCATAGCAACAGGTGCGCAATCTTAAACCTGCTCGCAATCTTAAACCTCATCTTATTTCATGTTAACAGGATTAGACTGCGGCTTTATAAGCGGAGCTGATACGGGAAGTCCAGCGCAGCACGATAGTGCACTTTCTGAGATAGATATTCTTTCTCGTGATTCGTGAGATTGTCGTTTACATTATTAATTTGTTGGAAACGCACATTTATTTTCGACTTGTCGGAGTCGGGATTTAACTACAGCACAAACTGTTTGCATTGCTCTAAGATTTTTTGCGAGTGGCTCTTTCCTTTACACTACTGGAGATGCGGAGAACTTGATGGAAAGTGCTGTCTGTCGTGTCATTCGGAGTTTACCTGGCGCTTTTAGGTTTAAAAAACAGTTTTAGGTTTTTTTGTGGTATTTTCAAGCCACTTAAGACCCAATGTTGTAAAGCAGTTTATTTTAAGCAGTTTTTTTTTTTTTTTTTTTGGCTATCATAATTTTTTATGAAGATCATGCAATCATGACCATGCCGATTACAGTATATGTCACTCAGGCTTCACTAACGTGATTGGTACCATAGACTATAGGCTACCATAGACTGCCATCAAGGCCTCAATGAAGGGGATTATGTGAACAGAAAGGGGGTTCACAATGTAAATGTGCAGCCCAGTTACTATTGTGATTCTTAATATTCCAGATTAGTAATATTATATCAAATAAAAAAAGGCAGTTGACTAAAATCTTCCATATCACAAATGTGAAAGCAAAATGGCCAGGATCTGTGCATGACTTAAGAATTTTCAGAGATTCACATTTATGCACATTATTTGAAAGTGGTAAGAAAAGTTCCACAATTAAATATCAAGCTCACTGTATTACATACACTTATGCTGATCCTAACAGAACTGCATTTTTTCATAGGTGATTATGACATGTTCCTGCCTGCAGACAGGTGTTTTATGACCCCATTCCCTGACCCAAACCAGTTACAATACAGCTCTAGCCAGGACAAGGGCACACAATGAAATGAACTTTGGCTAACTAAAGGGAAGATGTCAGTGTCTGAAAACTCTTGAGGGGTTGCACACCTGACAGGGCCTGTGACATTGCATGTGCCATATTACACAACATTGCCAAAAATAAAACAAAAAAACAAACAAACACTTTTCATTAAATGTTTACTAAAAAACAAATATGCTTAGTTCCTTGAGTTTTATTCCAGTTGTTCTTTGTAAAGAAAAGCCAGTGGTCAAATGATATTAGACACATGCCTTGTGCAACAAATAAAAAGGAAAAGTTGGCTATACACTGCCCACCTGTAGGCCTATGTCTCCTCTGTCTGTGCAGACTCTTCTGTAGGCCTTTCTGTAGATGTGGAATCCTGTAATTTATATTGCAGCCATAAAGCATACAAGTATAAATTAAGTAAAGTTATTTATGCACTTGCAGGTAGGCTAGTTCCTCCATATGACAGTTATCTGAGAGGGTTTATTCACTGTCCAGTGCAATGGAAACAAATGGACATTACAAAGTCTTTTACTTTCTTTCCTTTGGAAAGTTAGAAAATGTCCACTTACTGCACATATTTCAGCCACCACTTTCGTGGGAACAGATACAAGTGTTAATATTTTTACATTAACATAAGTTTATCAGTTTTCACTTTCACAAGTCAAAGCAATTCTTCATCACTCAAGATTTAACAGTTGAAATGACTATACGACCTTAATTTAATGCAGCAAAAATGATTTTACAGTGTAGGCAACTAAGATCTTTTATTTTCTTTTCTCAGCCTTTTTCTTGGTTGCTTTTATAATCAGACAACCATTTATTTAACAGTGCCTTTCATAAAAGAGACTATAATATAACTAAAAATTACCATTATGTAGATTATTTTTGTACTTCACTTTTATTTGTTCCCATGTTCTAGTGTGGTGACTGACATTACAATGCACAAAGTAATTATGAAATTATTAAAATACAAAAATATAGGCTAATAAGTGATAAAAACATCTAACATGGCCACTTCTAACGGATTTAAATTGTCTGCTACTTTTTGCCAGCCCTCTCTCCTGGCTTTTGCAGACTTTGAGGTGTTCCCTGGCGTTTTGATTAAACATTAAAATTCCGAATAAACTTTGACTATTAGTTCTTGCTCTGCTGAGGAGAAAAACTGTGCGCGCTCTTTGGCCACGCTGAGCAGCCAATAGCAGCGTTGCTGATCAATGTATCGATACATATCCCCTTTAAACCAGCGCATGAACGCGCAATTATCTCAGATAACTCAATCCAGCGATACTAATCATATCCGGCAAGTGTGTTCGAAGAACCGAGTTAGCCAGATCATGATTAGCACGATGATATCATCTTGGATGTCTCATTTGATCTCGGATGTTTTAAGCAATGTACGAAGAACGGGCCCCAGGAGAAGATCTACAAACATTGATGATATGCTGCATGTTGCTTTATTTAACAGGTGGTGACTGTGTAGTTGCTGGTCCAGTGGAAATCTCTATATTTACAAAAGTTTTGTTGTGGTTTCAAATGAAAGAAGTTCACAGTAATACTTTGCTCACGTTATCAATGCATTATAAATTTATTTAATACATTTAAATGACAGTTGGTCAATTTAAGGCAGTCGGTTTCTGCAAGTGTAATTAGTTAACTTGAATTTTAATTTAGTGCATTTTTACAGTAACATACTGTAGATTACAGTAAAGAACTGTACAATTAACAGTAAATTATTGGCAACAGTGTTTCCAGTATTTTACTGTAAAAAAACCTGGTAAGGTCTAACAGTGTATTTCTCTCATTTCTGTGTTTCAGGGGTTGATGGTCTGCAGGATTGGGGAGTGAATTACAGCCCTTCATATGTTTGTGCATTAAAGGGATCAACAGTGAAAATATCCTGTACTTTAACACATACTCAGAGTTATAAACTCGTAGAAGGTTTCTGGACCGTAGCTTATAGAGAATCACCTGATCTGTGTTCAGTGCCAGAAAAGAAAGGAAGAGTTCAGTGTAACAGTGAAGATAAAGACACTTCCAGCATCACTTTGACGGCTGTAACAGAAGCTGATAAACACATCTACTACTGCAGATTTACAGATGATCAGGATAAAAGATGGACAGTGATTCCTGGAGCTCGTCTTGATGTTACAGGTAAAACTAATCTTTTTGCATTTATTATATAGTAGTGCATAAATGACAGGAAAGTTCAGGGAGAAACAGAAAGGAATGAGATGAGCACATGATCCAGAGCACAACAGCTCTTTATATCAGCTGTGTTTGTCAGGTGTGATGAGACTGTCAACATGAAGCATTATCCCAGCTAACGAATTATTGTTCTAAGAACGTTTTCCAAACATTGTTTTGGTTCTGGAAACGGTAACATGTCCAGTTTTCTTAATGTTAGTGGACCGTTTTTTTCAAGATTAGTATGATGTTCCTGAAACATTTTATCAACTTCACTTTTACGAACAACTCAACATCATAGGAACGTTGATTGGTTCCTGCAGGAAGTGTAGGTCGGGGAGTGAATGAACTCTTCCACTCTCTTTACCCACAACTGAGGTGCCCTTGAGCAAGACATCGAACCCCCGAACCCCCAATCGCTCCCTGGGCGCCGCAGCAAAAATGGCTGTTCACTATGTGTGTGTGTGTGTGTGTGGTCAGTACGTACTGCTCTGTGTGTGTGCACTAGGATGGGTGAAATGCAAAGCAAAAATTACATGTATGGGACACCATACCTGGCTACACGTCACGTAGGGGTGTGCGATATATATTGTCTGTGATAATATGGTAATTGTTGTTTTAATGATGTGCGATCTGACATTATCGAGTTTATCCCTCACACACACCGAGAGAGTGCATGCATACACTACGCGTTGTAGTCTAGTAGATTAGACTAGTGTTGGACATTACGAGTGCACGCTTTCACTGCGTGATTTAGTCTAATTTATATCATTTAATTTAGTTAATAAATATCACACAGAGAGTGCAGTTTTTCTCCAGATATCAGTATGGTTACAAATGTGATATTGATTGTACACAAGTTTAATAAACAAGAAGTTAATATTAAGTGACTTACATTTTAGACAGTTTTTGCTCTATTTCGCCAAACAAAATAGTTCAAAACAAAGCCACAGCACTGTAATCGCGTCTCTGAGCAACACATGGCAGTGTTTCCTTACTGAATGAATCAGCTTTTTGAGCAAATCTGTTGAATCAGTGACTAAGATGGATTAAGACATTCCTGAATGAATCAGCCGTTAGGATGAATTGGTTGAATCTCAATGACTCACTCATTAACAGTGACTTGCTGCCACCTACTGGCGGTTTTAATTTCACATTTAAAGTATCTTTTCATCTTTTAAATCATTTCAAATACCAATATTCAACGTTTTATCTTTAAAACATCAAAACATTATTTATGCATTTGTAACTGCAGATTATTCATTGTCACCTCTGAGCTGCATTAATGATTCTGTGTAAATGCATCTAAATGCCACTTCAAATGCAGCTTCTGTTTCCTCTCCATTGCAAAGATGAATTTTGTTGATACTTATTTAATTTGATTGGTAACAGCCCTATTGTGCCTTATTATTATAATTGAATTTGGTTAAATTTATGAAATAGACACATAAAATGATGCATGCACATAATTAGTTAAAAAAATGGATTTATAAAGGTAAAAAATGCCCATAAAAGGTAAAAATAAATTGAAACGTATTGGGAAAAATAATTTCTGTCACTGCTGTGAACTGACCACCACACAGAGTCAGCTGTCCATGGCCGTCCTAAACCTGCCGAGGTACCAGGACAATAAACACACTTTTTATCAATATCGCACACCCCTAACGTCACGTCACTTCACTATCGTTACCAATTAAATGAATCAGTGTAAAGAAAACTCATATTAGCACAGAAGCTGCATGAAGTGACTTTAGATAAGTGAACGTGACATGACATGTAGTATAGTGTCCCATACTTGGATGCACGCACACACACACACACACACACACACACACACACACACACACACACACACACACACACACACACACACACACACACACACACACACACACACACACACACACACACACACACACACACACACACACACACACACACACACACACACACACAGCAGTGAGTATTGAACACACACACATACAGCACTGAGTATTGAACACACACCAATGTGGTATTTATGCATTTGCACTGCAATTACAATTGCATAAACAATGTTATGAGGTGAATGTTTTGAGTCCCGCAAGTATCAGTCGATCACCCCTATTTTATCCACACTGCACTGGCTACCTGTCAGATTTAGAATTGATTTTTAAATTGTATTATTTGTTTATAAAGCCCTCAACAAATTGGCCCCTCAGTACCTGACTGATCTACTCTATCCATACACTCCTTCTAGAACTCTGAGATCTAGTGATCACTGTCGACTCATTGTGCCTAGATCTAGACTTAGAAAACGAAGCGATCGCGCTTTTCCGACTGCAGGACCAAAACCTGGGAACAGTCTACCTCTCTACATTATTTGCACTGCAGTTACAATTGCATAAACAATGTTATGAGATTAATGTCTTAAATATAAATCTCTGAATATAGAAAAATTAAATGTTTGAAAAAAATGAATTAATAGGCCTAATTTTAGATGGGAAACTAAAGCCGCGAGTAGATAGCAGCAAATGTTAAAGGGATAGTTCACTTTGAAATAAAATTTTGATATGTTTTAGCTTACCTCAAGGGCATCCAAGATGTAGGTGTCTTTTTATCCGCAGTAGTTTCAATTTTGATATTTTTAGGTCAAACCGTTCTTGTCTGTCAGTCATATAATGCAGGTCGATGGTCACTGTCTCAAAGAGCATGCACAGAGTCCAAATTAAAACAATTCCCCATCATAAGTACACATTGATGGCCTAAGACACGAAACGAGCTGTTCGTGTGAGAAAACGAACAGTATTTATATCGTTTTTACCTTTTGTACACAGCCACGTCCAAGTGATCTGAAGGCGCGGGCGCTTCCTGGTGTGTGACGTGTGCGCAGACTGGTGATATATAGATATAGATATATATACACTAGATGTCGCCTCGTTCAAATGAACTGCCATAGCCAAGGCGTTGCATTCGTCTGAATTGTCTTAGCAAAGGTGTTTCTAGAAACAAACTATTACACTTGTTCCAGAAGTGGTCAAATGAGCAACAGAGCACTGTGAGAATACATTCTTATATAAAGCTATTATAATGTTGATTAAGTGATGCTTGAGCTGCTATTTTTGTAAATCATTTCAGGCCCTTTCTCCTGATAAACTGCAGCGTGAACAACGACGTGCAATCGCAACTCACTGCAAAATGAACTGAAACATCGAGAAACACTCAATAATGCGCTAATTCTACACAGCATTTACTACACCGAGCACAAAAGACAACGGACTCAAAAAAATGACCTTTTACTGTTTTTGCAGGCATGCGTGGTCAAATGAACGTTTTAAAAGTGTACCTGCCGCACATGCAACATGCCATACAGTACCGTTTATACAACGACATCGCCAGAATTTTGAAGATTTATTATCGCGATACTACTGTAATACTGGTATACTGATCATGATGAAGTCAAGTCTATTTCTTGAAACAAGACGATTCATCTTTTACAAATAACACAGCAGCTTAAAAACCTTATGACATGTCAAAAAAGCATGTTTCATCTGAGATATGACTCAAAACAAGATATTTTCAAGACAGTTTCACTTAACAA
This sequence comes from Rutilus rutilus, assembly GCA_021464565.1. Lineage (NCBI taxonomy): Eukaryota > Metazoa > Chordata > Actinopteri > Cypriniformes > Leuciscidae > Rutilus > Rutilus rutilus. The sequence continues at coordinate 20,662,902 of JAJAQA010000002.1, read as the reverse complement.
GATATTCAAGATGCACTGTCTAAAAACAAACTCCTTTATCTCACTTAAATCTTGGTCTTTAGGTGATTTTGTCTTATATTAAGTGTGATGAGATATTTTGACTAGAAATGAGAAAAATATACTTGGCAAGATTTTGAGTTTTTGCAGTGTATACTGATCATGATGAGTGATTCGACTTCAGATGTGCCCACTTCCTGATGATGTCACCATTAACAGTACACATCATCTGACGTTGTTGAATGTTGTTCTAGAATGTTTTCTCCCAACATAATGAAAACATTTCAAAAACCTTCAACAAACAATGTATAAATCATGTTTTTGTGCAAACCTTCTGAGAACATTATTAAAGACCAGAAAACATTGAACAAACACTCTATTATTGTTACTGGAAGAACGTTTGTTCACAACTTTGAGAGAACCTTGACAGAATGTTAGCTAAAGTTATGAGAACGTTCCCTGTTAGCTGGGATATTATATAACTGCTGTCTGAACTGCTTCATTAGTGTCGTCATTATTGTCATTTTAGTATTTAGTATGTGATGACAGAATTTCATTAAGACAATACGTTTTTTATTATTATTAAGACAATAAGATGACAGACAGTTGTTGTTGTTGATGATGATGATGATGATGATGATGTTGTTGTTGTTGTTGTTGATGATGATGATGATGATGATGTTGTTGTTGTTGTTGTTGTTGATGTTGATGTTGATGATGATGATGTTGTTGTTGATGTTGTTGTTGTTGTTGTTGTTGTTATTGATGTTGATGATGATGATGTTGTTTTTGTTGATGTTGTTGTGTCAGACCTGCAGGTGGAGACACAGCAGAGAGTGAAAGAGGGAGATTCAGTCACTCTGACATGTAAAAGCAGCTGCTCTCTGCCTGAACAAACAACATTCATCTGGTACAGAAACACACAGAGAATAACTGAAGGAATTGTAAAAGTGAATCAGCTTCATCTGTGGTCAGTCAAAAGTTCTGATAAAGGAAAATATCAATGTGCTGTAAGAGGAAATGATCATCTGATCTCTCCTGCTGTTTATCTTGCTGTTGAACGTGAGTACAAACTGATTCATTAACAGTAAAGAAATATTGCACACTTTTTAAATTTCTAAAACACAACAAGATAACTCATTTTAATTGAGGAAGCTGATTGCCTCGATCCCTTTAACCATTAGTTACACGAGTACTGTGAATTTATTTCATCATTCGGAGTTCACTATAAAAAGTAATTTTACTAATATTCAATTAATCTCCATTCAAACACTTTCAATCGCTGAACTCAGAAAGTCACGGAAAATGAGTAATACTTTCTACGGAGCCCCTAATGGGACATGGTTAGTCTTGCTGTGGTAGTCGGTCACATTCATAGACTGTAATATATTCCAGTACATCAGATTTCACTGATCTGGTGCCGAGAGTAAGGAGAGATGACTGACGGATGGTGGAGGATTTGGTGCAGCAGATCCTGAGTGTCACTGACAAAATATCTAATGTTGTAAAATGTGTGTCAGTTCCAGTGCTCCCTATAAACAGAGTAACGTTACTCGTGATTGTGAATGTGAAAGTAACAAGCGTTAATTCAAAAACTATTTCAATAATCTGCATATTGATAACGGCTCCCGGATGCCCGTAATATACAACATAATTATCCAACTATATAATTAGGATTGAATGCAAAAGCATTGAAATATATTTTTTCCCATCTCATATGTTTTTCCATCATCATGTCCCTTTAGAGGTTCTCTAGAATGGGTCATTTCCTTTCCGAACATAGAATTCGGCTTCAGGCACATCCCTACTAGACACCAACTGAAATCTTTATAGTGTGTTATGAAAAGTGCAGAAAACTAAAGATTTTATTATTTTCCTCATTTCTGTGTTTCAGGGGTTGATGGTCTGCAGGATTGGGGAGTGAATTACAGCCCTTCATATGTTTGTGCATTAAAGGGATCAACAGTGACAATATCCTGTACTTTAACATATCGTCAGAGTAATACACTCGTAAAAGGTTTCTGGACTAAACCTGTTGTAACTGATGGAGAATCACCTGATCTGTGTTCAGATCCACAGAAGAGAGGAGGGATTCAGTGTAACAGTGACTATTATAAAGACACTTCCAGCATCACTTTGACGGCTGTAACAGAAGCTGATAAACACATCTACTACTGCAGAATGACAGGTTATCAGAATAAAAGATGGACAGTGGTTCCTGGATCTTGGCTTGATGTCACAGGTAAAACTAATCTTTTAAAGAAAAATAATACATTTTGAATAATGTAAACGTAATGTGAACGTAAAATGTTGAATAAACTATCATCTGTGCCACAGAATCAGTTGTTTATTATAAAACTGCTTCAGTTTAGTGTTTTAATATTAATGTTGTAGTATAATCACCATGATGCTGATGATGATGATGTGATTACAGTGAATCAGTTGTTGTTGTTGATGATGATGTTGATGATGATGTTCTTGTTGATGTTGATGTTGTTGATGATGTTGTTGTTGTTGTTGTTGTTGTTGTTGTGTCAGACCTGCAGGTGGAGACACAGCAGAGTGTGAAAGAGGGAGATTCAGTCACTCTGACATGTAAAAGCAGCTGCTCTCTGCCTGAACAAACAACATTCATCTGGTACAGAAACACACAGAGAATAACTGATCGAACAGTGAATCAGCTTCATCTGCAGTCAGTCAGTCGTTCTGATGAAGGAAACTATCAGTGTGCTGTAAGAGGCAATCATCATCTGATCTCTCCTGCTGTTCATCTTAATGTTGAATGTGAGTACAAACTGATTCATTAATATTAGTGAAATATTTCACAGATTATTCAGAATTTAGTTCAGATTTGTTTGGTAATTTCAGGCCCAATCATACAGACTGCATGACATTTTTGTTTTTTAATAGACATGATTTATTCTTGTTAACCCCTTTACGTACAAAGATCTCTGACAGCCCCAGATTATTGTTGTTCAACATTCACCTCACGTTAAAACATCACTATTACTTGATCTGGACAAACTGAGTATCATTAGAGAGATTAAAGACTCCAGCTTCGATATTTGACCACTGTTTATAATAAAACTAGGTTGCAATGACATTCATTTCTTAATTTATGTCAGGAGTGCAAAGTAATCGTCACGTCTGCTCTGGTTTATTGTGTTCACAGCTTCACTGAACAGCATCTGTTACGGCTCTTAGTCCAAAAGTGCGTATATTGGGAGAAATATTGATTTATTCTCACGTTTGCTAAATATTTTGTCATGCAGAATACCATTTCTATTGATTTCCCACTGAATTATGTGATCTGAAGAGCTGAAAGAGCGTTTAGAGCGAGCTCTGTCTCTCCTCTTTCTGCTTTGTGTCAGTTATGATCTCAGCGCTCTCTCATTCGCTGTACAGCTGTCAATCATCTTACGTGATCATATTCTCTGCTCTTCTGCATGACACTGTCCTGTACACTTCCTCGTTCTGAGCTCCGGGAAGAACAAACCCAAAGACACATTTCTACACGTGAAACAAGAAGCTAATAAACACACGATTATGGTTTGTGTGTGATTTTCATGCAATTTGGGGTATTTTCATATTAATAATGGATGTTTACATTATAAATGCTAAGATGTAGCCTGCTTATCTGCATATAAAAGGCTAAAATAACATATTTCAACATCATTATTATTAAAATCCACATTAGATCGCGATCGGAAGTTAATACAAAAACTCAATGGTTGTTTAAAGTGAGTTTTGAGTTAAAGTGTAATATTAATCTGTTAAATTGTGTTATGAAGCTTGATGCTAATTGTAGCTCTAATGCACCTGTCTCACCAGGAGCTTTTATTCCATAATCTAATTTGTTATAGAATTCACATAAGGTCCCAAGAATATGCTTATTTTTTGTTTTCTAGAAAGACTTTAAGAGTTAATTGGTGGATTAGTGGGATTGAAGTGGTGTAGATGCACTGTAAAACCTTGCTGTAAAAAACGGCTAATTTCTGAAAGTAACGAACCATTGTCCATTAAAACATGAATCTGTGTTAAGTTACATTTTTTTTATAAATCTTCAGTTGATAAATCTGTAAATATAATATTGTTTTATTAATTTTGCACCAGTTCAGATGTAGATTTGCACCTTTTTCATTTTGATTTCTACTTAAAGATAAACTTCAGTAATGTAATAAAGATAATGGAAGGTCATGGCATGAATAAAGTAATTATTTACATTTTATATATATTTCATGTAGATCCTCCACAGAACGTCTCAGTGTCGGTCAGTCCGTCTGGTGTAATAGTGGAGGGAGATTCAGTGACTCTGAACTGCATCAGTGACTCAAACCCTCCTGCAGAAATCAGCTGGATTAAAGGAGGAACGATTGTAGGATCTGAAAGAATCTTCAGCATCTCAAACATCAGCTCTGATCACAGTGGAGAATACAAGTGCAGATCCAGAAATAAACATGGAGAGAAAGACTCTGAAGCTGTGAAGCTGAATGTCATGTGTGAGTTAATAAATGTGAGTCAGTAAATCATCTGGTTATAGTAAGTTATCCAATAATGTTTTATTTTTGTCTCTTTCAGACCGACCAAGAAATGTCTCAGTGTCGGTCAGTCGGTCTGGTGTAATAGTGGAGGGAGATTCAGTGACTCTGAACTGCATCAGTGACTCAAACCCTCCTGCTCTGAACTTCAGCTGGTTTAAGGAGAATGAAGCCTCAGCTGTTGGATCTGGACAGAGTTTCAGCATCTCCAGCTTTAACTCCAGTTTCAGTGGACGCTTCTACTGTGAGGCTCAGAATAAACATGGATCTCAGAGATCAGCGTCTGTTTCACTCACTGTTAAAGGTATTTTCTATAATCAGACACTCTTTCAGTTTCATCTGTCTCACGTGTGAAATGATCTTCATGATCATCTTGTTTCAGGGGTTCAGAGAGATGCTCTGCTCACAGTTTCTGGGATCGTGGCGGGATGTGGAGGATTGATCTTCATCATCATCATCATCATCATCGTGTTCATAAAGTGAGTGAAGTTTATCTGCACACTAAAGTCTATTCACTAAAAAATTGACCAAAATCAATCTCACATATAAAGCAAATGGACTATTCCAAGCCTTTTCTTTTTAAAATATATATTTTAATCATTTTCTCTCTTTTTTCAGGAGGAAGAAGAGGAGAGAAGGTGGAACTGAAGATGAGAATCCAAAGCAGGCGAGTCGGCAAACACACACACACACACACACACACACACACACACACACACACACACACACACACACACCTCCATCTACAACTGCAATACAGTGTGATTGTATTGTTGCAGTGAACTATGAATACAACAGTGTATATGAAGCAATATAAGTGTATAAATCTTTCTCTATAGGCGGCTGACGCGAGTGATGATACATACACAGCTCTGGATCCAGCGTCCAGAACATCTGACGTTTACAGCACAATCACAGTCAGTAAATGTCTTTTACACACTTTTACACTCAGATTCAGCAGATCCACACATAAACAGGCTGTTGTTGATCTGTCTCTCACAGTCTGTTCAGTCCAGAGCTCCTGATGACTCCTACACGGCTCTTGAGCTTCAGTCCAGATCTTCTGAATATGAGACTCTAGCAGTGACTTCAGCAGATCCACATTAAACTGTATTACTGCTAATATACATCTGGGGCCGTATTCACAAAGCATTTTATCTTACCACTAGGAGTACTCCTAAATTGCACTAAAAGATTTTAGCTATGAGTTTTCTCTTAAAAGTTATTCACAACGCCTTTCAGACCTACTCTTAATAAAGAAAAATGACAACTCCTAAACTAAGAGTGAGTCTTCGTTGCTATGGATGACGTCATTACTCATGCACAAGCTTGACTGAAGTGACCACCTTGATTGGCTGATGATTGTAACGCGGGAATGATGCCAAACACCTCCCCTACGATGATGAGTGACAGGTGACAGGTCTGAGAATGCGTGCGCTACACAAGTAGTGCGAAGGACGGAAGATGATGAATAACTGAATAAATAGCCTAAATGAACAAAGAGTAAGGCAAAACAAATAGCCTATTAGCCTAATGAAACATATGGATTGATGCAATATCTTTGCAACATTATTGAATTAATCTGTCACTATATGCCTCTGCCTACGTTTGCAAAGAGAAGAACATTTTAATTTGATTCACAATGAAACATTACAATTAGTTTACATGCAATGAGTAGCCTAGTTTTGCTTGTTGTTGGTGGGGTTATTGCATCCCTAGTTATGCCTACTACAATGCAAAATTGTTCCCTCGCGATTGGAAGCTCCTGTAGCCGCCGCATACGCATTTCAAAACATCGCAACGTGAAATGCCACAAAAAGCGGTTTGTGAATAGGTCTTAGTGAGTTAGGAGTCCTCTCGACTTCTTTTAAGCTGTCCCAGGCTTAGGTGCTACTTTTAGGGCTAAAATGCTTCGTGAATTACTCTTAGTCAAAAAAATTAGGAGTCCTAAAGTTACGAGTGACACGCCCATTATTTTTAGGAGTTGCTCCTGAATTCGCCAGTTAGGAGCTACTTTTAGCCTTAAAATTCTTTGTGAATACGGCCCCAGATGCTCCTCACAAACTGATAATCCATCATTATGAGCTCATAAACATCATTACTTTATCAATAACACTCTGATTTCTTAAGCTGTGTATATTGTCATTGAACTTATAAAAGTGTTGTTGTATTAATCCTGTTAATCTATATTTTAGCCTGCATATTTATGTTTGTGCTGCATATGCAAATGCAGTTTAGGAGAAAACTTGTGCGACTCAAATATTTAAAGTTACATCGCAATAACATGTAGTCAATAGTTTAGTGTCTGCTTCACTGGAGTATTATAAATTTAATTTATGTATGTTAATTGCACAGCTAAACCGTATTTTCATGTTAAACTCAGTAAAATCTGTATCTGATTGTATTAAAGTCTCTAGTTTCTCTGTCATGTTGGATTGCTCTGTCGACTGTATTTTGTTCTACTGTATCTTTAATAGAGGATCCTAATGATTTCTGTAGTGTTTAAAAGATCAGCATCTCAAATAAACATTTCTCTCGTTGCTGATGTGTATTTTATCATGATAACTGATATTTCATGTGTGTCTCCAGACTGCCATCTAGAGCGACCATTCCCAAACTGTGGTCCGTGAGGGTACTGCAGGTGGTCCGTGGAAAGGCAAAATAAAATATTTAATAATATATTTTTACCTTCATTTTACCAGGAAATTCCCATAAGAAAATAAAAAGTAAAAAGAATATGTAGGCCTATATTGATATAAAATGTTACTTAAATTGTCAAGTTATTGTGTGATTACTAGGCTAGTGGCGCTCGGCCGTGACGTTTAAGTTCAGTGCAACCACAACATGGATCGGTGGATAGTACCTTTATAGGCAGTTTATATGAAACGAAATGTTTATAAATGGAATGAGTAAGGCCTGTTATTATTTTAATTTCCAGTTAGTTTCTTGATCTCGCGTTTCTGAAATGTTTTGCGGATGTGTTGTTAAGTGGACAAACTAAAGCCTACTTTTTGAGGACTTGTAAAACTCTGAAAATTAATAATCCCCTAAAATCGCCAAAGGTTTTGAAATGTTGACTATATCCAAGTATTCTTATTACTGTATAGATTTCATACTCCATTGCTATGGAAATAAGCCTGTTGTTCAAATGAACCTGATTATGCCCTCGGGCGCTTGAGTAAATAAATAAATTAGATATGTGTGCAGTAAGCTTTCTTTTAACAAGCCTGTTGTACTGATGTGATGACCAGTTATAGTTTTAGTGCTAGTAAGCCTATTTAGAGGTGCGGATTAATTCAGGTAGGACTGTGTGTAGACATATTTTATTATTATGAGGTGGTCCGTGAAAATTCTTGATTACAAATAGTGGTCCACACACACAAAAAGTTTGAAAACCCCTGATCTAGAGGATATTAGTCACACTAATAAACATTGCCTGTAGGTTTGATTAAATATAGCCTACTGTATAAGTAATGAAAGGCCAGAAGTAAGTGATGAATTAGAGAACTGAAATTGGACAAAATAAACAGTGAACCAGAATAGTCAATTAATTTGAACAGTTAATAATTAAAAAAATTATCATTATGCATAGCGGTGCAACAACAACCAATCAAACAGGATTAATGAGACTGCAGCAGGAGTCTAAACACCAATCAGATTAACGCCTGTGACAAGACGACATGTTTTTTTGAAGTCAAAATCCTCATGACTTTCAGAGCAAGAGCAATTTCCAAACGGTGAGTGTATTTCTCTGCTCTCAACTTTAAAACTTGTCGTGTCATCTTTGGATTCAGCACATTACCTAACACATTTCTTCCATATGAAACGTATTTAAACATAACATGACAAAATATGTGAATTATATCTCGAACAAAACAAAACAACTTGAGTTGCTCTGTTTGTTAGTTAACTCGAACTCTCCCGCCATCTGGCTTTAAAACGAATTAGGGGAGACTGGGGACAGTTGCAGCAGGGGATGGTTGCAACATGTAATTTTTCTCCAATCAGAAACAAGCTAGAGTGATGACACTCACACTGCACATGCACAGTTAGACCCTCCCCCCACCAAGAACACAGAAGACATAATATCAACATCTGCTGCTGCATTTATTGAACAAAACTTGTTTTGGAAATAATATATGTCCTGACATTTTGTATGAATTAATCAAAACTTTTTGAATTATACGGTTTGAATTATTGTTTTGTTGATTCTTAAGTTATGGTTAGCATGTGTCAAAGTCAGTGTGTCTAGCAGGCATATGATGTTCTGTCATGGCTGATAGGGTTTGGGGACGGTTGCAAGTTATAAATTGCATGTTTAATAAAAGTTTGTTGCATTGCAAATTGTTAAATTCTTCCTGTCTGACACTGAAATATGGAGAGATTGAATAGCATCTGTAACACCTGCACACTGAATCTATGTAGGCCTATGTTCTACACATAAACAAAACTCATTAACTGTTATTTGATAAATATGACTAAATGAATAAATAATAGGCTGCAATAATATTATTGTATAAATAAATAATACTATAATATTATAGTAGGCCTAAAACAGTTAATATGTTCAGAATTATATGCTCATTGATACAAAAGGCTAAAGTTAATTAGTGAAATTTAAGGTATTTTTTAACATGTTGCAACCGTCCCATGATTGTGTTGCAAGTGTCCCCTGGGTTGGGGTCAGTTACAATATCTGGCTTCTTCCATTCAAATAAATACTGTGAACAATATGTCATATGCAATCATCTTTAAATAGTATGGGTAATTAGCAGACAGATGCAAGTTTAATATATACAAATTTGGTTGGTCTAGTCCAAATAGTCTCTGAGTAACTGAGAGAAATGCAAAAAGGATTGCAACTGTCTCCTGTCTCCCCTACGAGTATTCGCTGGGTCACATGACCATAAATGATCAAATTACAGGCCTGTTGTGAAGGGATCCAGTTGTTCACTTTCCACACGTACCCTTCAAGGAGGAAAATACGCGTCTGGAATTTGCCCCAGAGTTCCAGACAAACCAGTCAATGTGTAGTGATGTTTGAGATATGTGTAAACATCACAATCAGTAAATGAGCTGTTTCTCCACTACAGTATAAGCCTGTAGTTTATTCCTCTTGGGGTCCGTCATGGTTGAAAGCTCGCCCCTTCCTTTCGTGGCTTTATCCTAATGGAGTGTGACGTTGCGTGTGGAGTGCTGTTGGTCTCGGTGTGTGTGTCTTCAGGGCCTCATCTGTGCAGTACCACAGTGTGACATAGCCAGGTCGGAGCTCCAGCTGTTGCTGTTATAGCCACTAAAGAAGCTCCTCTATGATCTCTGTATGTGCCGTTGTGAGTATTACGTCATTGGATCACGGTCCTCTGGTCATGCGTTAGGGCAGGCTGAGTGAGAGCAGTCACTGAGTTAGTCGCTACTAAGCGCGCCACGTTTTGCTACAAATGGAAAGAACTGACAGAACAGAACAGAACAAAACAACTTGAATTGCTCTGTTTGTTAGTTAACTCAAACTCTCAGTTTTAAAATGATTTAGTATTCCCTGGGTCGCATGACCACAAATAACAAAAAATTACTTCCTTGAAATTACCTTTGCATGTTACCTTCACAAACGGCTCTTCAGTGAAGGGATCCAGTTGTTCACTTTAATTTGAAAAACCCCTGGCGTTCCCTTCCCGAAGTGCCTTTCAAGGGGGCAAAAACAGTTTGGGATTTGCCCCAAGTTCCAGACAAACCAGTCAACAGAAAGAACTGACAGACAAAACTGTGGTTTGAAACACAGAATTGAGGAAATCTTCCCTCGTCACACTCCAGCACAGGGGTGACTGCATGAAAACACCTGGACTTATTTGTAATATTATTTTCATTGTGTGTATAAAGTACCAGTGTCTGATCTTGTTAGTGTGTTTTATGCAAATCAAGGTAAAACCAAAGACTTTGACTTTGGTAAAACTGAGTTTCAAGTCACTAGGATTCATTTTCACTTGACCACATTTACAAAATGACCACATTTACACCTAACATTTTGTCATCATTTACAAAGCGTTATAACACTAAAAATACGTCTTCCAGATGAAAATATGGTCATCAACGTCTCTGAGAATGTATTATTACCCAGAGTGATAAATTAGGTGATAATTGACCATTATTAAAGACAGCTGATGATAACAAGCATAATCACTGAAACAACAGAAAAAAAAAACGAGAAGCACAAGAACTACAACTGACTTCAGACACAGTCTAAGATGAATTAACTGAATAGAAAAGAAGACATTAAATCTGTGAAGATCTCAGCAGAGGAGGATTAAACAACTCCACAAACAGTATTACCAGCTTCACTTATTACTAACCAGACTGACTTTATTTCTGTCAGACGTCTACAGAAGTTCTTATAATCTTATTTATAATCACTTTGGCATTTTTAACACATGGGACAGTCGTGCGCTCAAGTGGCCAAGACCGCAAGTGTGAATATTTGGACAAGGCTCCTGACTGGCAGATGAAGCAAAATAACCAGCTATTGTCCTAAAGTTCCAGTATTTGTCTGAGAGTGTTAATATTTGACAGTATTATAATATAACAGTTTTTGACGGGTGTTCATTTCCCATCCTGACTGTATAAAGCGTGATTAATTTTACATACGTGCATTTTTAATACATTATAATTATAATTCATATGAAGCCCACATTAGCTTCAACTAGTAAAAATGATACAACTACTAAACTAAACTAAACTAAACTAATAACTTTTAGGCCACAAAATAAATTGGACAAAATCGGCTCTAATGTTGTTGGGGGGACTGGATGACCAGAGACCACTTTTCAATATTCCAGTTGTTAGTAGTTTTATATATCTAGGAGTGTCCATCAGTCCCTCACTCAACTTGTTAACTGCTGATAACTACAATAAAGTTCTAAAAAATGTGGAAGGTGACCTGAATAGATGGGGGATGCTCCCTACTTCTTTTCAGTCCAGACTCTCAGTCATTAAGATGAACATATTGCCTCACGTTATTTTTGTGAGCAGTATGATCCCCTTACTGGAAGAAGCTACATTCAATTATTAGCTCTTATTTATGGAATAGAGAAAAACCCAGAATTAAAGCATCTACTCTACAAAGACATAGATCATCAGGAGGTGTCAATTTGCCCAATTTTGAGTGGTATTCTTGGAGTTTTGTTTTGCGTTCACTTGCTATATGGTCGAATCCAGAGATTCGGGTGTCATGGCGTCCCATTGAAGAACGTTTAACACATCCCTATTGTATGTCTAGTCTGGTATATTCTAATATACCCTATAGTATAGTTAAACGTGATTTTGGGCCAATAATCTCTTATCTTTTCACGGTATGGCATAAAGTCCACCGATTTGCCAAAATCCCAAATACATTCTTTGCTCAATCTCCTATCTTCAACAATTATTCACTTTTAATTGAGAAGAAACCAATTATGTTTCCTCAGTGGAGCAATAGAGGGGTCTGTGTCCTCAAAGACATCATAGGGGAACAGGGTCTTTGTGCATTCCATGATTTAGAGAGAGCGTACAATTTACCATTATTTACAGTTACGTACAGCAATGCACGCTCAGGGCGTTCCTTGGGGTATCGAATTGGGGAATCATCCCCTTCATGTAATCCTTGACACTAAGGGTAAAATTAATATTTTAGTTTTTAGTTTTTAATTTAGTTTATAACTAAAGCTTCATATAAACCCTTATCATGTATCAGATTCTGGAAGACAGATATTAACATCTCCCAGGACCCAGACTGGTGCGCGGAAACCCTGATCATCAAATTATACATTATAGATTAATTCATAGGTCTTACTTAACTCCGCGAAGATTACAGCAAATGAAATTTAGAGACAATCAATATTGTGATTTTTGTCCAGACAATACCATTGCTACTTTTTACCATATGGTGTGGCAGTGTCCAGAGGTCAATAGATTTTGGCATAGTGTTTCATCCATCATGTCTAGTATTATCAAGGGATGTATCCCTCTTTCACCATGCTTGCTTCTGCTCAATGACACATCGTCTCTAAAGCTAACTATGAACAATAGGCATCTTCTTCTGGCTGGTTTGACAGCCGCCAAAAGAATGATAGTCTGTCGCTGGAAACCACCACATACATTGTCAGTGAGGAAATGGCTTTCTTCTTACCGGGATATTGTTCAGCTAGAGCTTTCTACAGCACGTTTACATTATGCCAAAACCTCTAATATTGACTGTTGGTCAGAGCTATTAGAGAAAAGAAATGAAATGATGTAGATAAGGTCAGATTTGTTTTTTCTCTTCTATTGTTTACATTTGATTTGTCTTATATATGCTGCAACAATTTTTTAAATTTTTTTTTTTGCAATGTGCATCTAATGTATACAATGTGTAATGTTTAATTGTTCAGCTTCATGTTGTACATATGCTTTACTCATTTTTATTATTTATTATCATTTATTATCATTTTAATTATTATCTAGAATATTGTATTGACCTCTGTGGATTTTATAATATGAAGGAAGAAGTCAGGATGTGCTTGATACTTTCAAGTTTGAGATAGTTATCTAATATACAGAATTGCTCAATGTCCTGCTCTGTGTTCTATGATGTTATGCAGATCTCTGTGGATATTATAATGATGGAGGAAGGATGGACGGGTGAAAATGGGAAAGGGTTGAGAGGTGTATGTGTGTGAGTGTGTGTGTGTGTGTGTATGTGTGCCCTTGTTTATATTACATTGTGGGGACCAAATGTCCCCATAAGAATAGTAAAACCTGAGATCACCTACATTGTGGGGACCAGCCAGCGGTCCCCACTTTTCAAAAGGCTTATAAATCACACAGGATGAGTTGTTTTGAGAAAGTAAAAATGCAGAATGTTTCCTGTGATGGGTAGGTTTAGGGATAGGGTTAGTGTAAGGGGACAGAATATACAGTTTGTACGGTATAAAAACCATTACGTCTATGGAGAGTCCCCACAAAGATAGCGAACCAGACATGTGTGTGTGTGTGTGTGTGTGTGTGTACCCCCCCCTTTTTTCCCTCTTTTTTTTTTCTGTTAACTGTTCAATACCTTGAGCGAATCTTGTTAGGGTTTGGGATGGGGAGGAGAAGAGAAACAGGCATTAGAATAAGCAACACTTAACTGTGCCTCTGTTATATATATTTTTTTTATTATTGTTATACTTTCTCTTGTGAAGGTGTTTCCTCTCCAATGTGTAATAATGATTGTAAGAAAATAAATAAATAATCGATCACAAAAAAGAAAAGAAAAAAAAAAGAATAACTTTCATTACATCTGAAATCAACATGTCCAAGAGTCAGATGTAAAAGCTGCTGTAATGGCAGTAAAGTGCACTGGATCTTTTTGACCACTAGATGACAGTAAAGTCAATGGAAGTGCAGGAAAGATTTGAGTAATGGATGTAATTCCTCTATTTTGAGAGGCTGTTCACTGCAGAGTCGTGGGTGGAGAGAGAAGTCCAGCTCTTCTCTCTGGATGTAATTTGGGTGTAATGGGTGGAGCGAGACGGTCCAACAACACCCTAACCGACCCATAACTCTCTCCCTCCACCCATTAGATCCACTGAGGAGGAGCTGGACGTCATTTGGCTCTGCAGTGAACATCACTGCTCCATTATTAGGAGTTATTAAATAGATCCATCAGTGATGTATTAGTGTTTATGAAGACCATTAAAACTATTTCTCCTGTATCTGTCGTCGGTCTGGTCTCTGAGTGCTTGTGTCGTCTGTCAGAAACTGCCATTGACCCACTTAAACTCAATGTAGTCGCTGATGGTTATGACTGTGTGTGTGTGTGTGTTGCTTCATGTGTTAAATACAGAGTCTGTGTCAGAAAGAGGAAGTGAAACTAAGAGCTGTAAAGATGCTGCTCAGACGCTCCTGCAGACATGATGAGCATCTTTACACTGTTCTTTCTCAAAGCAAACATCTTTCACATATTCTCTCACAAAGATCTGACAATACTGAGCTCTACTGAGATACATGTAAAGCTTATGTGTGTTTGACATCTGAGACGTTAACTTTCTTCATCAGTTGTTCTTGTGTAGTTGAGATGACGGTCACTCATAACCAGGAAGAGGAAGACCAACATTTAGATGAACTTTATAAAGTGTGAAAACTGCAGCGTTTGACGCCTTAAACTGCGGATGTATCCCTCATTTGGCCGTTGACACTGAAACATTGACACTTCAGAGCGGTAAGACCATTTTACTTTTATTTAAAATAGTTCAGTAGAGCTACGATTGATATTTGTAAAACTGTTTTAGGTGAATGTTGATTTGATGAAGTGATTTAAACTCCAGAAGCTCAATATCTGTTGTAGATTCATGTGTAAATATTGTGTGAAGCTCTTTAGACACACGAGGCCTGACATGAGAAACATCATCAGTTCACATCAAGCCTTCAATGAGCCGTGAATTATTAATCATCATGTGCTTTATCAATAGAGTTTGTGATGTTGTATATAGATGATGCTCATAATGTCATAATTGTCAGTTTTATGATTGCAGAAGTCACTATGGTGTCGTCTCTCATAAAGTCTCTTCCTCTGATCGTAGTGATCATGACTGCGGGTGAGTCTTCAGTTTCACTCACTATACTGATATTTTAACAAAAGATGATTGAGTTCTTCACACTTATAAACAGACATGAGTGTTTTACTGTCAGCTAACATAAAAATGATCAAAAGTAATTTTTTTTTTTTTTTTCATTGCTTCAAAACACCTGAAAGCCTCTTCATTCCTCATTTCTGTGTTTCAGGGGTTGATGGTCTGTGGGATTGGGGAGTGAATTACAGCCCTTCATATGTTTGTGCATTAAAGGGATCAACAGTGAAAATATCCTGTACTTTAACATATCCTGATGGTTATGAGATCAAAACAGCTTTCTGGACCAAAACTGTTGTAATTGAAGGAGAACCGCATAACTTTTGTTCAGATCCACAGAAGAGAGCAGGGATTCAGTGTGACAGTGAAGATAAACACACTTCCAGCATCACTTTGACGGCTGTAACAGAAGCTGATAAACACATCTACTACTGCAGATTTACTACAAATAAAGCGGAGGGAAAATGGACGGGGATTCCTGGAGTTCAGCTTGACGTCACAGGTAAAACTACTGAACTCTCAGAAATAGACCACAGAAACATACAAACACACACATCACACACTTTCTTATGTTACTGAATCTGCCAGATGAACTTCTTTATTTGTTGAAACACAAAAGGAGATATTTTATCAAATGTTAATATAATGACAGCACATCCTTCCCTCGGGTCATTTTGACCCAGAAATCTTGTTTGAATTATATATTCTTTTAGATCGAGTGTTCATCTGAGGGGTCCAAGACCCCATGACTTTTGTTGCATTTGAACCACAAATACACAAATAGTTTTTTTAAAGGTTTCAAGGAGTTTTGTGGTTGAAATTTAAAGGACCTATATGCAACATTCACTTTTATAAGCAGTAAATTTTATACTCCTACGTAAGAGTAGGGAAACCCGCCCACGACTGGTGATGATCTGCACTAGATCCCGCCCTGAGTGAGAAGAAGCAGCAGTCCGACATTACTGTTTACTGTTTACATTATAAATGTTCTGTTGCTGCTGGATGTACCACCGAACATACGAGTGTCCATAGACTCCCGGCATCCGAGTCACTGGACACTGTGGATTTTCATTTTTGACGGAAATGTGCCGAAGAATATATATATTTGCGCAAATCATTTTACACATGACTGCTTCATCAACGAGAGTCAGTACCACGCTGGATTTGAACGCTCTTCTGAAAGGAGGCGGAGCAGAAGCTCATTTGCATTTAAAGGGACACACAAAAACGTGCATTTTCGCTCACACCAAATAGGGGCAAATTTGACAAGCTATAATAAAAAATATGGGTGGTATTTTGAGCTGAAACTTAACAGACACATTCTGAGGACACAAGAAATTTATATTACATCATGTGAAAATGGGCATAATAAGTCACCTTTAAAAAAGTAACAAATCCTTCTCTCATGTCAAATTGACCCTGATAAATGCTTCAGTACACATAGAAAAACCTAAAAATGCTCAAAATTCTTTACCAATTTTAAACAAAATAATGTCTACATGTGTATCTGAATGCATCCTGAGGTAAACGGACTTTGGGACCCAGAGGAACATTTGCTCCAAATAGTGCTATACGGCCATCTAGTGGCAAGAGTCATGAAATATCATGTCAAGTCACCTTCATTTATATAGTGCTTTTAACAATAGAGGGTTTTCACCAACGTCACGTTCTGGGTGGTAACCCGGATGCGCGGCCATTATGGAGGCACTCGGATGGAAACAACAGCATAGATTGCACAATTTATGTACTACTGAACACACTATTACACTAATAAACCACAGAAAAAACACATGGAAGCTGTGAAATCATATAGAGAAGAACTTAGTAAGCAGGAAAGAGTGCAAAATTTTGCCAAAAGTTAATATCTGAACGAGCTTCTCTAGTCCTTACTGCAATTCTTCCTTCTATTTCTTATCCCGAGATTGGCTACATTCAGATTGTCAGTCCAAAAAAGCACATGAAATCCGTTTCAAGCTACATCCATATGTGAAATCCTATTCAAATCACATAATTATCAGGAAATCCGCTTCAGTCTGAACACTCTGATCGGATTTTGTGTGGTTTATGTGACTTTCTCACGCCACGTAAAATGTAAACGTCAGACGTTGTTATAGGGAACATGCTGAAAGTCGCTGCCGAAACAAGGCTGTGTTGTTGCAAAGTGCCGGACGAGCAGAAATTTTTTATTTTTGAAACCGGTGCAGATAAGAGCGCGAAAAAAAGCTGTGCATACCAGCCTTCTACAGTTCTGCAGCCGGCTCAAGATGCAGTAGTCCAGCGCGGTGGATACACATTTCCATGTTGTAAAATTTAAATAAGACAACATCTCTATTACAAATCTATTACAAATGCAAACCCCTCCAACAATGCAACGTAATTGCCAAAGAGCTGCATGGACACACAAATCAGATCTGAACAGTTGCGATACACAGTGGACATCATTTTAGATCATATTCCAATCGGATACAAAGATACAAAGTTTGATCAAAATCAACTATGAAAAAATGTCCTCATGTCAAACAGAGATTTGGTCCCTAATGAATGAACTGGGCTAAGCTAAGTGCTATCAAAGTGTCGCCGCGTGCCAGAGCAATTGAGTGCACGCACTGAGACGAGAGAGGTATGTATCAACTCGTCTTAGTTAAGGGAATAACATAGTTTAATATGGAAAAATGGTGGAGTGTTCCTTTAACTACGTCAACATTTTAGCCATAGTCAACGCTTCATTTACACATGTGGCTGATGCTGTGCCTCTCTCAACCACAAATGCCTTCTTTCATCAGTTGTTTGCACTCTTCTCTTTAACTTTTGACAGTCTAAAGAACTCAAAATGTTTTTTCCCGGTGCGACCGATTAGTACAGTCCAAAACTCGACCATTTTCAGCAGCAATAATCAGCCAAATTTGCGAGTCCGTTCAGTTCAGTGGCATTGTTTACGTTCAGTGCCTCCAAAATGGCCGACTTCCGGATTGATGACGTGTAGTGAAAACCCTCTATTCAGAAATCGCTCTTCAAAAACCTACTGGTGACGACACGGACACTACGTCCATATGTTTTACAGTCTATGGTCAGTACGCAGGGAAGGAGACCAGAGCTACGTTCCAGTCCAAAATTGTCATGCCCTTCACTCGCTAACTTCCCTCCGTCTCGTTCACTCGGATGTACGTCATTGCTTACGTTGCATTAGTGCCCACTACTGGCGGAAACTGCAATGGGCTGAACTGGAACGTCCTAAGCCCTTGATCACTTGGAATCAGCTAAAGAGTTAATTTTTTTTATTTACATTTTTTCCCTTTAAGAATTTGTTTAATGTAGCATCCAAATGTATATAGGTGTGTGTGGGTGTTTTAAATTAAAAATATATATATAATTAATATATCACAGAGTTGTCTGTTGTGGTGGTGATTAGACGAGATTGGTTGTGACGTCACAATCGTACTGCATTGTGGGACATATAGGTGCCTGAAGTGTACATATGAAGTAGACTCGCTCCCTCGGTCAAAATCGAGGGAACGAGGGTCTGTCCATCTAAACTTCCCTCGTCCACTTCACGAAGTGGAACACACTTCAAAATGGCGGCAGGGATTCCCCCGAGGGGAAGTGCTTAGGGAAGTTTGCAAGTGCGTGTCTAAAAGTGGACAGGAACGCAGCACAGAGGTCGTTTTTTTTAAATGGATGTCAATAAGAGGCTTCACTACCCAGTGGGCATTTGATGTCAATTTAACATCAATATGACATCAAATTGATGTCAAAATTAGGTCACGAAATAGGTCAAAAATGAAAGTCATATTGACGTCAAAGTGTTGATGTCAATTTGACGTCAAGAGTTTGACCTCTATCAAGAGTTTGATAATAAGTCATTTTGCCAAACAAAAAGGTGAAACGCATGGCCGTACACTTATTACCAGCTTCACTTACACTAACCAGATTTACTTTATTTAATTTCCGGTTTAATGAAATCATATTTTGCATTTAAAGTCACCATGATGGTGGTTAGCGTTTGCTTTAGTTGTGCTCTTGACCCTTGACTTCTTAATCTTAAATTTTCTCTGGCTGCTATAATTGTGTGTTTATAAAGCTCTGTTGTTGTAGCTAAAAAAGCCATGAGAAAATGAGATCAGGTGATGTTGGCTGTTTATTGATGATGATGATGATGATGATGATATCATCATGTAAATGCCTGAAGCCCTGATCTTATTCAGTGTCTTATGTTCTGATTATATAGGACTTGTGGTTTCAAAACTGTTTTATTCATAACAGAAGTCATTTGATTCTACAGCATGTCTAGTAGTGTTGTTTATCAAATAATGTACTTGGTTTTTAAAAACTATTTAGTGCACAAAACCCTGTCATCTATGGCATTACTTAGACGCACACAGACATCAAGAAACAGCGTATGAATCTCAACAATGGTGACAATGGAACAAAATATCCAGATAATCAGATCAACTCCAGGTGCATAATTTATTAAAGCTGCAATGCATGCTGGGAGATTTTGGTGAGTTTTGATTGGTGGTACCCATCATGCACTGCGGCATGAAGCATTTCATTGATTGTCACCATTGTTGAGAGTCATACACTGATTCTTGATGGCTAAGTAATAATGTAGAGGAAAATGTTTAATGCACTAAATGTTTTTAAAATCCATTATAGTCTTCGATAAACAAAATTGCTCTAATGCTGCAAAAACAAATAGATTCTATTGTAATACGTCATAAAAACCATAAATTCTATATAATCAAAACATTTGACAATGAACACGATTAGGGAATCAGGCATTTACATGATGGTATTGTCGTCATCATCTATAAGCAGCCAACATCCCCTGACCTTATCTTCTCATGACTATTTTGCCTATAACAAGTATAGCAGCCAAAGAACTTTATATTAAAGAGTGAAGGGTCAAGAGCACAACTAAAGCAAACGCTAACCACCATCATGGTGACTTTAAAACACAAAATTTTAATGATTTCATAAAAATGGAAATTATATTAAGTAAATCTGGTTAGTTTTAAGTGAAGCTGGTAATAAGTGTACGGCCATGCGTTTCACCTTTTTGTTTGGCAAAATGACATCAGCAGAGGTCAAACTCTTGACGTCAAATTGACATCAACACTTTGACGTCAATATCAGGACAAGCGAGCAACAAGAGGCTCGACTGAAACGCGCAACTGTGTGTTTTCTGGAATACTCTGTTCTCTTGTTATTTTCAGCGTTGCTTTGTAGTCAAGGTAAGCCCATCTTCGATTCTCAGCTTCCCTTATATTTTTAACTTCACATAATTGTGTATTTTAGTTAGACGCGTTGCCACATTAAACAAGCAGCCGCGAGTGAAAATTATTATTGTTAAAGTCTAATTTGCACTTTAAGCCTCTGCTCCTAGCACTTTCAAAGCGAAAGTTGGCCCATTATCGCGTTATCCACTTAATTGCAAGACCGAAACAGCTGTACTCACTCAAGCGGTGAAAGCATTTTTCTGTATATCTGTGTATTTTGCGCGCTGTCGCGGAAGCGTCAGCGGAAGCGTTCAGCTCTCGTGTTCAGTCTCCTCGTGTGAAGACCGACTCGGGTAAAGACCATCGACTCTACCTGCGCGACTCCACCGAGCAAGGACACCAGAAAGGCACTTAAAATTCGCCTTTTCCCTTTCCACTTCTTATCTTATCTTTCTCCCGAATCAGCATGTGTTTTCAACACATTCCTGTTATCGTTCGACAACGCCCTTTCATCACGCGCACAAGGCAGCACGATACTGCTAATCTGCGTCCCATTCTCTCATCCTCACACACTCCTCTCTCTCTTTCCGTGGGTCTATGGAATTGTCAGTCAGCAGTCAACAAAGCTGACTTCATTCCAGCCTTTGCATCTCATTCTACTCTCAGTATCCTGGGCTTGACTGAGACCTGGATTCGTCCTGAAGACTCAGCAACCCCCGCTGCTCTCTCTAGCAATTTCTCCTTTTCTCACTCCCCTCGCCAGTCTGGGAGGGGTGGCGGGACAGGGCTTCTCGTTTCCAACAATTGGAAATACTCAGCGCTCTCTTCTCTATGCAACAACAATTCATTTGAATATCATGCTATCACACTTACAACTCCCAGTAAGATCCATATTGTAGTAATTTATCGCCCCCCAGGTCAGCTGGGTAACTTCGTAGAGGAGCTGGATGTGCTGCTGTCCTCTTTCCCTGAGGACGGCACCCCACTTCTAGTCTTCGGTGACTTCAACATTCATCTCGAAAAACCACATGCAACAGACTTCACCTCTCTACTAGCCTCCTTCGATCTCAAACGACACATCACCACAGGTACTCACAAATCAGGCAACCAACTGGACCTGGTTTACACACGCAACTGCATCACAGACAACATGTTGGTGAGGCCTCTCCATGTTTCAGATCATTTCCTCATCACCTTCAGTCTACAACTCGCTACCCCTGCGCCACCAACCCCACCACCAGTCACCCTCAGGCGAAACCTACGCTCACTTTCCCCCTCCCATCTCTCCTCTGCCGTGTCATCTTCTCTTCCCCCACCCTCACAATTCTCATCTCTGGATGTGAATACTGCAACGGATACCCTATGCTCCACACTAACCTCTACTCTAGACAAAATCTGCCCTCTCTCCTCCAGGCCAGCACGCGCTACTCCTTCTAACCCCTGGCTATCTGAGGTTCTTCGTGAACACCGGACCGAACTCAGGGCAGCAGAGAGGAAATGGCGCAAATCAAAAGACTCATCTGACCTGAGTATGTATAAGTCTCTCCTCTCGTCCTTTTCTGCTGATGTTCATGCTGCAAAATCTTCATATTTCCACAACAAGATCAACAGCTCCTCCAACGCACGACTACTCTTCAAGACATTCAACTCACTCCTCTGTCCACCTCCACCACCACCCTCCTCCTCCTTAACTGCCGATGATTTTGCAAACTTCTTCACCAACAAAACAACAACTATCAGCAGTCAATTCTCAGCTCCACACACACAGGAACCCAGACCGACCCCTTCCACAGCCAATACCCCTCTGTCCTCCTTTTCGCCGCTAACAGAGGAAGAAGTATCTACACTTCTCCTCTCCAGTCACCCTACCACCTGCCCTCTAGACCCCATCCCCTCACACCTTCTACAAGCCATCGCTCCCACACTTCTACCAGCACTCACACACATCATCAACTCATCCCTCCATACTGGCACCTTCCCTACAGCATTCAAGCAGGCTCGGGTCACTCCACTGCTTAAAAAACCAACGCTAAACACATCTTTTGTAGAGAATTACAGACCCATCTCTCTCCTACCATTCATTGCAAAAACACTTGAAAGAGCTGTTTTCAACCAAGTAACATCCTTCTTGTCTCTAAACAACCAGCTGGATGTCAACCAATCTGGCTTCAAGAAAGGGCATTCAACTGAGACTGCATTACTGTCGGTCACAGAAGCCCTACGGATTGCAAAAGCTGCTTCCAAATCTTCACTCCTCATTCTCCTTGATCTGTCTGCTGCCTTCGACACCGTGAACCATCAGATCCTTATGTCCAGCCTCTCATCACTGGGCATCACAGGAACTTCACTCGACTGGTTTGAATCCTATCTCACAGGTAGGTCCTTCAAGGTCGCATGGAGAGGCGAAGTATCCAGAGCACATCAACTGACCACAGGGGTTCCCCAGGGTTCAGTTCTTGGTCCCCTCCTCTTCTCCATCTACACTACATCACTGGGACACATCATACAGGCACACGGTTTTTCCTACCACTGCTATGCTGATGACACACAACTCTTCCTCTCATTTCGACCAGATGATCCCACAGTAGCTGCACGGGTCTCGAGCTGTCTGGCAGACATCTCCACATGGATGAAGGAACATCACCTGCAGCTCAACCTGGCAAAGACTGAGCTGCTCGTCCTCCCTGCCAATCCGTCTCTACAGCACGACTTCACCATCCAGCTTGATTCATCATCAATCACCCCATCAAGGTCGGTCAGAAATCTGGGAGTAACGTTTGATGACCAGCTGACCTTCACAGATCACATTTCAAAGACAGCTCGATCATGCAGGTTTGCGCTGCACAACATCAGGAAGATCAGGCCTTTCCTAACTGAGCATGCAACACAACTCCTCGTCCAGGCCCTGGTCATTTCTAGGCTTGACTACTGCAATGCTCTTCTGGCCGGACTTCCAGCATGTGCTACCAAACCTCTTCAGATGATCCAGAATGCTGCAGCTCGTCTTGTCTTCAACGAGCCCAAGAGGGCCCACGTCACTCCTCTGTTAATCTCTCTGCACTGGCTACCTCTCGCTGCTCGCATCAAGTTCAAGGCATTGACGCTTGCTTACAGATCTATCACACGCTCAGCTCCCTCCTACCTTCACTCACTCCTACGAGCCTACATCCCCACCAGACGCCTACGATCAATCAACGAGTGACGTCTCGTGGTTCCATCACAGAAAGCCACAAAATCACTTTCCAGATCATTCTCATTCACAGTTCCATGCTGGTGGAACACTCTCCCCACCCTCATCCGGAATGCTGAATCCCTGACAACATTCAAAAAACAGCTGAAAACCCATCTCTTCCATGAGCACCTAAACCATGAGCACCTAAACTAAATAATGCCTGAACTTCGTATTCTGAACACTTCTTGCGTTGTTGTTGTTTTTTGCCTCTTCATGATGACTCGCTTAATTTAGTCCTGATTTGTAAGTCGCTTTGGATAAAAGCGTCTGCTAAATGACTAAATATAAATGTAAATGTAATATGACTTTCATTTTTGACCTATTTCTTGACCTAATTTTGACATCAAGGTGCCCACTGGGTATACACTGAATAAACAGCTTTTGTGAGGAAACACCTTATCATTTAATGAATCGACTGCCTTTCCACTAATCTTCAACATTTTACGCTAAACAATACTTTTGTTGGGAACGATATCTAGATTTTATTATGATAGAAAAGGTTATTTTATAAGAGAAGGGAATGTCGTAGGTAGGACTCATTTACGGCCATAGTACTATAATATTTAATAGTAATATTGAGTGATATTGTATATTATCTATGGCAGCAGAAAACAGGGTCTAGTCGTTTTCACGGATCCGTGTGAATGGGGATCGTTTTGACAATGATGTCGTCTGTACGTGGAAAACTCAAAGGAAAAACGTCTCAGTTTTAAGCATGTCGGTGTCGTGTAAACGAACCCTTAGTTTCCTCAGTTCCAGAGGTGGAAAGTCCAGGGGTCAGAAAGTAAAAGTCCTGCCATATATTTATTCCACCCATGAACTCACACAGCAAAAACTCCAGTGGTAAATGAACTCTCCTGGGAGTTTATTTGGCTCCAGACTCAAGAGTGTTAAAGTTAATGAGATAATTAAGTGATTGATTGAGTGATGATTGACCATTATTGAAGACACCTGATGTTAACAAGCAGAATCACCAAAGGAGAAAATCTCTTTTTTTAAGTTGCCATTATGGTGATCAGTGTTGGCTTTAGTTGGGCTCTTGAACCTTAAACTAATACTGTTAGATTTTGTTTGGCTGTTTTATCAGTGTTATAACTCTTAGATGAACAAAGAGAAAAGCTGATCAGGTCATTTTGGTTGTGTTTCGACATAATCATCTTTTGACTTGAATCACAAAGCTCATTCAGAGAGTTAGGTTTGCCTTGCTGATTACAGCAGTCTATGATTCTACAGTTTACTCTTATCAATATAATCAGCATTTTCTAAATAATCCAAAAGATTTCTTTAAAGTTGTCCTGATCAAAAACACTTTGAAAAGTTTTTTTTTTTTTTTTTTTTGGACACACTGACACCAAGAATCAGCCTGTGATTCTCAACAATGGTGACAATAATAAAGCATGTTGCAGTGCATTCTGGGTACCACCAATCAAAACTCATTCATGGCTCCCATCATGCATTGCGGTATGAATAAATTATGATCTGAATTGTCTTACTAATTTCCTTTCCCTAATTGAATATTCTTTTTGTCACCATTGTTGAGATTCATACACTGAATCTTGATGTCTGTGTGTGCCTTAAAGAAAGATTTTTTTTTTTTTATATCAGAACAACTTTTAAGAAATCATTTGGATTATAATGACAAATCTGGATATTATTCTGTAGAATCACTGTGATGCTGTTATGACCAATATACATTTAAATCAGAGATTAGGCTCTAAATGAGTTCAGTGATTCAGGTTAAATGATGATTATGTTAAAATATAACCAACACCACCTGTTCACCTTTTCTCTTTGTTCATCTGGCTGTAATAACTCAGATACAGCAGCCAAACAAAATCTAAAGTTAAACATTTAAAGGTCAACTGCCCAACTAAATCAAACACCGATATCCATAATGGTAACTAAAATTGTGATTTTTCTCCTTCAGTGATTCTGCTTGTTAACATCAGGTGTTTTCAATAATGGTCAATCATCACTCAATCAATCACTAAATTATCTCATTAACTTTAACACTCTTGAGTCTGGAGCCATATAAACTCCCAGGAGAGTTCATTTAACACTGGAGTTTTTGCTGTGTGAGTTCATGGGTGGAATAAATATATGGCAGGACTTTTACTTTCTGACCCCTGGACTTTCCACCTCTGTCCATCGTTGTGCGATCATTACAGCCACCGATCGTGACAGTTGCTGAAACTCACTAGAACTCAAAATGATGAAAATAAATGTGTTGATTTAATGCGAGATTCCCTGTTCATTAGGAATAATGACATTGTATCATTGAAACATTCATTTGCTGTAAAGCTGCTTTAAACAATATGTACTAAAGCACTGTACATGTGAGAATTATTAAATATGAATTTAACTGTTTTTTTCTTCTTTAATTTTCTCCTTTTGTGACCTGAAAAAGAAAGAAGGTCATGTGGCTTTATAACAAAACCACGAATAATGATAAAGGACTGCATTTTTATTTTTGGATGAACTCTTAACTTTAAGCTGACAGTGAATGTTGTTGTTGATGATGATGATGTTGTTGTTGTTGTTGTTGAAGTTGTTGATGATGTTGATGTTGTTGGTGATGATGATGATGATGATGTTGTTGACCCAGTCAACACGTTGATCTCACAGTGATCTCTCCATATGACCACAATGTGAGTTCACAGTGAGCTGAAAGTGTAACCTCACAGCGCACTCGCTGTGTGCTCATTTTATGGCCACAATATGAGGTCACCCCAGCTATAAATGTTATTGGATTTGAACATTTTAGTTGAAAATGAAAATTAGGTTGACGTCTAAACATTTGATGTCAGGCTCCAACTTCATTAAACAACTCCACAAACAGCATAACCAGCTTCACTTATTACTAACCAGACTGACTTTATTTCTGTCAGACGTCTACAGAAGTTTTTATTGAGAATTAACAGGTGTTTAACTCTAATGTGTTTCATTTGAAGTCACCCATTAGTTGGGCTCTTAACTCTTATTATATCTTTTGTCTAATGGAAACACTAATGAAGTTGGAGCCTGACATCAAATGTTTAGACGTCAACCTAATTTTCATTTTCAACTAAAATGTTCAAATCCAATAACATTTATAGCTGGGGTGACCTCATATTGTGGCCATAAAATGAGCACACAGCGAGTGCGCTGTGAGGTTACACTTTTAGCTCACTGTGAACTCACATTGTGGTCATATGGAGAGATCACTGTGAGATCAACGTGTTGACTGGGGTTGTTGTTGTTGGTGATGATGATGATGATGATGATGATGATGATGATGATGATGATGATGTTGATGATGTTGTTGTTGATGTTGTTGTGTCAGACCTGCAGGTGGAGACACAGCAGAGAGTGAAAGAGGGAGATTCAGTCACTCTGACATGTAAAAGCAGCTGCTCTCTGCCTGAACAAACAACATTCATCTGGTACAGAAACACACAGAGAATAACTGATCGAACAGAGAATCAGCTTCATCTGCAGTCAGTAAATCGTTCTGATGAAGGAAACTATCAATGTGAAATAAGAAGAAATAATCATCATCTGATCTCTCCTCCTGTTTATCTCAAAGTAGGATGTGAGTACAAATTAAATTAATTAATATACTGAAATATTTCACACACAAAGAAATGGGAAAAGGAAATAGGCACAGCAATAGATGATAATGACTGGGAAGTAATGTGTAAAATGCAGTGGAAGACAACTTACTCGCTAACTTGGAAAGAATTTGGATGGAAAAACATAATGAGATTTTTTATTACCCCTGTTCAGAAAGCTCACCAAAACATAGGAACAGGGTGCTGGAGATTGTGTGGTGTCAGTGACGCTAATCATTATCATATATTCTGGGCCTGCCCAAAGGCTGTACCCTTTTGGCGAGAGGAACACAGAGGCGTAGAGAATATTTTCGAAACTAATATCGCTTTTGATTTCTTACACATGTACCTAGGACTTGAAACCCCAAATCTGACTTCAACTGCAGATAAATACCTGTTTAGGATTCTGTTATTGTCAGCCAGAAAGGCCCTGACAAGAAAATGGCTTCAACCAGACTTACCGGGCACTGAGGAATGGTACAACACTATATACCAAATATATATAATGGAGAGGCTCACTATGACCTTAAGATTAGAAAAGGAGAAATGTATTGGTCTACGGTCTAAGTGATAAGACTGGATCTTGTCTGAGGTCTGAGCAGTGAGGGCAGACGACACACACTCTTAGAAAGAATGTGTTAAAAATGACACAACCTGTGTTAAATTTTGACACATGTGTGGGTGAGCTCCAGGACTACTAGTTTTGTGTTAATTTTAACTCATTCACTGTGTAAGTCATTTTAACACACAAATTGTGTCATTTAAAAAAATAAAGCGAAAGGGCCAGATGCAAAAATATTAACCGTTTAATCAATAGTCGAGTACAGAATGCATGTGCACACAAAGTACAACACAATGTTTCAAGCTCAATGACTGGACAGACTCACTGTACTGGACATTATTCAGTTATTCACGCTTCAACCCCTAATTGATAATGCTGCTTTTGACAAAAGTTCATGGAGAGGTAACAGTTCACAGAGTTTGCACTTTGAATTTAATTAAAATGTAGCAACTGACAAAATATTTGTATATAAATAACTTGTATTTACACTGGCCTGTTTGTTTGAGAACATAGCAAACACTGCATACCATTCACAGTGATGGTGAGTGTCGGCACGCTCTTATAAAATGATGAGTTGAAAACAACACAACCTGTAGAAAGAGATGTTAAAAATGACACATGTTGTGTAGATTTTAACACATGTGGTGTGTGTGCTCAGGCACAACACATGTTGTGTAGATTTTAACACATGTAGTGTGTGTGCTCAGGCCAGAGGCAACATTATGAAGCTGCAGACTCGGAGCCTGCATCTACAGTCCCGCACCCAGAGTCCCGCATTCTCAGACCCCTCATTTTTCGAGACAGCGCCTCCTGCTGTTCGGAAAATCGTATAACACCCTTATCCAAATGCCATTGAAAACAATAGGATGCAATATTACGGTCTCGTTTTATTTAAAGTTATCCAAATAAATATTTGTATTCCCTGCTTAATGCATGTGCCAAAAAAACTCATTGTGTTCTCTGACTAACAAATTACCCAGTAGTTATTTTTTGAGCGTGGGTGTAATTGAAAGAAAATTAGTGATGGAAGGCATACAATTACTATGGAAGCTTGACTCCGCCACTGAATAATAAATAAATAATAATGATTGCGACTTTTTATCTCACAATTCTGATTTTTTTTTCTCACAATTGCAATATATCAAGTCAGAGTTGTGACTTTTTCTCAGAATTGCGAGATATAAAGTCGCAATTCTGAGAAATAAAGTCGCAATTGCATATTGAACTATCTTCTGAAAAATATTATGTGATATTATACTGTATTGCTATGTTTTTTTTTTTTATTCAAATTCCAATTTTTCTTTCAGTTCAATAATGGTCTAATTAACATTATACCTGCTAACATTACAAAACCTGTTTTTTTATATTTTGAATGCGAAGCAAAACTCAAATAAGAATAGACAAAACACCAATAATAAACAATTCTGTACTTTATTTAACGATCACCTAAGCATCATCTTGCTGTAAACAGGACAAAGGAAAGAAAAAAGGAAAGAATTGTGTTATTGACTTTACTTTTCGTCTTCAGTTGCATTAAAAAAAAAAAAAACTCCTCATTTAGTCGCTTTGGATAAAAGCGTCTGCTAAATGAATAAATGTAAAATGTAAATGCATAAGGTAAAATAATTTCTGGTAGGCGAATGTTCCTTCTTTTTGCAATCGCTCTGTCAAATTCCTCGAATTCACTAAAATAAAAGATGAACGCCATTGTCAAAAATATTGTGTAATAATAAATTATATTTTTTTGCAAATGCAAATTACAAGCATACCTACCTAGGGTGATAAGTATAGGGCCACGGAGGAAATGGCAGGCAACAACTTCATATCAGTTAAATTAATATTGATTCATTTTAATACTACGTTTTATAATAACTAATTTAAGTAGTCTACATAAATTATATAAAGTAAAATAATTACTCCGGCATTAATTAATTCAACTTAATAGTTTTAGGAAAAAAGGTCCGGTAATTAAAAAAAGGTAAAATGGTGAATCTGATTAAATAATTAATGATGACATTCTTTGATATTAACACACTTAATGTATTTAATTGGTCTACTTTAATGTCAACTAATTTTAATCAAATTTTTACAATGGCTTGTCTACCAAAAGTCCAAGGTTAAAGGCTAACGTAAGCTATCAAAATATTTTCTGGGAAAAAAGGCGAAAAAACATACATTAACGGCTCAAATTTTGTTACAAACTACTTTACAAATATTAAATGGACTATTCATATGTTGGTGTATCGATGAGCTATAAAGTAGTTTGATTAAAAAAGAAACCGAATGAGGTATGATTCGCTAAATAAAATTGACGATACTCACGTTTCGGCTTAAGTTCTTCACATGTTTATCCGATCTAATTTGATAGGAGGCGCTGTCTCGAAAAACGAGGGGTCTGAGAATGCGGGACTCTGGGTGCGGGACTGTAGATGCAGCAGGCTCCGAGTCTGCAGCTTCATACTACTCGCCAGAGGTGGAAAGTCCAGGGGTCAGAAAGTAAAAGTCCTGCCATATATTTATTCCACCCATGAATGGGTGGAATAAATATATGGCAGGACTTTTACTTTCTGACCCCTGGACTTTCCACCTCTGGCTCAGGCACAACACATGTTGCGTAGATTTTAACACATGTTGTGTAGATTTTAACACATGTAGTGTGTGTGCTCAGGGACAACACATGTTGTGTCAAATTTAACACACAACCTGTGTCGATTCTTAACACATCTCTGTGTTTATAAGGACTACACATTTTGTATTACCTTTAACACAACTAATGTGTTATTCCTCTTACACAGAAGTGTGTTGAAACCTTTTACACACTAATGTGTTATAGTTACACAACTTGTGTCCGATATGTGTCACATGTGACTGTAGTCGGTGTGTATTTGCCAGAGTTACTTCCTGTGTTTTTACAACTGGGTGTTTGGACGAACACTGAAATGTATTGTTAACTTGTGTTTATGGAGTCCAGTGACGTTTAATAAAGAGTTTGTTTGAACATTTGGATGGTTTAGACATCATGAATCTACATAGACAAGCTCTTATTGAGAATTAACAGAGGTTTAGATGTTGATGTTTCACTGAATGTTTTATCTGAAGTCACCAGAATCGTGATTAATGGCTCCTTTATTTGAGCTCTTGACCCTTTACTCTTCTTTTAGTTTTTCTCAGGCTGCTTTAACTGTATTTTAATCAAATATATTTGTTATGGTGAGAGAAAATATGATCAGATGTTTCTTGATGATCTCATAATCAACAAGTGCTGATCTGATCAAGTTTATGAGTAAATGGAAAATGCGCATTTAATTGCACAATCTTGTGACGCTACATCATGCTGTCCAGCAGTGCATAACAAAAAAAAATATATATATTTTCTGAAAATTTTAATCTGCAGCAGAAACTAGTCAAACACAGACATCAAGAATCAGCACATGAATCTCAACAATGGTGACAAATGAAAAGCTTCATGCCGCAATGCATGCTGGGTGTCATGGATGAGATTTGTACTATGGTGGCACCCAGCATGCATTGCGGCATGAAGCTTTTTGTTTGTCACCATTGTTGAGATTCATACGCTGATTCTTGATGTCTGTTTGATACCATAGTCTGTAAAATTCCATTTAAAGGTTAAATTAAAATTAATTTTAAGCCAATTGCAATATGCTAATCTTTTTAAAAATCATCTTTTATATTATACTTTTTTTTTTTTAAACATTAAACTCATGCAGAGCTTAACAATTTAACATGTCCATGATGATAATATTATCATCTGAGCTTATTTTTCTCATGATTATTTCTGCTGTTTTAAATGTGTTAAAATAATCACACGTTTACAGCAATCATAGAAAACTAAAGTTAAAGAGTCAAGGGTCAAGAGCCCAAATAAAGCTGACACTAATCATGATTCTGGTGACTTTAAATGAAACATTCAATGAATCGTCAACACCAAAACCTGTTAATTCTCAATAAGAGCTTCTGTAGAGTCTGACAGAAATAAAGTTAATCTGGTTATTAATAACACGTGAAAGCAGCATTTGAAGAAGACATTGAAAAAGAGGCATGATGTGATTGGCTGCCAAAAAAACACCCGTTAATCTTTAAGTTTTCATGAATTAAGATTTAATTTATTTATTTGAATGTATTGCTTTATATATTTTAGAGCATTTTATGGGATACCATATAAAATATACATATAATTTTTTTCATAAACACAAACTCTCCTCCACCCAGTGCTATTCTATCTAGAGTTACATTTTAACACACATTGTGTGTTAAATATCAACACATGTGTCAAAATACCATCAGCACATAATGTGTGTTGTTTTTTAACAATTCTCTTTTTAGAGTGCAGGGTTGGGAAGGGAGTGGACAAGAGGAGAGTGAGGATTGAAACAAACTAGTTTTGTGGTTTTGTGTAAATGAAGCACTTGTATAGTTTTTTTATTTATTTTTTATTTTTTTTATTTTATTGTGTTTGTCAACATGCAATCACAAAAAGGTTAACATGTATGTGAGGCAATACAAAATACTAATCTTCTTTTGTTTTTCAGACCAAATGTTATGTTTGGAAAAGTGCATAATTAATAAGCATAAGTCACTTTATCCCTGTTTTTGAGTTATTATGCAAGTGTGTATTTCGCAGAAAATGTCAGAAAAGTTTGCCTCCAATGTATATTGTCAAACGTGCAGATCTTTATAATAAGAAAAAAAAGAAAAAAAAAAAGAAAAGAAATATTTCACACACTTGGAATTTCTACATTTCATTTGGGTGAATATATAAAGGTACAAAAATCTTTGGTGTGATGAAATATTTCTGTATTTGTTGTTGAAAGCCTCTTTAATTATTTTCCTCATTTCTGTGTTTCAGGGGTTGATGGTCTGCAGGATTGGGGAGTGAATTACAGCCCTTCATATGTTTGTGCATTAAAGGGATCAACAGTGAACATATCCTGTACTTTAACATATCCTCAGAGTTATAAACTCGTAGAAGGTTTCTGGATCAAATCTGTTGTAACTGTTGGAGAATCACCTGATCTGTGTTCAGATCCACAGAAGAGAGGAAGCGTTCAGTGTTTGAGTGAAAATATAAACACTTCCAGCATCACTTTGACGGCTGTAACAGAAGCTGATAAACACATCTACTACTGCAGATTTACAGATGATCAGGATAATAGATGGACAGTGATTCCTGGAGCTCGTCTTGATGTTACAGGTAAAACTAATCTTTTTGCATTTATTATATAGTAGTGCATAAATGACAGGAAAGTTCAGGGAGAAACAGAAAGGAATGAGATGAGCACATGATCCAGAGCACAACAGCTCTTTATATCAGCTGTGTTTGTCAGGTGTGATGAGACTGTCAACATGAAGCATTATCCCAGCTAACGAATTATTGTTCTAAGAACGTTTTCCAAACATTGGTTTGGTTCTGGAAACGGTAACATGTCCAGTTTTCTTAATGTTAGTGGACCGTTTTTTTCAAGATTAGTATGATGTTCCTGAAACATTTTATCAACTTCACTTTTATGAACAACTCAACATCATAGGAACGTTGATTGGTTCCTGCAGGAAGTGTAGGTCGGGGAGTGAATGAACTCTTCCACTCTCCTTACCCACAACTGAGGTGCCCTTGAGCAAGACATCGAACCCCCAATCGCTCCCTGGGCGCCGCAGCAAAAATGGCTGTTGTTCACTATGTGTTCAATACTGCTCTGTGTGTGCACTTGGATGGGTGAAATGCAAAGCAAAAATTCCAAGTATGGGACACCATACCTGGCTACACGTCACGTAGGGGTGTGCGATATATTTTGTCTGCGATAATGTGGTAATTGTTGTTTTAATGATGTGCGATCTGAAATTATCGAGTTTATCCCTCACACACACCGAGAGAGTGCATGCATACACTACGTGTTGTAGTCTAGTAGATTAGACTAGTGTTAGACTAGAGAGTTTTTCTCCAGATATCAGTATGGTAACAAATGTGATATTGATTGTATACAAGTTTAATAAACAAGAAGTTAATATTAAGTGACTTACATTTTAGACAGTTTTTGCTCTATTTCGCCAAACAAAATCAGGGCTCTACACTTACTTTTTGAACAAGGAGCACTGGTGTGCCTAAATAAAAAAATTTAGGAGCACAGACAAATATTTGGGGGCACAGTAATTTTTGTTGTATAAGTTTATCATTATAGTTTTATTATTAGAATTATTCAACAATTAAATTTACAATGCTCATTGTAAGGTTAAGAACATCAGACCAAAACTTTCAAACAAAAGATTTTTATTTAATTCAATTTTATCGTCATGTAGATTTAATTTATCATTGTATGTAGGCCCTATGTATGTTTCACATTTTATCTGAAATGAAGATCATGTCTGAGTCACTTGGCCAAGCTTTATAGTCTGGTCGTCTTGACCTCTTTCCAGCAGACAGCCAATTTTCAGCACATTTTGTAGGATCAAACAGTTCCAGGGAGGGCCCCTCTGTGCTGATCCGAATTAGTAGGGCCCTATAAAATCCGTTAAATTTTTTCCCAAATTCCGTTTTTTCCGTTTTAATTTTTGCAAATTCCGTTTTTTCCGTTTACATTTTTGGGAATTCAGTTTTTTTTTTTTTACCCTTTACTGTAATTTTAGTAGTAAAAAGAGTGTTTTTAATGTTAATGATTAAAATGTACACAAATAAAATAGGAATGACCCTAAATTTATTGAGGTAACAAACAAAATTCTCATTTTAAGAGATGTTAAATGTGGTTTGGTTTGTTTACATTAGTGAATGTATTAGGCTAACTAACATGAACCATGAGCAATACATTTGTTACTGTATTTATTCATCTTTATTAATCTTAGTTAACCCTAACCCTGTATTTTTAATGTTACTTCACACAGTGCATTAAGCTAACTAATGTTAACAAATACAACTTTTTATTTAAATAATCTAGGCTACTAAATGGTGAAATTAACATTAATAAAGATTAATAAATGCTGTAGAACTGCAGTTTATTAATAGTTAATGTTAACTGATCTAGTTAACTAGAGTTTAATAAATGGAACCTTATTGTAAAGTGTTACCGATTTTGTTATACACCGAACCGATTCAGTGTTGGACAGAATAGATCAGTTGTTTTAACCATTCATTAAAGTGAATCGGTTCAAATGAGTCATTAGTTCGCGAATCGGACGTATCATTAGCAGACTTGTACGCGTTGTGTGATTATCCCGGCAGTTTTAGGACATCACACAAGATTTGTCAACACAGAAAACATTTCAACAAGTGTTTTTTATGTCAGCTGAATGGGCGGAACGCTTTTCAGAGAAGAAGGAAAGGTACACAATTTTTTGCACAATTCACACACAGCTGTAACCTAATTCAGGAAAAAAAAATATCCGAATGCTCCACGTGAAACCCAAGGGGCAACATTCTCATCTGAAAAATGAAGCCTACCCGGAAGTGCGAAAAACTGCAATACATCGAAAATCCGCTAGGGGAAGGTCCCAAAAGGGAGCAAATGTCCATAGCCCCCATGTTAAAATGTCCGTTTTCACAGCATAAATTCATGCTTTTACAGGTTGGTCCCATGGACTTTTATTGTATTTTTCGATAGGTTCCGAGTGCCTGACAACCATGAGGGCAGTGAATTTTTTTCTAACTCGTTAGTTTAGATCGTATTTAGATATAAAATGTAGGACAATAAGGGCGTGGTTAACTTTGATTGACAGCTTGATTGACAGCTGACAAGGCAGCGCCACGGAGAATGACAACATAAGAAGCGCCATTTTTTAATACAGTTGACATATAATACTACTGTTTCTGTATCATGAAATTTAGTTTTAAGAGTTTTTCAGGCGAGAATGTAGTTGTTTAAAGCTCAAATCTGTGGTTTATTTATAAAGATTTATGAAAATTGTATCCAGTTGTGAGATCCAGCGATGACCGGGCGCTCAGCGCGATGTACCCCACCTGGAACAGCCTTTGCTCGGCTAGACGTTCTGAGGTGCCGCGGTCTCTGGCGTCTCTGTAGTGGTTAAACATGATTAGTCTTGTGTATATCTAACGGGCGATCTTTGGTCTCGTAACGTAAATCTATAATTTGTTCCCTGGGCAATCGTTTTGGCTGAGTAAGTTTCATAACTTTATATTGTTTATAAGCTATTTAACTGTACCGTTGTATGGTTAGACTAGATCGAGCGCTGACTTTTTATGTTTGACTGAATTGTTTGCTTTGTTTGTATAGCTTCTTGTAACTTTACCTTTTACTTTTATATTGATAAAACTGAAATATATCAAAAAGAGTGGGTTGAGTTTTGTCATTTTAATACAACGAATATGATCTAATGTTGTTTACTGCAACATCTGTTGTTTAGTACAAATGCACATATTGCCTGGACCATATTAAATTTTTTTATATTTTTATATTAGGCTATATTTAAAACGAAAAGAGGCAGGTTTGTGTTTTATATTTCATTTTGTTATAAAAAGGCAAACGTTATGTGCAGTGAATAACATTTGTGTGGCTATAATGTTTAAGATTTCTTTAAATGAAAACGAAAAGAGTTAGTTTGGTGTTTTACATAGATGGTGTTGGTGTTTTATAACATATTTCGTTGCCTAAAATATACACAGAGATAAGCAGGGGTGCGTTTCCCGAAAGCATCGTTAGCCAACTATGGTCGCAAGTTCATCGCAATGTCCATTGAACTCTATTGGTAACGACGGAACTTGCGACCATAGTTGGCCAACGATGCTTTCGGGAAACGCACCCCAGAGCGAGTTGAGTGACGCGCGCTGCGTCAGAAGGTGGGCGGGGTTAGGATTTCCCAAGATTTTCCAAGATGGCGCCGCCCATACCCCCCATAAACGGCTTCAAACCCGTTCTTCAGAAAGTCTATGGGTGACGTCACAGACGCTTTGTCCATATTTTTTACAGTCTATGGTGAAACCTCGTTCTTCCGATCTTTTACCATTGTCAATTCTCAATTGATTTAGATTAATAAGCGCGAGGGAGTGAGAGAGAGCAAGACAGTTTGAAGACGCGCGCGCGACCGGGCCTCTCTCTCTGCTCGTTCTTTCAGTAATGCGATTTTCCTCAGACATACGTTTTTCTCCCACACAAAAACAGAATTGTATTCCAAATATGTAAAATTCCGCGTTGACACTAGGGGTGTTTCTCAATATGCGTTCTTCAGCGATCTTGCGTCCTTGTGTTCTCGTTTTACGTCATCATTAACCGTCGAAGTTCAGACCCAATTCTCAAGAACGCAAGTACAGAGGACGCATGAAAGAACCCGGATGTGTTCTTGATACCGAGGATGCATCGAATGCAGACTTGAGCTAGTACTCGCCTGGTGTCCCAGAAGTCATTGCGGCCGGTTCCGAGTTCGTTCTTCCAAGGAAGCTTGGCAAGACCGGTCTCCACGAGAACACCGTTCTCTGCGTTCTTGGAATTGAGAAACAGCCCATATTCCGGGTTAATTTGCCAATTCCGTGATTCCGTCCGCGATTGCGGAAATTATAGGGCCCTAAAATAGTTTGTGTGTGGGCACTGTAGTTTTTTTTTTATGAGGCTACAGACTACACTGTTAGCCCTTGCTGTAAAAAAAAAAGGCGTAATTCAGACAGTATCATACCATTTTCCATTAAAACAGTAATATACCGTAGAAAACAAAAATAGCCTACAGGAATATACTGTAAATGAACAGTGCTCAAAATCGACACAAAATCGACGTTTTCCCAATCACACCCTATACCCTCATTCACTATTCCCTACATTAGTTCACTAATATAGTCCCCTTGACAGAGTGAATGAAAAGAAGTGAGTGAATTGAGACACTGATGAACACCTGATAAGCTGAATCACTGAAGGACAGAGAAACAAGAACAGAAAAAAGAGAAACACAAAAACTACAACTGACTTCCAGCCACACTGAAACCAGTTTACAAACCAGTTTAACATTATTTCTTTTGTACAAAAGTTATTCGTGAGAAATAAATAACAGATATTTAAGTGTTGATATTTTATTGAAAATAATAAAGTTATTATCACCATGATGGAGATCAGTCTTTGTTCTCTTACGAGAGTCCTCTCGTACTGCGTTTTTGTAAAAACGCTACAGGAAAAACTCTTTTTTCACGAAATACTGAAGCAAAAAATTATCCTTAATTTTCATACATGTAAAGCGCGTAGCAGCAGTACTCAGCTATGGCGAGACGGCTTGCTCGCTCATTGGCTGCACTGCAGCAACTGCATAAGCCTATCGAGCGAGGCCTGAGGTGACGTCAGGCCAATGAGGGCGCTTCGCGCCCTCCTTGCCATTTCCCGCCGAGACGGGTGTGGCTAACCTCTATATAAGGAGCTCAAAAAGGCTGATTCACTTGATTTTCATCTCTTCAGCGAAGCGTGATCACGAGGAAGCAAGCGTCGTCTGAGGCAAGCACTTCAGCGGGACGAGCCCTCGAAGCCGCTGGCCAACGCCGCCTTCTACTGCCGTACCTGCTGCGCTTTCCGACGCCATATCCTTTCCATTATTCTAACTGTTCTTGTGTGTGTGTGTGTGTGTGTTCGCCCTGCGACACTCACCCCCTAAAAGAGCTGCGTCTTTTTAAAGATGCCTTCATGCGGCTCGTGCCGAGCCCCTCTCTCCGGGGGAGACCACCATGTCATCTGTGTTTCCTGTTTGGGTGAGGACCATGCAGCGCTCGCGCTCGCTGACGGCGGCTGCCCTCACTGCGAGCTTTTGCCGATGGTGACTCTGCGGACTCGCCTGGCATCCTTCTCAGAGCCTGCATTCCCCGCCGCGCTGCCGCGCCGTAAGAAGCGCCGCTCGCAGCGGGTCCCGGAACCCGCTCCAGCCCGACTAAGCTCGCCGGTTCGCCCGCCTGCTTCACCGGCTTCTCCTGTATCACTTCCTGATGCTCAGCGCCCGCAGTCTGCCGCCGCTTCATCAGAGGAAGTCGTTTCCGAGGCCGCGTCGGGGGAGAAGGATTCCTGCTCTCTGCTAGCTTCAGGCAGCGAGGACTGGGCGAGCTCCGAGGATCTCGCTCCTCCTGCCAGCAAGCCCACTACGAGAGCCAACATCGAGAAGGAGCTCATGCGAGTACTCGCGCTGGCCGCGGCGAGCCTCGGCCTCGAGTGGTCTGCACCGGAACTCCCCTCTCGCACCCGGCTGGATGGTAGCTTCCTCCCTGGTGAGCGCACTTCCCCGGAATCAAAGCCCGCTCCTTTTCTTCCTGAGCTTCATGAAGAAGTTGCGAAGGCCTGGAATGCGCCCTACTCTGCGCGAACGCGCTCGTCTGTGTCGCCAGCATTTTCCTCCCTGGATAATGCGAAAGACCGAGGCTACCTTTCACTTCCGCCGGTGGAACAGGCGATAGCGACCCACCTTTGCCCGCCCTCTGCTGGACGGCGGACTAAACCGGTGTTGCTTTCAAAAGCCTGCCGCATGACGTCAACGCTGCTCGCACGAATTTTCTCCGCCGCTGGGCAGGCCGCGTCAGCACTACACACCATGGCTACGCTGCAGATATTCCAGGGTGATCTCCTCCGTAAGTTGGACGAGATGGGACCTGAAGCTATCTGCATCGCGGATTTGAGGAGCGCTTCAGATCTAACACTCCGCGCTACCAAGTCTGCTACACAAGCCATGGGAAGGTGTATGGCTTCCGCCACTGTTGCTGAGAGGCATCTATGGCTGACGCTCACGGAGATGGCTGATTCCAAGCGCACCGCGTTTCTCGACGCCCCGCTGTCTTCCGCTGGCCTTTTCGGATCTTCTCTCTCCGAGTTCGTGGAGAGATTTACCGAAGCCCAGAAAGCGTCTCAAGCCTTCAAGCACTTACTCCCGAAGCGCTCCGGTTCTGCAGCGAGTCGTGAAAAACAGACTCCGCGGAGCTCTCAGCCTCAGCCCCCGCCTTCGGCCGCATCTTCACAGCAGCGCAGCTCTAGGTCCCGCTCTCACTCTACCAACCGACGCCCCGCTCAGCGCGGGCCGCGGCCGAGGATTGTGGTAAAGCCGGAAGCCCCGAAGAAGTCCTAGCACGCCTAGGAAAGCGCAGGTGTGTGAGTCCCGTTGCGGCCGGTCTCTCACCCAAGCGCGCCGCTGTTTCAGTCCCAAGACTTGCGACTGTTCCAGCGTTTTCTGCAAGACGCAAGCCCGCACAGTTGCCCGCTTGCCTGCACACAAAAGCCGTTTTCACGGCTACCCAGATATATCCCGAAAAGAGTGTATTTTCTGGTGTCCCGGCCACGGCCGATGGTGCTATAAATGTAGTGTCGATGCCCACTCCTCAGTGCCCATCCCTACACATAAGCACAGCCCTACACTTAGGGCTCGTGCACATAAAATCGACTCAGGTCGATTGCGCTTCCAATATAGTGAAAGTGCCCACTTCCCAGTGCCCACAAACACTATGTCTCACAGACCACAGGCTCTCTGTAAAAACGAAAAATGCTCACGACCAGGAAAATCCTTGCGCATGTTCGCCGAGGAGACTGGTTTATGTCAATAGATCTGAAGGACGCGTATTTTCAAATACAGATAGCGTCGCATCACAGGCGATACTTGAGATTCGCCTTCGAGGGTCAGACATACCAGTATACAGTCCTGCCGTTCGGCTTGTCCCTGGCACCTCGTACATTTACGAAATGCATGGACGCAGCGCTCGCCCCTCTCAGACTCAGAGGCATGCGAGTGCTGAACTATTTGGACGACTGGCTGATCCTAGCTCAATCACGATCACAGCTCGTGGAGCACAGAACCATTTTGCTCGATCACCTCGAGAATCTTGGTATCACGGTCAATTGGACGAAGAGTTCACTGAACCCCAGTCAAACGATTTCGTTTCTGGGTACCATTCTGGACTCACAGTCTATGACAGCACGGCTGTCGCCACAGCGCGTGCTGCACATTCAGCGCTCGGCGAGATCCTTCCGCTGCGGCGCGACTACCCCGCTTAGGACGTTTCAAAGGATGCTAGGTCTCATGGCCTCAGCATCACCAGTTCTTCAGCTGGGCTTGCTCCGCATGCGCCCTCTGCAGTTCTGGTTGAAAGCGCGAGTACCGCGCGGAGCGTGGGTGTCCGGCCGGTTACGTCTCAAGGTCAATCACAGCTGTGTGACAGCCCTGATACCTTGATTGGCGGACGACTGGTACCGATCAGGTGTAAGCCTGGGGACTTCCTCGGGAGTGAGGATGGTGTCGACAGACGCATTCACCTCGGGATGGGGAGCGCTGCTCGAGGGCAGACCGTTCTTCGGCCTGTGGTCGGAACGAGAAAAGCTCCAACACATCAACTGCCTGGAAATGCTGGCAGTGCACAACGCGCTGACGCGTTTTTGTCCCCAAATCAAGGACCAACACGTTGTAGTCCGTTCGGACAACACGGCCGTGGTGTCCTATATAAATCGCCAGGGCGGTCTGAGATCCACATCCCTGTACAGGCTGGCGAAACGCCTCCTAATATGGGCTCAGCACAATTTGCGCTCGCTGAGAGCAGTGCATGTGCCTGGGCTCCAGAATGTGGGCCCAGACAGACTGTCCAGGAACAACATTCCCGCGGGCGAATGGTCTCTACACCCACAAACAGTCCGGCTGTTGTGGGAGAGATTCGGCAGAGCGGAGGTGGACCTATTCGCGTCCCGCGAAAACGCTCATTGCCCCGTGTTCTTTTCCAAGAATGACAGCGCGCTGTCTCAGAGGTGGCCGCGCTGCCCGCTATATGCTTTTCCCCCCGTCTCCCTCCTGCCACAGGTGTTAGAGCGGGTCAGGGAAACAGAATGCCCAGTGCTGCTTGTAGCACCGTTCTGGAAGAACCAACCATGGTTTCCAGTCCTGATGCAGCTAGCAGACATCGCTCCATGGCCAGTGCCATTGAGGAGAGATCTCCTCTCGCAGGCCGGGGGCTCGATTTGGCACCCACACCCGGAGCTGTGGTCCCTTCATGTGTGGGCGCTCAACGGATATCCGTTGACCTCGCAGAGGGAGTGATAAATACCATCACTCAGGCCAGAGCACCGTCGACTCGGCGGCTTTATGCCTCAAAGTGGTCGGTCTTCTCCGGCTGGTGTACAGCTCGGAGCCTATCAACTCTCGATTGTGAGGTGACGGAGGTTCTCTCCTTCCTACAGGAGCTGTTGGATAAGGGCAGATCCCCTTCCACGCTCAAAGTTTATGTGGCGGCTATTACAGCGTTCTCTGGAACAACGCTGGGTCAGTCACTAGGAAGGAACGATTTAGTCATCCGCTTCCTCAGGGGAGCTAGGAGGCTGAATCCACCCAGACCTCCTTCAGTCCCTATTTGGGACCTTTCTACGGTTTTGGCGGCCATGAAAGGTGCCCCTTTCGAGCCTATCCAATCTATTAGCCTCAAACATTTGTCTTTCAAAACAGTGTTTTTGATGGCTCTCGCTTCGGTGAAGCGCATAGGCGACGCGCTCTCCGTGAGCCCAGCGTGCTTAGAGTTT
This sequence comes from Rutilus rutilus, assembly GCA_021464565.1. NCBI lineage: Eukaryota > Metazoa > Chordata > Actinopteri > Cypriniformes > Leuciscidae > Rutilus > Rutilus rutilus. The sequence continues at coordinate 20,620,689 of JAJAQA010000002.1, read as the reverse complement.
GGACCTAATGACTCTAAAGTCATACTCAAACCTAAGCATGGCTATGTGCCAAAGTCCCTCAACACGCCGTTTCGGGCTCAGGTTATCTCCCTGTCTGCCCTGCCGGGATCAAGTGAGGAAGGGGACTCAAGTTTTCTTTGCCCCATTAGGGCTTTAAGAGCTTACGTGTCCCGCTCTGCTGTCTTCAGACAGACTGAGCAGCTCTTTGTCTCGTTCAGTGGACGTTCCAAGGGAATGGCTGTTTCGAAACAGAGCTTATCCAGATGGATAGTTGACGCCATAGCGCTGGCTTATACTGTCAAGGGCCTCCAGTGCCCGTAATTGGCCCCTCAGTACCTGACTGATCTACTCTATCCATACACTCCTTCTAGAACTCTGAGATCTAGTGATCACTGTCGACTCATTGTGCCTAGATCTAGACTTAGAAAACGAGGCGATCGCGCTTTTGCGGCTGCAGGCCCAAAACCTGGGAACAGTCTACCTCTCTACATTATTTGCACTGCAGTTACAATTGCATAAACAATGTTATGAGATTAATGTCTTAAATATAAATCTCTGAATATAGAAAAATGAAATTTTGAAAAAAAATGAATTAATAGGCCTAATTTTAGATGTGAAACTAAAGCCGCGAGTTGATAGCAGCAAATGTTAAAGGGATAGTTCACTTTGAAATAAAATTTTGGTATGTTTTAGCTTACCTCAAGGGCATCCAAGATGTAGGTGTCTTTGTTTCTGCAGTAGTTTCAATTGTGATATTTTTAGGTCAAACCGTTCTTGTCTGTCAGTCATATAATGCAGGTCTGTGGTCACTGTCTCAAAGAGCATGCACAGAGTCCAAATTAAAACAATTCCCCATCATAAGTACACATTGATGGCCTAAGACACGAAACGAGCTGTTTGTGTGAGAAAACGAACAGTATATATCGTTTTTACCTTTTGTACACAGCCACGTCCAAGTGATCTGAAGGCGCGGGCGCTTCCTGGTGTGTGACGTGTGCGCAGACTGGTGCATAGATATATATACACTAGATGTCGCCTCGTTCAAATGAACTGCCATAGCCAAGGCGTTGCATTCGTCTGAATTGTCTTAGCAAAGGTGTTTCTAGAAACAAACTATTACACTTGTTCCAGAAGTGGTCAAATGAGCAACAGAACACTGTGAGAATACATTCTTATATAAAGCTAAAATGTTGATTAAGTGATGCTTGAGCTGCTATTTTTGTAAATCATTTCAGACCCTTTCTCCTGATAAACTGCAGCGTGAACAACGACGTGCAATCGCAACTCACTGCAAAATGAACTGAAACATCGAGAAACACTCAATAATGCGCTAATTCTACACAGCATTTACTACACTGAGCACAAAAGGCAACGGCACTCAAAAAAATGACCTTTTACTGTTTTTGCAGGCATGCGTGGTCAAATGAACGTTTTAAAAGTGTACCTGCCGCACATGCAACATGCCATACAGTACCGTTTATACAACGACATCGCCAGAATTTTGAAGATTTATTATCGCGATACTACTGTAATACTGGTATATGATCATGATGAGTGATTAGACTTCAGATGTGATCAGTAAATCAGTGTCTCAACATTTTTCAAGAATGTTGTTCTAAGAATGTTTTCTCCCAACATAAAGACAACATTTCAAAAACCTTCAACAAACAATGTATAAATAATGTTTTTGTGCAAACCTTCTGAGAACATTATTAAAGACCAGAAAACATTGAACAGACACTCTATTAATGTTACTGGAAGTTCATAACTTTGAGAGAACCTTGACAGAACGTTAGCTAAAGTTATGAGAACGTTCCCTGTTAGCTGGGATATTATATAACTGCTGTCAGAACTGCTTCATTAGTGTCGTCATTATAGTCATTTTAGTATTATCACCATATACAGTTGATGATGTGATGACAGAATTTCATTAAGACAATACGTTTTTTTATTAAGACAATAAGATGACAGACAGTTGTTGTTGTTGTTGATGATGATGATGATGTTGTTGTTGTTGTTGTTGTTGTTGTTTATGATGATGATGTTGTTGTTGTTGTTGTTGTTGTTGTGTCAGACCTGCAGGTGGAGACACAGCAGAGAGTGAAAGAGGGAGATTCAGTCACTCTGACATGTAAAAGCAGCTGCTCTCTGCCTGAACAAACAACATTCATCTGGTACAGAGAAACACAGATATTCACTAAAGGAATTGTGACATTGAATCAGCTTCATCTGTGGTCAGTCAAAAGTTCTGATAAAGGAAAATATCGATGTGCTGTAAGAGGAAATGAAGATCTGATCTCTCCTGCTGTTTATCTTGCTGTTGAACGTGAGTACAAACTGATTCATTAACAGTAAAGAAATATTGCACACTTTTTAAATTTCTAAAACACAACAAGATAACTAATTTTAATTGAGGAAGCTGATTGCCTTGATCCCTTTAACCATTAGTTATACGAGTACTGTGAATTTATTTCATCATTCAGAGTTCACTATAAAAAGTAATTTTACAAATATTCAATTAATCTCCATTCAAACACTTTCAATCGCTGAACTCAGAAAGTCACGGAAATTGAGTAATGCTTTCTACGGAGCCCCTAATGGGACATGGTCAGTCTTGCTGTGGTAGTCGGTCACATTCCAGTACATCAGATTTCACTGATCTGGTGACGAGAGTAAGGAGAGATGACTGACTGATGGTGGAGGATTTGGTGCAGCAGATCCTGAGTGTCACTGACAAATATCTAATGTTGTAAAATGTGTGGTCAGTACCGGCGCTATGGGGGTAAATTGATGCCAAAACCATTGAAAATGGACAGACTAAAAGTCACAAATAGATATTACAACTTGTAAACACAAAACACAATCTACAAATAGATTAAAAATCCGCAAACAAAGTCCTCATGATCCGCAAATGTAAAACAAGATCTACAAATAGATACAAAGTCCTCAAACAAACTCTTTGTGATCCACAAATATAAAGCATGATCTACAAAAAGATAAAAAATCCACAAATAAACACATCGTGATTCACAAATAGAAATCAGTGACTTGAACTTGAAAACCAGAATTTGAATGAATGTAAAGTGACTTGTTTGCAGGTGAAGATCATGTTCTGTTTGTAGATTGTGTCACATTTGTTTTCAGAATTCTGGCGCTATTGTTTCGCTGTTGTGACAAAATAATGCCATTATCATTGAAAATGAAGAGACTATGAGTCAAAAATGCATATACAATTTGTAAACACAAAACAAGATCTACAAATCAATTTAAAATCTGCAAACAAACTCCTCATAATCTGCAAATGTAAAACACAATCTGTAAATAGATTCCAAATCTGCAAACAAACTCCTCATGATCCGCAAATGTAAAACAAGATCTACAAATCAGTCCCTCCAGAAAAACGCGGAGTTTTTTAGTGATTGTTGCGGGCAAAAATCCTTGATTATGCGGCAAGATTTCTTAAAAAATGCGATGGAATATGCGGGATATTTATGCAATTTTATGCGATGAAATTGCGGGAACTTGCAAAAATTGCGGGAACTTGCGAAAATTGCGGGAACTTGCTAAAACTGCAGTTTGATGAAAAAGAGAAAAAAAAAGTGATTGCCCAACACCAATTACATTAATAGTGTAATAAATGTCTTCATTTTAGTTTGAATGGGAAAGACGAGGTGAAGGCTATTCACCCTGCTTAGGGGGATGCGATCAAAGCCTGGAGTGGAGCAAAAGCATGTTCCTCTCTCCACTCTAAGCGTTCTTTTATCACTCATGATCCACTCCGGGTTTTCCAGTCCCGCTCACGGAAAAACTGCTCCATATTCACTCATTTTTAAGAAAGTTACAGAAAACAACTTCTACAAACAATTTTAATTTGCCAACATTTGATAATAATAAATAAAAGTGCATGACGTGCAAATCAGATAACAATCAAGTGCAATATAAACATGTTTTGTCAGGGCATCACTCCCGAACCAGCATCAACATTTTCAACATCTGCTTAACTTACTCCTTCACACCACAGACACGTCTTTTTGCCTTCTGTGTCTGACGTGATTTAACTTCTCCCCAGTTGTTCCATGAAAACCTGCAAAGCACGGCCTGCGGTGTAAGATACGACCGGATTTTTGTGAAATAGGCCTATCGCGGGGTTTGCAGCTTTTCAATGATGTCGCGTAATTACGTCACTTCATAACGTTCCCATGGCAACAGGGGAAATGGCTGTGCTTGTGTGAAGTAAACCCAACATTTGTCAACTTTCTGCTAAGATATATATGTGACTTTTTGCAACGAAAATGCGGGGATTATGAAATCATGCAAGCCCGCATATTTTGCATGCGGAAATCTGCAATTTATGCGGCAAAAGTGCGGCGTATTTAAAAAAATGCGCCCCCCGCATAAATATGCGGACTTTGGCTGATTATGCATGGAATCATGCGATCGCATAATCGCGTTTTTCTGGAGGGACTGACAAATAGATAAAAAATCCACAAACAGACTCTTCATGACATACAAATATAAAATGCAGGGCTTAAAGTACTTCGGCCGGGGGCCGGATTTCCGGCTTGAGGGCTGGTCCGGCATAGCCTGGCTCCGCCCTCCTACGTACTTCCGCTCAATTTCATTTTCCTTCAGTACTACATCTGGGACTGCTGTATATTCTTAGGTTTCCAGAACCAAATATTTTGTAGGACCAATCAGCGAACAGAGGGAGTGGCTGAGAACGATGACGTTGATGTAGTGCGTCAGTTTGAGTTGGAATAATGGCAGCGGAGAAAGACGTGAGAAAAGCTATTCGGTCCTTTGTTGCAAAACGGCCGATTATACAGAAGTTAAAGCCGGAGCAAGAACAATGTTTGCTAAGTTTTATTGGTTGCAATGATGTTGTGGCCCTCCTCCCCACCGGGTTCGGGAAAAGTTTGATTTCCAGCTCACTCCGTTAGCACTAGAATTCGTGCCAGAATTCCATAACTACTAAACTGCCGCAAGCAGTCATTTTGATCGCTATTCAAAGCTCTGGGCTATCTTTAATGATAAATCCCCAATTGAGAGATTAATACATTTATTGTACTAGGATGTCTTTTAAAAACAAAACAACACCATACTGTACATTTAAACAAGTTTAATTATAATTTATAAATAAATAATATTTGTAGATGCCCTGAACAAAATAGCCTATAGCCTATGTTTTCATGTTTCCACTGTTTGATCGCGCCCGCCGACACACACACACCATATTCCAGCATTGCAGCCTGTTCATTATAGCCATAATAAAATATAATAATAAAATAGTCAACCTAACATATAAATTCAACTGCTTCTCAGTACTAGTAGGCTACAATTCGTACCATTTTATGTGTGATGATTTTTTCCGTCGATATTGGAACGTGAGTGAAGTTCAAAATCCTATGATAAAGAATAGTTTAGCGTTTAAATCGCAAATGTTGAAACATTTGGATTCTAATTAGAGAGTTGCGTGAGCCTAACGCCGCTTACTTTCACTTTCGCTTATAAAGCATTTCATTTTGGCTTTAAATGTAATGATATTCAGAACAGAACAAGAATGAAAAAATAACTAAAGGCTTTAGTTATTTTTACATTCTTGTTCTGTTCTGAATATCATTACATTTAAATGATTTGTGTTGAATATGTTTAGTGTATTTTTTACCACATTTTATTGTTGCGTATATTGGTATAATACCGCGAAATTCAGTGCGGTCAATATGACCGTTTATGACCGAAATAGGTAAATAATAGCTATGTTCATTTGTTTTTTGTTTGTTTTTTTGCCTTATGTGTAATTTATATGAAAAACATTTTAAATGAAAATACAGACACTTTTAGGAAAAGTCAGGTACCAGAAGGATTTTTTCAACAAAGTTATTGCAGATATAAAATTCAAAACGGTAAAAATGACTGGCAGTTCTAGTGGTGAATGAGTTAGCTAAGGCGAACGATAGGGATGCAAAGCCGATAGTTGTTGTCTTCTCCCCTCTTGTTGCACTAATGGAGGACCAAGTGAAGGAGGCAGAACAGTTGTTTCCATATCGCGCAGTAGCCTGGTGATGACTGTACAGCATTTGCGGCAGATCCGAAACGACCGCAGCGGCGTATTGTTAATGATTAGACCCAGCTTCGACAGTTGACTGAATACATCACTGTCCTTAGTGTCAAATATACATTTAGAATTTACAATTGTTCCTTGAACTCTTAAATTCGATTAACAAAACCAGCAGCTCTCGTTGACAGACATCTTATTCTAAACATAATCCTCTGATCATTTGGACTTCTTGTTTCCGCCGGCCGGTTTCGGCGCATGACATACGTCACAGTCAACCACACGTTAGCGATTGGCTATGGCAGATCCTGAGTGACTCTGGGCAGATCCAATAGTTTTGAACTTTAACAGAGAACCCGCCTACAAGGAAGTAAACGTTTCTCAATGGAGCGAGGCCAGACTCTCTGTACAAATGAAATGTACTAGAGTCTGGTAGAACCAGGCTAGGTCCGGCATCCGGCGCAGGCAAAATTTATTTATCAGGCTGTAAATTACAGTCGGAGGCACTTTTGGCGCGGACGCGCTTGTAAAAAACTAGCGCGTCGCACCGCGTCACTTCCATTATGAGCGTGCATACCGCGCGGCTACATTTGAAATAACGAACTTGAGTGCGCAAAAGACGCGATATGTGAACAGGCCCTAATCTTACTTGAATAACACACACTGTTAACCCTTGCTGTAAAAAAAGGCCTAATTCAGACAGTATCATACCATTTTCCATTAAAACAGTAATATACCGTAGAAAACAAAAATAGCCTACAGGAATATACTGTGAATTAACAGCGCTCAAAATCGACACTCAGAGGCTGTTTTCCCAATCACACCCTATACCCTCATTCACTATTCCCTACATTAGTTCACTAATATAGTCCCCTTGACAGAGTGAATGAAAAGAAGTGAGTGAATTGAGACACTGATGAACACCTGATAAGCAGAATCACTGAAGGACAGAGAAACAAGAACAGAAAAAAGAGAAACACAAGAACTACAACTGACTTCCAGCCACCGAGTGTGAAACCAGTTTACAAACCAGTTTAACATTATTTCTTTTGTACAAAAGTTATTCTTGAGAATTAACAGATATTTAATTGTTGATGTTTTATTGAAAATAATAAAGTTATTATCACCATGATGGAGATCAGTGTTTGTTTTAGTTGGGCTCTTGAACCATTGACTTGATCTTAACCAGTGGTTAAGCTTTGTATTTATGGGTATTTCATATAAATCATATCTGTAAGTCTATAGTGTGAAATACAGCAATGAATCTGTAATTAGTTATTCTGAAGAATATTGAAATAATATAGTGTTTAAAAACTTTTTTAACACCTGCTTGACTCAGACACACACAGACATCAACAATCAGCACATGAATCTCAATAATGGTGACAATAAAAACTTTCATGTCGCAATGCATGCTGGGTTCCAGGATTGTATAAAACTCCCAGCATGCACTGCTGCATGAATAAATAAATACAAATAAATTATTGCCACCATTGATGAGAGACATGAAGATTTTTGATATTTCTGTGTTTCTACAAGACATTGTAGCTCTGTTTCTTTTTTAGGCTGTGCATTATGTGTTAAAAAAAATTATGATTGTAATTTATTACTATGGTTTCACAGTGGTGGTAATATAATACCGTTTTGGCGCTTGTAAATGTGACGCGACCACTTATCTATATAGAATGACATTATATAGATCAGTGGACACGACAGATCCCTAGCGGCAGGTGAACCGATCATCTCTAGCTAGTAAATAAACACGAATGAACAATGTTGAAAGATACAGTACAACTTACCGAAATGTATATTCCTCATACATAATATCGACCAATCAATCAAACAAAGGGGTCAATAAAACAGCTGGAGAACAATTGTCACATTACATTTACCTCAGGAAAGCCATTTGATGACCATAATATAGGCTATAGCACGGTAGTTGGCTAGAAAAAAAGAGCTATAGAGAGTATTTTGCTAAATATGTGTACTATATTACACATTTATTATATTTTTACTTATATCATTAAATAAAGTTGTTATTATAATAAAAACGCATTATATATCTCTCAGTATGTTTACAGCATTAGGTGAGTTGTTATTTTCTTAAGAAAAATGAATGCCTATCTTGTGTAGCCTACCTAATATTTATCCAAATGAGTCAATATTAAATCAAATCACAATAATTGAATTGAATTGAAAACCAGAAATTGTACCATGTAGCCTAGGCTAAACATTGTAACATGTTGTCACTAAGCCTAATAAAATTCAGTTTAGTTACTAAAATGTTTCGACAATCACAATACACTTATTGTGATGCAATATTTTTTTTTACATCCCCCCCAAACCCCCCCGCCGCCATAAATCTCACTCCAAGCAAAACTCAAAAGTTGGCAGCTATGTAGCTTGTACACACGCTATATGGAGAATGGAGTTGTTATTTTCTTGACACAGTAAGCCTAGTACTATTTTGGCACAATAGTTGTTAATGCGTTGAAAATATGACTGTGCTGTTGCTCATAGAATTGGTTAATAGAAAAAACAGGCTTGGTAAAAGTCCTGGTTGAGCCACAGAAAGTTCAGGCTCAGGATTTTTTTTCACTTTAAGCCCTGAAAATGCAATCTACAAATAGATTTAAAAACCGCAAACAAACTCTTTATGATTCACAAATAGAAATCAGTGACTTGTACTTGACAACCAGAATTTGAATGAATGCAAAGTGATTTGTCTGCGCATGGGGGTCATTATTTGTTTGTAGATTGTGTTGCATTTGTTTTCAGAATTTTGGCACAACTATTTCGCTGGTTTTCCCATTAAAAAGTTACAAATGCCCTCCTCACAATTTGCAAACAAACACAGTCTAACTTGTATTTTCAAACCACTGTAAAAAGACATTCTTAGTTACACACTCTGTGCAAAGCTCAGCATGCAAGTGTTGAATCTGTGTTTGCAGATCACAGGGCATTCACAGATCCCTCTGCACATGTCTACAGATCTTTTTGGCACTATCTTTCCGCAGAGTGTGTGACTACGAGCCACACGTGTAGTCAGCCAATCAGGGGTATTGCTTCAATGTGATGTCACGCCCCCTCAATACGCCCTTTTCAAAATAAGAGCTGACACTTCTCGGATGGGTGGGCTGGGCTCACTGCCATTTACCGTTGCCGGTGTTGTAGCCTACCGAAATCCCCTGACAAATCGCACTCCCCCTCGCGTGCACGCGCAAGCGAGTTTAAATGCACTTCCTTTGCTATATCCGTTTATCGATCGATTTTTCACACAGCAAGCACCCAGATCCTGCATGGAAGCTTTGTCTACACTTAAATAAATTATCAGAAAGTGAACTAGTGTTAATAAACACAAACAAACAAAAAAACATGGCAGATCGATTCAAACTATAAACTTCGACGGGTAAGGAATAAAGCTACCAGCTATAACTGTTAATTTCACTTAATTTAACTGAACTTATGGTTTGTGTGTTAAACACACTGTGGTTCATAGGAAAATATTGTATTACTCTCCCCATTGCACATGAATGTCATTAAAAATAATAATATTTAACCTTTTTTCACGAAGATAGGCTTTAAAGGTGCCATGTGTAAAAATTGAGGTAAAAATATCCAAAAAATGAGCTACACGCATCAAAAGAATGAGAAGAAATAAGGGCGATGATGTCATTAAAAAAATGTCAAGTTATAGTGCTGCAGAGATATCAACCTAAATTAGCATTAGCATTACTAGCCACGGCCCGACAGGTGTCGTAATACCAGTTTCGGCCATGGGAGGCGGTATGCGGGCAACATAACCACCAGCCAAACATGCAGTACACGAATAACTCGCACGGCTTGTGGGCGTACTTGAACCTGATGTCAATCGTGTGGAAAGTAGCCTACAGCCCCACTACTACATTCAAATAAAATCTGATAAAAAAGGAACAGAACCAGAGTAAACATTGGCACTGCTTTCCATCGCTGGAGACAACTAATGGACATGAAAAAAATGAGGTTTGACTCCGAACTTGCAACATTTCTTTTGGATTGGTAAGTAAGATGCTGTTAGTATTTCGTTAGAAGTTTGTTTTATATGTTTGTGTAGATTTTCGGGAAGTTATAACATAGAAATGTATCGAAGGCTGTTCGATAAACGTATATAACGTTCATAAATACAGTATTGTAATATAGTACACATAGCACAATCTCTATTGCTCTTTTTTTCTTGCCAACTACGTGACCTATATTATGTATATTAAATGGCTTTCCTGAGGTAAATCTGACATAATTGTTCTCCAGCTGTGTTATTGACCTCTTCACGCTGATAAAAAACACTGATTGGTCGATATTATGTATGAGGAATACATTTTGGTAAGTTGTAGCCTAACGTTACTGTATCTTTCAGTGTTCGTGTTTTTTTACTATTATTAGCTAGTAGAGATGTTCGGTTTACGTGCGCTAGGGATCTGTCGTGTAACATTTACAAGCGCCAAAACGGTATTTATTGTTTGAATTGCGTGATAAAATTGACAGAATCTGAGAGCTGAGATTTTTTTTATATCATAACTAACCTGCTCTGTCTAGTCTGTCGGTATCCGTGTCCTCTTTGCTTCGCGATTTTTCTGTGCGTGAGAAAATTGATGTGTGGGGTGAGAGCGTGTGAAAAGTGTTTGCGTGTCTCACGGTGAATGCGTGAGAGTTGGAAGCTCTGGTTACGTTGGCGCTAGCTTGGTCAACATCAGCGAATGCTGTCTGTCAAATTAATGTAATTCAAACTAACAATAAAAATGTAATGTGAACAAAACGAATATGAACATATTCACTGGTAAAGGTGAAGGGGAGTAGCTTGAAGATATTCATACTCTAGAGTAGACCAACTCACTTTCTGGAGGTATACTGCCCCCATCTGGTATGGAATGTGGAGTATGAATTTATTTATTTTTACACATGGCACCTTTAAGAGTTCATATATATGAGGCTAATAGCCTACCTGTCTGTTTGTTTGTTTGTTTTTTGCTTAATTGCGTCTTAAAAATAGAAATGAAACAAATTATTAGTGATAATTGACACTTAAAGCTAAGAATGTAAAGAAACCTTAGACATTTTTATTTTTTATTTTTTTATTAATAGTTATTTTCCAGCACATTAGGGCCCCAAAAAGCATTATTTATTTCATTCATTCTTTCAATTTTACATCTTACATAGCTTATGGATATACAATTAAAATAGCTGGAGCAAAGTATACTACCACTAAAGGTGCTAGGCATCTTCAGGGCTATCATCCACTCGCGAGGCAGAGGCGCTAAGAGGCAGAGGCGCTGGCGCCCTCCTAGCAACGTCACTAGTCGCGCTAGCTGCACTAGCCGCGCTATCATCCTGGGGTGGCAGAGACGAAGATGTGCAAGGTGATGTGGATCTCAGCTCTCTTCATCTCCTGGTTGCAGCGATAACTCCGAGACTGTACGTGCGCGTTTAAGGTACCTAAACAACGACTGTTGCAACGGGGGTGAGGGCTGCACAGTAAATTCCCCGGTGTTAAATTAACACCGCTCGGTGTTCATATGGGAACCACCAGCAGGGTGTTAAAAGTAACACTGAAGCAGTGTTAGAGTTAATCAGATAATTAAATAATTAATTGAGTGATAATTGTTAGATTATTGAAGACACCTGATGATAACAAGCAGAATCACTGAAGAAAAGAGAAACAAAAGAACTACAAATGACTTCTGGACACAGCTGTAGATGAAATCAACTGAAAAGACATGAAATCGTATTATTACAAACTAGTTTGACCTTATTTCTGTCATTCATCTACAGAAGTTCTTTTTGGGAATGAACACATTTTTAGATGAAAATGTTTGGTCACCATTATGGTGATCAGTGTTCCCTCTAGTTGGGTGGTTTGACAATTTATAAAAAATGTTATGTTATTTGTTGTCTTTGTAACAGTGTTTATTGAAACACATCATGTGTTACGAAGAAAACCATAAACTAATATATGATGTATATTTCATCATCATCATAAAGAAAAAGTTTGACAAATGTCATAACTGACCAAAAGAAGTAACTTGTTATCAACAGATTTTTACCATCAATATTTTTTTTTTCAAAGATCAAACATTCTGAATTTTAACTTTTAAATACATTGCGAGAAAATAAACCGAACACACACTCACAGACTCACTCACTCACTCACTCACTCACAGACTCACAGACTCACTCACAGACTCACTCACAGACTCACACTCACACACTCACACACTCACACACTCACACACTCACACACTCACACTCACACTCACACTCACACTCACACACTCACTCACTCACTCACTCACTCACTCACTCACTCACTCACTCACTCACTCACTCACTCACTCACTCACTCACTCACTCACTCACTCACTCACTCACTCACTCACTCACTCACTCACTCACTCACTCACTCACTCACTCACTCACTCACTCACTCACTCACTCACTCACTCACTCACTCACTCACTCACTCACTCACTCACTCACTCACTCACTCACTCACTCACTCACTCACTCACTCACTCACTCACTCACTCACTCACTCACTCACTCACTCACTCACTCACTCACTCACTCACTCACTCACTCACTCACTCACTCACTCACTCACTCACTCACTCACTCACTCACTCACTCACTCACTCACTCACTCACTCACTCACTCACTCACTCACTCACTCACTCACTCACTCACTCACTCACTCACTCACTCACTCACTCACACACACACACACACACACACACACACACACACACACACAGAATCAGCTTATGAATCACAACAATGGTTACATGCTTCATGCTGCAATGCATGCTGGGAGCCATTAGTTTTATAATATGGTGGCTCCCAGCATGCATTGCTGCAGGAAGCATGTCACCATTATTGAGATTCATATGCTAATTCTTGATGTCTGTGTGTGTCTTAAACAATTTGCTCCACAATGTTCACAAAACAAAACAAACAAAAAAACATTCAGAATGTCTGTTCAGTGGCAAGAAATTATCATTGGTGAAAAAGTAATCTTTTAATACCAAATACCATTATTGCCAATTTATGAGATTAGTGAATTGTTCTACTTCATGATGGTTAAAACTACATCACTTGATCATCTTTGTTTCTGGCATACTTTGTAACAAAATTATGTGTTTTGGTAAACACTGTCACAAAGACCACAAACGTGCATAGCAAAGCTAAGAGTCAAACTGCCCAACTAAAGCAAACACTGATCACCATAATGGTGAATTTACTAAAACATATTATTTCAAATAAAACATCAACATCTACACCTCTATTAATTGTCAATAACTAGTTGGTAATAAGTGAAGCTGGTAATGCTGTTTGTGGAGTTGTTTAATCCTCCTCTGCTGAGATCTTCAGTGCCGGGTTGCATAAAGCACCTTAAGTGTAATTTTCCCTTAAGTTCGCCCTTATGTTTCCCTTAAACCTAAGGGTGTTGCAGAAAACCCCCCTTAAGTGTTATTTAAGGGTTTCTTTAAGTGAAACGTCATAAACACAAAAAAATTCCCTTAAATGCTGTTTTTTCACTTAAGTAATCCCTTAAAAAGCGTTAAGTGTTGCATAAAACCCCTTAACGGTAATTTCCCTAAGTATAATTTAAGGTTTGGAAATCGTAACCTTAAGAGTAACGCGGACAAAAATGAGACGACATGGCTTAATTTATGGAACCAGCTGAAGATCATTATGTGCCAAGAATAATTTTTAGGGATAGGGAGAACCCTTTGGACCATCTTTGCGATGAAAAATTGTTACAAGAATACCGATTTGATCGATGCGCAATATTTGACATCGCTATCAAACTAGACGGCGACCTTGACCATGTCACACATCGCAACCACTCTTTACCTGCGGTGTTACAACTGCTTATAGCACTGCGTTTTTTTTGCAACTGGGAGTTTTCAGACGGTAGTGGGAGATATTTTCCACGTGCATAAATCGTCTGTCAGCAGAGTGGTTCACCGGGTTGCGGGGGCTCTTTCCCGTCATTTAAATGCAACGGTCAAATTCCTGCAGTTACATTGGGATTTAGTTTGCTTTTTTTTTTTTTTTTTTTTTTGAAAATTGTTTTTCTTTTACCATATTCGTCAAGAAGAATGCATTTATTTATTTATTTATTTATTTATTGTCCATTCCGATATCCTAGCCTACTTTATTTGATGAAACTGTGAAATTGCTAGTGTTAGTGTTTTGCGTATCTATGGCAACAACAGACTTTTATAACGTGAATCCAGGATCGCTGTCGTGAAACACTTAAATGTTTCCCTTACCTAAGAGAACCGTTTAAGAGATTATATGCAACACCCTTAAGTTATTCTCTTAGGTAAGGGGAAATCGCCCCTTAAGTATCTTACTTAAGGGAAAAACTTAAGGTGCTTTATGCAACCGGGCACAGGGCTTTAATGTCGTCTTTTATCTTAAGTTAATTTCATCTCCGGAAGTCAGTTGTAGTTCTTGAGTTTCTCTTTTCTTCAGTGATTCTGCTCGTTATCATCAGGTGTCTTCAATGCTCAATCATCGCTCAATTAAACACTTAATTATCTAATTAACTCTAACACTGCATCAGTGTTACTTTTAACACCCTGCTGGTGGTTCCCATATGAACACCGAGCGGTGTTAAATTTAACACCGGGGTATTTACTGTGTGGGTTGGAAAATATGTGACGTCATTATGTTTTTAATTTAATCAATGTTGATTATGAAAAAAATGAGCATGCAGCATGATAGGCTATGATACATTTTGAGATGTGCAATTTATCTTGGAGACATGGAGTGGGTAAAACATGAACACTTTTTGACCACTTCATTGAGTTTTGTTTTGTAGAAAGTCTCTTTTTAAAAGATTTTCGTTTTGTATAAATTGTATCTTAATTTTGATCAATGTTTTATCAACCAATTGCCTGTATTTAATAAATAAGAAGAAAATATATAGCAGACAATGTAATAAGGCGCCGGCACGATCACTTGCATTGCACGTGAACTGGAGGGCGCCGAAACTCAGCTTGTGCCTCACAGATTTGAGAAATATAGGCTATCTATTATAGAAAGCTTGAAATGTCTATTTTTAAACGAAAATATTCAAAACCAAAAGAAATAGGCTGCTCTCTGATTATGTAGGCTAATCCATATGAAATATGCATTTCTCTCTGGCATTCATGGCGAATCCGCATCGTCAACTTCATCTTTGCAGCGACACAGAAAACACCAGTTTATTAATAAACAATTAATTGTCTCCTTGCTATTTTAGACACATTCATAATCATTACTTTTACCGGTTCTTTGTGGCAAGCTTTATGCGTGCGGTCGTGCGCTTGAGTGCGGCTATATTAGGCCTACATAAACGCTAATTATCCTATAGCCAAGTAATTAAATTAATATAAAGGGGCGATTTGTCCACGAATGGCTAGTCAACTAGAAAAAAATTTAGTCGGAGGCAGCCCTTATTCCACATATTTTCGAACCAGGCTCAGGCCATTCTGGGTTGGGCGAGCGACCCTGCGGAATGAACGAGCGGAGGGAATATTCAGAAATGCGCTCTCCACTCACGAGCTCTGATTGGAACAAACCCGAACCTCACTGTCTGCTGAACTTGCGCAGAAACATCAAAATAGACATAATCAGCTTTTTAAAATTGTTTTTAAAACTAAACATTTAGACTAATTTAGCACAAATTATTATCTTATTGCCGATTTTTAATAAATCTTGACAAAATTAGAATATAGGCTATTAAAAGGGTGTTAATTTGTTTTTGTTTTTTTGTTTTTTTGTTTTTTTCGCACAAAGAGCAGCCTAGGGACCTCTGACCACCTTAATCCGCCCCTGCATATGCATATCTGTAAATAAACATATTCACATAAATTGGGAAACTTGGAACTTTTAACACAACTGCAGTTGCCTACTGAAATTTAAACAAAATATAATTTAAAAATATTTTGTTGTGTTTATTAGAAGTAAAACTAGTAAAATTATGTATTCTTTATTATAGCTTAATTCGGTTATTCTGTTCTATTAAATAATTTAACTAAATCCTGATAACGCGGTGTGTATGAGCTGTAAAGTGCGGTATAGGCCTATATTGAATTGGTGAAGCCAACGTAAATTTATATGAAACATTTTATGATATATCAATTACTATATATATATATATATATATATATATATATATATATATATATATATATATATATATCACATCACATTACAAGTTAAAATTTAAATAAAAAAATATATTACCTTCAATCTCAAAGTTGTGCGCTTTTTTCGCAGTCTTGCTCAACCCATCAGAGTATGTCGCATGGGACTTGTAGGAAAAAAAAATCTTCGTAAATCGCAGGATCCATTGGAAAAACAACGTGATAATTAAGTGTGCAAACAAGGTACAGTTAGCTATGCCTGGAATGAATTAGCGCGCGCGATTTTCACAAGTGCACATCCGCCCTGTTGATGAATTCGACATTCAGCCAATTTCTAAGTAAAACTATATATCTTTTTTTTAATTATTCGTAAATTAATATATAAGAGTATATTACATTAACTATTATTAAAATATATTTTCTAAATAAAAAAAATTTAAAAATATCTATCATAATACTAATATAGCCTAATAAAAATAATATTTATCATAAAATCAATTTCCAAGTAATATTTCATAAAACTAATTTCTAAGTAAAACTATATATAGGCTACATATATTTTAATTATTATAAAATTATTATATTAATTATTATTAAAATATTTTAAAATAAAAAATATATCGGATATTAAAAAAATACATAATAATAAAATTATTAAATACATTTTATTTGGATGTAGTAACATGTACAGTACACTCACACAAAATGAGTTACAATCAACTGATTTCACCAGTCTGTATTTTAATGCTGTGAAAATCCCACTCCCCCTGCTAAACCCATCTTAATGCAGTTACAGTCAAATGCTTTTGTCACCACACAATCTCTAAACCAAGATTTGACAGCGGCAGTAGTGTGGTGAGTCTATGACCTTATACACCTGTCCTGGTGAGGGGAGTGTGATTTCACCAGTACTGTATTTTAATGCTGTGAAAATCCCACTCCCCCTACTAAACCCATCTTGTTTTTTAGCAGTTTTTTTTTTTTATTTAAAAAAGGGCACCTGACCGCAAAGCAATTGCTCCAGCTATTTTAATTGTATATCCATAAGCTATGTAAGAATGAAAGAATGAATGAAATAAATAATGCTTTTTGGGGCCCTAATGTGCTAAAAAAAAAAAAAAAAAAAAAAAAAACATTCTTAACATTTACATTCTTAGCTTTAAGTGTCAATTATCACTAATAATTTGTTTCATTTCTATTTTTAAGACGCAATTAAGCAAAAAACAAACAAACAAACAGACAGGTAGGCTATTAGATATATGAACATATATATGAACTCTTAAAGCCTATCTTCGTGAAAAAAGGTTACATATTATTATTTTTAATGACATTCATGTGCAATGGGGAGAGTAATACAATATTTTCCTATGAACCACAGTGTGTTTAACACACAAACGATAAGTTCAGTTAAATTAAGTGAAATTAACAGTTATAGCTGGTAGCTTTATTCCTTACCCGTCGAAGTTTATAGTTTGAATCGATCTGCCATGTTTTTTTGTTTGTTTGTGTTTATTAACACTAGTTCACTTTCTGATAATTTATTTAAGTGTAGACAAAGCTTCCATGCAGGATCTGGGTGCTTGCTGTGTGAAAAATCGATCGATAAACGGATATAGCAAAGGAAGTGCATTTAAACTCGCTTGCGCGTGCACGCGAGGGGGAGTGCGATTTGTCAGGGGATTTCGGTAGGCTACAACACCGGCAACGGTAAATGGCAGTGAGCCCAGCCCACCCATCCGAGAAGTGTCAGCTCTTATTTTGAAAAGGGCGTATTGAGGGGGCGTGACATCACATTGAAGCAATACCCCTGATTGGCTGACTACACGTGTGGCTCGTAGTCACACACTCTGCGGAAAGATAGTGCCAAAAAGATCTGTAGACGTGTGCAGAGGGATCTGTGAATGCCCTGTGATCTGCAAACACAGATTCAACACTTGCATGCTGAGCTTTGCACAGAGTGTGTAACTAAGAATGTCTTTTTACAGTGGTTTGAAAATACAAGTTAGACTGTGTTTGTTTGCAAATTGTGAGGAGGGCATTTGTAACTTTTTAATGGGAAAACCAGCGAAATAGTTGTGCCAAAATTCTGAAAACAAATGCAACACAATCTACAAACAAATAATGACCCCCATGCGCAGACAAATCACTTTGCATTCATTCAAATTCTGGTTGTCAAGTACAAGTCACTGATTTCTATTTGTGAATCATAAGAGTTTGTTTGCGGTTTTTAAATCTATTTGTAGATTGCATTTTCAGG
This sequence comes from Rutilus rutilus, assembly GCA_021464565.1. Taxonomy (NCBI): domain Eukaryota; kingdom Metazoa; phylum Chordata; class Actinopteri; order Cypriniformes; family Leuciscidae; genus Rutilus; species Rutilus rutilus. The sequence continues at coordinate 20,602,204 of JAJAQA010000002.1, read as the reverse complement.
GCTTAAAGTGAAAAAAAATCCTGAGCCTGAACTTTCTGTGGCTCAACCAGGACTTTTACCAAGCCTGTTTTTTCTATTAACCAATTCTATGAGCAACAGCACAGTCATATTTTCAACGCATTAACAACTATTGTGCCAAAATAGTACTAGGCTTACTGTGTCAAGAAAATAACAACTCCATTCTCCATATAGCGTGTGTACAAGCTACATAGCTGCCAACTTTTGAGTTTTGCTTGGAGTGAGATTTATGGCGGCGGGGGGGTTTGGGGGGGATGTAAAAAAAAATATTGCATCACAATAAGTGTATTGTGATTGTCGAAACATTTTAGTAACTAAACTGAATTTTATTAGGCTTAGTGACAACATGTTACAATGTTTAGCCTAGGCTACATGGTACAATTTCTGGTTTTCAATTCAATTCAATTATTGTGATTTGATTTAATATTGACTCATTTGGATAAATATTAGGTAGGCTACACAAGATAGGCATTCATTTTTCTTAAGAAAATAACAACTCACCTAATGCTGTAAACATACTGAGAGATATATAATGCGTTTTTATTATAATAACAACTTTATTTAATGATATAAGTAAAAATATAATAAATGTGTAATATAGTACACATATTTAGCAAAATACTCTCTATAGCTCTTTTTTTCTAGCCAACTACCGTGCTATAGCCTATATTATGGTCATCAAATGGCTTTCCTGAGGTAAATGTAATGTGACAATTGTTCTCCAGCTGTTTTATTGACCCCTTTGTTTGATTGATTGGTCGATATTATGTATGAGGAATATACATTTCGGTAAGTTGTACTGTATCTTTCAACATTGTTCATTCGTGTTTATTTACTAGCTAGAGATGATCGGTTCACCTGCCGCTAGGGATCTGTCGTGTCCACTGATCTATATAATGTCATTCTATATAGATAAGTGGTCGCGTCACATTTACAAGCGCCAAAACGGTATTTATTGTTTGAATTTCGTAATAAAAGTGACAGAGTCTGAGAGCTGAGATTTTTTTATACCATAAGTAACCTGCTCTGTCTAGTCTGTCGGTCTCCGTGTCCTCTTTACTTAGCGATTTTTCTGTGCGTGAGAAAATTGATGTGTGTCGTGAGAGCGTGTGTCTCATGGTGAATGCGTGAGAGTTGGCAGCTCTGAAGCTAACTGCGAACTGGTTCCTGCACAAGATCCGCCCTCCTCTCTAGCAATTGGCTAAGACAACCTAATATCATGCTCCCATTGGCTGTGACAGCTGTGCGCGCTGACTCTTGAATCAAGGTGGTAGGTTGAAGGGGACCGGTGTGTTATTCAAGTAAGATTAGGGCCTGTTCACATATCGCGTCTTTTGTGCACTCAAGTTCGTTATTTCAAATGTAGCCGCGCGGTATGCACGCTCATAATGGAAGTGACGCGGTGCGACGTGCTAGTTTTTTACAAGCGCGTCCGCGCCGAAAGTGCCTCCGACTGTAATTTGCAGCCTGATAAATAAATTTTGCCTGCGCCGGATGCCGGACCAGCCCTCAAGCCGGAAATCCGGCCCCCGGCCGGAGTACTTTAAGCCCTGCATTTTATATTTGTATGTCATGAAGAGTCTGTTTGTGGATTTCTTGTTTTACATTTGCGGATCATGAGGAGTTTGTTTGCAGATTTGGAATCTATTTACAGATTGTGTTTTACATTTGCAGATTATGAGGAGTTTGTTTGCAGATTTTACATTTATTTGTAGATCTTGTTTTGTGTTTACAAATTGTATATGCATTTTTGACTCATAGTCTCTTCATTTTCAATGATAATGGCATTATTTTGTCACAACAGCGAAACAATAGCGCCAGAATTCTGAAAACAAATGTGACACAATCTACAAACAGAACATGATCTTCACCTGCAAACAAGTCACTTTACATTCATTCAAATTCTGGTTTTCAAGTTCAAGTCACTGATTTGTTTTTGTGAATCACGTTGTGTTTATTTGTGGATTTTTTATCTTTTTGTAGATCATGCTTTATATTTGTGGATCACAAAGAGTTTGTTTGAGGACTTTGTATCTATTTGTAGATCTTGTTTTACATTTGCGGATCATGAGGACTTTGTTTGCGGATTTTTAATCTATTTGTAGATTGTGTTTTGTGTTTACAAGTTGTAATGTCTATTTGTGACTTTTAGTCTGTCCATTTTCAATGGTTTTGGCATCAATTTACCCCCATATGGCGCTCCCTATAAACAGAGTAATGTTACTCGTGATCATGAATGTGAAAGTAACAAGCGTTCATTCAAAAACTATTTCAATGATCTGCATATTGATAGCGGCTCCCGGATGCCCGTAATATACAACATAATTATTCAACTATATAATTAGGATTGAATGCAAAAGCATTGAAATATATTTTTTTCCCATCTCATATATTTCTCCATCATCATGTCCCTTTAGAGGTTCTGTAGAATGGGTCATTTCCTTTCCGAACATAGTATTCGGCTTCAGGCACATCCCTACTAGACACCAACTGAAATCTTTATAGTGTGTTATGAAAAGTGCAGAAAACTAAAGATTTTATTATTTTCCTATTTCTGTGTTTCAGGGGTTGATGGTCTGCAGGATTGGGGAGTGAATTACAGCCCTTCATATGTTTGTGCATTAAAGGGATCAACAGTGACAATATCCTGTACTTTAACATATCGTCAGAGTAATAAACTCGTAAAAGGTTTCTGGACTAAACCTGTTGTAACTGATGGAGAATCACCTGATCTGTGTTCAGATCCACAGAAGAGAGGAGGGATTCAGTGTAACAGTGACTATTATAAAGACACTTCCAGCATCACTTTGACGGCTGTAACAGAAGCTGATAAACACATCTACTACTGCAGAATGACAGGTTATCAGAATAAAAGATGGACAGTGGTTCCTGGATCTTGGCTTGATGTCACAGGTAAAACTAATCTTTTAAAGAAAAATAATACATGTTGAATAATGTAAACGTAATGTGAACGTAAAATGTTGAATAAACTATCATCTGTGCCACAGAATCAGTTGTTTATTATAAAACTGCTTCAGTTTAGTGTTTTAATATTAATGTTGTAGTATAATCACCATGATGCTGATGATGATGATGTGATTACAGTGAATCAGTTGTTGTTGATGTCGTTGTTGTTGTTGATGTTGATGATGATGATGATGATGATGATGATGATGTTGTTGATGATGTTGTTGTTGTTGTTGTGTCAGACCTGCAGGTGGAGACACAGCAGAGAGTGAAAGAGGGAGATTCAGTCACTCTGACATGTAAAAGCAGCTGCTCTCTGCCTGAACAAACAACATTCATCTGGTACAGAAACACACAGATATTCACTGAAGGAATTGTGAAAGTGAATCAGCTTCATCTGTGGTCAGTCAGTCGTTCTGATGAAGGAAACTACAGTTGTGGCGTTAAAGATCTGATCTCTCCTGCTGTTCATCTTAATGTTGAATGTGAGTACAAACTGATTCATTAATATTAGTGAAATAGTTCACAGATTATTCAGAATTTAGTTGTTTGGTTATTTATCTCAGGCCCAATCATACAGACTCCATGACATTTTTGTTTTTTAATAGACATGATTTATTCTTATTAACCCCTTTACGTACAAAGATCTCTGACGGCCCCAGATTATTGTTGTTCAACATTCACCTCACGTTAAAACATCACTATTACTTGATCTGGACAAACTGAGTGTCATTAGAAAGATTAAAGACTCCAGCTTCGATATTTGACCACTGTTTATAATAAAACTAGTTTGCAATGACATTCATTTCTTAATTTAATTTATGTCAGGAGTGTAAAGTAATCGATCTGTCAGTTTTGATATTTTGAACAGAATAAAAACACGCACTCATATTCAGTCACGTCTGCTCTGGTTTATTGTGTTCACATAACTTCACTGAACAGCATCTGTTACGGCTCTTAGTCCAAAAGTGCGTATATTGGGAGAAATATTGACTTATTCTCACGTTTGCAAAATATTTTGTCATGCAGAATACCATTTCTATTGATTTCCCACTGAATTATGTGATCTGAAGAGCTGAAAGAGCGTTTAGAGCGAGCTCTGTCTCTCCTCTTTCTGCTTTGTGTCAGTTATGATCTCAGCGCTCTCTCATTCGCTGTACAGCTGTCAATCATCTTACGTGACCATATTCTCTGCACTGTAAAAAAAAATCCTAATTTTACAGAAAATAACTGTGATTTTTTTACGATCAGTTTCTTTCATTTTAAATTGTACTCAAAACACTGTAAAATTACAAATAATATCTGTAAAATAAAAATTCAGCTGTTATTTTAGGTATTGTGACATTAATGACAAATTACAGTAATTCACACTTTTTATACAGAAAATGTATTGTATTTTTCATACAGTATTTTTTCTGTTTTCTTAAATTACATAAAAATGTATGTAAAATTACAAATATAATCTGTAATTTAACAGAAAGAAAACAGTTAAATGATAAAATGGTCAAATGACTGTCAGCTCCCCAAAAAACTGTAAAACATCCTAAATTAAATAAACTGAAAAACACTGTTATTTCACAGGTATTTCCTGAATAATCACGATCAAAAACCTTCATTGTAAAAAAAATCTTAAAAAAAGGGTCAAATGACTGGCAGCTGCGGCTGCCAAACAAAACCCATAAAATTAAAGTAAAATATGCTAATTTAAAAAAATTGTAAAAAACTTTAAAATAAATTTGATGTCACCACGATTGAGATTAGTGTCTGCTTTAGTTGGGCTCATGACTTCAATTTATAACTTACGTTTTTCTTTGGCTGCTTTAACTGTGTATTTCATGCACATTTGTTATAGCAATAAATGCTGGAGAAAATTTCAGATGATTTTGGTCATTCTTTGATGATGTCATCATATGATGGCTTGATTCTCTGATATGACAGTCAAAAATATGAATATATTAGCTTAGATTACATGTAGATGGAATTTAGCTTTATACAAAGTCTATAATGTCATAATTTCTCACATGCATATATTTTTTTTACAATCGTAATAATTCAGGAAATAGCTGTAAAATAACAGTGTTTTTCTGTAAAACAATTAAGGAAAATTTCTGTAAAAGTTTTTTGCACTTCTAAAATAGGATATTTTACTTTATTTTTACGGTTTTTGTTTGACAGCCGCAGCTGACAGCTTTAAAATAAATTTGATGTCACCATGATTGAGATCAGTGTCTGCTTTAGTTGGGCTCATGACCCGTGAGTTTTTAACATTAGTTTTCTCATGCTGCTTTAACTGTGTATTTAATACACCTTTATTATAGCAATAAATGCAGGAGAAATATCAGATGATCTTGGTCATTCATCAGTATGTAACAGTCATTGTGATGATCTGATTCACTGATATGACAGCCAAATCTCTGAATATATTAGTTTAAATTGCATAATATGTATAATTTCTCACATGATCCTTGGCAACAATATTGTAATAATCTGAAATTTAAAAAGATAAATATTATATGGAAAAGGTTTTGAGCTGGTTAATTTTTTTTTTTTTTGTAGTATAGACATCAAGAATCAACATATGAATCTCAACAATGGTGACAACCAACAAAGCCTTTTTGTGACTTTATAGTAGGGCTGGGCGATTTAAATCGCGATATTGTTATGCGCATCTCATCAGTAATGCCGGTTCCTTGATTAGTAGTAAATCGCCATCACCTGCTTTCAGATGAAGCGGCATTTACTACAAAGAGCCGTAGTTAACTGACAAGCTGAGCCAAATCACATCAATATCGCGGACGTATCGCCAACGATATTTAATGCGATATGGCTCAGCTTGTCAGTTAACTACGGCTCTTTGTATACAGCAAAACCTCCAGTGTTAAATTAACACTCCTGGGAGTGTATGAGTCCACACTCAAGAGTGTTTAAGTTAATGAGATAACTAAGTGATTAATTTAGTGATGATTGAGCATTATTGAAGACACCTGATGTTAACAAGTAGAATCGCTGAAGGAGAAAATCACAAATTGTAAGTTACCATTATTGTGATGGGTAGTTGCTTTAGTTGGGCTCTGACCCTTTCATGAGTAGACTACTTTAGATTTTGTTTGGCGGTTGTATCTGAGTTAAAACTGCCAGTTGAACAAAGAAAAAAAAGTGATCTTTGTTGGTTATATTATGACAATCATCATTTGAACTTGATCACTGAGCTCATTAAGATCCTTCTTTCTGACCTCGATTTATGTTGTTGGTTACAGCATAACTGTAAATTTGAATAAATGGCCAGAATTTTTGATATAAAGGATTTCTTAAAACTTGTTTAAAAAAAAAATCATTCGTTTAGGCACACACAGATGTCAAGATTCAGTCTATGCATCTCAACAATGGTGAGGAGCAGAATATTCAATGAGGAAAAGTAAATTACATAGACAATTCAGATCATAATTTATTCATACCGCAATGCATGATGGGAGCCATTAATGAGTGTGATTGGTGGCAGCCACTGCAACATGCTTTATTATTGTCACCATTGTTGAGATTCACAGGCTGATTATTGATGTCTGAACGTCTTTTTGATTAGAGCAATGTTTATTAAATATTTTGAATTATAAGTAAAGTCCTGATAATCATAGGCTGAAGAATCACAAAACTGCTGCTAACAAGTTAAACCAAAAAATCTTAATATGTTTCACTTTTCAGATCACAGTATGATTATGTTAAAACATAACCAACACTATAAGATAACATTTTACTTTGTTCATTTAACTGTTATAAATCAATAACAGCAGACAAACAACAGTAAATATTAAAGTAAACATATAATGGTCTAGAGCCCAACTAAAGCAAACACTCATCACCTTAATGGTAACTTACAATTTGTGCTTTTCTTCTTCAGTGATTCTGCTTGTTAACATCAGGTGTCTTCAATAATGCTCAATCATCACTAAATGAATCACTTAATTATCTCCTCAGCCCTAAATGCCGCTCCATCTGAAAGCAGGTGATGGTGATTTATTACTAAATCAAGGAACCGGCTTTACTGACGAGATGCGCATAACAATATCGCGATTTAAATCGCCCAGCCCTACTTTAAACCCCAACAGAACATTAAACACTACCAGATCTCTCAGGATCTCAGCATCTTCACTTATTACAATCCAGACTTTATTTCTTTCATACTAACATTCTTATTGAGAATTAACAGAGGTTTAGAAGTTGAAGCTTTATTGAAAAGAATAAAGTTTGATGTCACCATGATGGAGATTAGTGTTTGTTTTAGTTGGGCTCTTGACCTTTTAGTGTTTAATGTAAAATTTTCTCTGGCTGCTTTAACTGTGTGTCTTTGATGCATATTAGTTATGGTAGAAATCCAAGAGAAACTCAGATCAGATGATGGTGGTCTCTTTTTAGTGATAATAGTCATCATGTAGTGTCCTGCTTCATTGATACCACCTGAAGTGTAAATCTGATTAATAATTAAATATTAGTTGTTAATTTTTGCATGATAAAACTGCTATAGAAGATCATGCAGTGCTGTGATACTCATATTTTATGAAGTCATTATACAGAAAATGTTTTGACAGGATTATATAGACTCACTCAGACATCAATAATCAGCGTATGAATCACAACAATGGTGACAACGAAAAAAAAATCTGAACTACTATAAAGTCACAAAAAGGCTTTGTTGGTTGTCACCATTGTTGAGATTCATATGTTGATTCTTGATGTCTATACTACAATAAAAATTTCCCAGCTCAAAACTTTTTCCATATAATATATATCTTTTTAAATTTCAGATTATTACAATATTGTTGCCAAGGATCATGTGAGAAATTATGACATTATAGACTTTGTATAAAGCTAAATTCAATCTACATATTATGTAATCTAAACTAATATATTCAGAGATTTGGCTGTCATATCAGTGAATCAGATCATCACGATGACTGTAACATCACTTATGAATGATCAAGATCATCTGATATTTCTCCTGCATTTATTGATATAACAAAGGTGTATTAAATACACAGTTAAAGCAGCATGAGAAAACTAATGTTAAAAACTCACGGGTCATGAGCCCAACTAAAGCAGACACTGATCTCAATCATGGTGATATCAAATTTATTTTAAAGCTGTCAGCTGCGGCTGTCAAACAAAAACCGTAAAAATAAAGTAAAATATCCTATTTTAGAAGTGCAAAAAACTTTTACAGAAATTTTCCTTAAATGTTTTACAGAAAAACACTGTTATTTTACAGCTACTTCCTGAATTATTAAGATTTTTAAAAATTATATGCATGTGAGAAATTATGACATTATAGACTTTGTATAAAGCTAAATTCCATCAACATGTAATCTAAGCTAATATATTCATATTTTTGACTGTCATATCAGGGAATCAAGCCATCATATAATGACATCATCAAAGAATGACCAAAATCATCTGAAATTTTCTCCAGCATTTATTGCTATAACGAATGTGCATGAAATACACAGTTAAAGCAGCCAAAGAAAACCATAAGTAAAAAATTGAAGTCATGAGCCCAACTAAAGCAGACACTAATCTCAATCATGGTGACATAAAATTTATTTTAAAGTTTTTTACAATTTATTTAAATTAGCATATTTTACTTTAATTTTAGGGTTTTTGTTTGGCAGCCGCAGCTGCCAGTCATTTGACCCTTTTTTTACGATTTTTTTACAATGAAGGTATTTGATCATAATAATGCAGGAAATACCTGTGAAATAACAGTGCTTTTTCGGTTTATTTAAATTACCATATTTGACTTTAATTTTAAGGTTTTTGTTTGGCAGCCGCAGCTGCCAGTCATTTGACCCTTTTTTTACGATTTTTTTTACAATGAAGGTTTTTGATCGTGATTATCCAGGAAATACCTGTAAAATAACAGTGTTTTTCAGTTTATTTAATTTAGGATGTTTTACAGTTTTTTGGGGAGCTGACAGTCATTTGACCATTTTATCATTTAACTGTTTTCTTTCTGTTAAATTACAGATTATATTTGTAATTTTACATACATTTTTATGTAATTTAAGAAAACAGAAAAAATACTGTATGAAAAATACAATAAATTTTCTGTATAAAAAGTGTGAATTACTGTAATTTGTCATTAATGTCACAATACCTAAAATAACAGCTGAATTTTTATTTTACAGATATTATTTGTAATTTTACAGTGTTTTGACTACAATTTAAAATGAAAGAAAATGATCGTAAAAAAATCACAGTTATTTTCTGTAAAATTAGGATTTTTTTTTTACAGTGCACTGTTTACTTCTGAATATTATAGTTTATTCACAGCCATCATTTGTAGTAACCTAGCCTGCTCCCTGAATTCAATGCGTTCACAGTCTCTTTCACGGGCACCAAACCAACAATTACTAAAAACACACACAAAAACTGATTTTGCACTAGTTTAAATAAATTAAAGGTGCTCTAAGCGATGTCACACGTTTTTTAGGCCAAAACATTTTTTGTCACATACAGCAAACATCTCCTCACTATCCGCTAGCTACCTGTCCCCTGAACACACTGTAAAAAAACGTGGTCTCTGCAGACACCACAGGCTTCACAAACGGCAACAAAAACAAACTTGGCTAACCCGCACCACGAAACATAAACTGTTCCAGCCAATAACCGACAAGAAGGATTTGGGGTGGGGTTTGGGGAGTTAGTGTGCGGATGAGGAGGAGGGAGGGTCTAGCTAGCCTCCGTTTTGTTTGACAATACTTTAAACGTCAACAAGAAGTGACATCACCCAACATCACGTAGAGCATCTTTAACCCTTTCACACGTAAGTTTAAAATATTCTGGCTCACCCCCCAGCGTGAGTTTTTCAAGGCGACCGTTATTTAGAATGTGTCACTTTATGGTTTCCATGGTGACGCATCATTGCTTGTCACGTGACACACCTCAGCATGAATTATGATCTGCTTTTATGTCATTTTTCCTTTTTTATTCAAAATATTCACAAATTTGTTAGCTATGGCATGAAATGAGATTGTTAGTCTCTGGCTCAGTGCCAGCCAACGTGCGAAAGCACATTTGAATTTAGCACTTGATCACGTGATGCACTAACCGTTCTAATCACACCGGTGTGATCGTATGCTCCAGGGACCAGCCTAGACTGATCACACCGGTGTGATCGTACGTGCGAAAGGGTTAAATGAAATAAATTTAAAGTATTTCCTCCAATCAGTCAGTGTAAAAGCAAGTGTTAAGTTAAGTTTACTGACTTTGATGTCATCTAGCTAATCGCGCTAATAGGCTTCTTTTAGTGATCAAAAATGCTAAAATATATACTGCAATTATTTAAACTACATAGATAGATAGAAACGTTATTGATCCCCTTGGGATGTTTATGAAAACATGTCACATTATGAAAATATACACTGGACATGACTTTACCTGTTAGCTGTCTTATGTTTCCGATCAGCCGTTCTGAGAAGTGTGAGAAAGGCTAAGCTCGGGGGAGGGGTGGTATGATATTGGGGAGGGCAAAGGTTTGGGAGTGCATTGCAACACATTTGACACATTTTACCTCATAACAAAATACAAACTAAGTAAAAGTAGCCTGATCATATTAATAATAATAACTTAATTATTAATTAGTTAATAATAGTTCATAGTTAAAAACAACTATTTTTGCAATATCTAAGCAGTTTCTTCACATGACATCTAAAATCTGAATATGGCATTGAATTGCCCATGTAGGAAAACTTACAAAAGCACATTTATTTCATGTTTGTACCTTGTTTAGTCAAAAAGATATACTGAAAAATAGATTTCAGCCTGGCGGTGGCGGCCATTTTGAATTTCTCAATTTTGAGGCATTTTGGGACATTTTTGAGCTTCATATACAGCAGATTTGGATTCAGCACCCCTTAATACACCTAGAAATGTTGTATAATATAAATAATCACAAAATGCCTCCAGCACTTTAAATAAGCACATTTTCAGAAATTCTGCCTACACTGTAAAAAAAAATCCTAATTTTACAGAAAATAACTGTGATTTTTTTACGATCATTTTCTTTCATTTTAAATTGTAGTCAAAACACTGTAAAATTACAAATAATATCTGTAAAATAAAAATTCAGCTGTTATTTTAGGTATTGTGACATTAATGACAAATTACAGTAATTCACACTTTTTATACAGCAAATTTTTTGTATTTTTCATACAGTATTTTTTCTGTTTTCTTAAATTACATAAAAATGTATGTAAAATTACAAATATAATCTGTAATTTAACAGAAAGAAAACAGTTAAATGATAAAATGGTCAAATGACTGTCAGCTCCCCAAAAAACTGTAAAACATCCTAAATTAAATAAACTGAAAAACACTGTTATTTTACAGGTATTTCCTGAATAATCACGATCAAAAACCTTCATTGTAAAAAAAATCGTAAAAAAAGGGTCAAATGACTGGCAGCTGCGGCTGCCAAACAAAAACCTTAAAATTAAAGTCAAATATGCTAATTTAAATAAACCGAAAAAGCACTGTTATTTCACAGGTATTTCCTGCATTATTATGATCAAATACCTTCATTGTAAAAAAATCGTAAAAAAAGGGTCAAATGACTGGCAGCTGCGGCTGCCAAACAAAAACCCTAAAATTAAAGTAAAATATGCTAATTTAAATAAATTGTAAAAAACTTTAAAATAAATTTGATGTCACCATGATTGAGATTAGTGTCTGCTTTAGTTGGGCTCATGACTTCAATTTTTAACTGACGTTTTACTTTGGCTGCTTTAACTGTGTATTTCATGCACATTCGTTACAGCAATAAATGCTGGAGAAAATTTCAGATGATTTTGGTCATTCTTTGATGATGTCATTATATGATGGCTTGATTCCCTGATATGACAGTCAAAAATATGAATATATTAGCTTAGATTACATGTAGATGGAATTTAGCTTTATACAAAGTCTATAATGTCATAATTTCTCACATGCATATAATTTTTTAAAATCGTAATAATTCAGGAAATAGCTGTAAAATAACAGTGTTTTTCTGTAAAACATTTAAGGAAAATTTCTGTAAAAGTTTTTTGCACTTCTAAAATAGGATATTTTACTTTATTTTTACGGTTTTTGTTTGACAGCCGCAGCTGACAGCTTTAAAATAAATTTGATATCACCATGATTGAGATCAGTGTCTGCTTTAGTTGGGCTCATGACCCGTGAGTTTTTAACTTTAGTTTTCTCATGCTGCTTTAACTGTGTATTTAATACACATTTGTTATAGCAATAAATGCAGGAGAAATATCAGATGATCTTGGTCATTCATCAGTGATGTTACAGTCATCGTGATGATCTGATTCACTGATATGACAGCCAAATCTCTGAATATATTAGTTTAGATTACATAATATGTAGATTGAATTTAGCTTTATACAAAGTCTATAATGTCATAATTTCTCACATGATCCTTGGCAACAATATTGTGACCCAAAAAACAAGATTTTATAGTAAACTACTGGCAACAGTGTTGCCAGTATAAACCTGTTTTATAACTTACAGTTTATTACTGTTAAAATACATTTTGTGGGTGTGTCTTTTTATCTTACACTGTTAACCCTTTCAACCCCACAGGAAATCCACACTACAATGAGTAAAAGTAACATTGAGACAGTGTTGCAGTGAGATAATTAAGAGAATATGTAAGTGATTGTTGAGCATTAGTGATGAACACCTGCTGTTTACAAGCAGAATCACTGAAGAAAAGAGAAACACAAGAACAGAAAATAGAGAAACACAAGAACTACAACTGACTTCCAGCCATTACACATTATTACACTTATAATTAACCAGTATGACTTTATTTCTGTCATACAGAAGTTGTTATTGAAAATGTTTGTTTGAAGTTACCATTATAGAGATCAGTGCTTGCTTTAGTTGGGATGTTGATGCTAAAACATTCATTTTTCTTTTGCTGCTTGAGCTGTGTTTTTGCAAGTCACACTTGTGCGCACACAGTTTATGAATGATTGTGGTTGTAATGCTTATGATGACAAAATCATCATATTGCCTGTTCATTCACTAAGGAATTAATTCTTATTCATTCAGAGTTTTATCCTCGATCAAAAGTGTTACATTAGCACCACTGTGAAACTACAGCAATAAATTACTATGACTCTTTTTTTAACACATCATGCATAAACCAAAAAAACAGAGCTACACTGTCTTTTAGAAACACAGAGATATCACAATTTAGCACATTAATCTCAACAATGGTGGCAATATTTCTTTTTTTTTATTATTCATGCAGCAGTGCATGCTGGGAGTTTTATATTATCCTGGAACCCAGCATGCATTACTGTCATGGTTGTCACCAATTAATCACACGAGTCGTCAGGTTCTCGTTAAACAGTGTTCATTCCTTTATTGAACACCAACCGAACATCTGTCAGTTCAGTTGCCTGATTTATATACACAACCAACCCCCGGAGCCCCTCCCTTACTGCGCACCTGCGCAGTAGACAACAAAGTCCACTAGAACATTTCCATTACACATGACATCTCCCCCTTTTTAAAAGTAAGAAAACACAACAATAACTTTAACCCTCTAAGATTAATCCTCTATTAACTAGTTATTTAAACAAAACAAATTCTTGTCACACAACAAACAAAAGGGGTATTGCAGCAACGCTTTTCACCCTCCCTTTTTTTTTTAATCATAATAACAAAAAAAACTTACTAAGGGTGTGGGTAGACTACCACGATCCCTTGAGATGAGACAGGGATTATTCTGCCCTTAATGTCCAACATCTCAGCTAACTAGCATACTTGGGGTTTGGTTTCACAGTTCGTCCAAACCTGGTGATGACTTGATTCAAAGGATTAGGAGAACAGGGTGGTTCAGCAGGAAATTCACCCTGGCTCTGCACTAAGTCCTGTTCTGATGGTCCACACTGTCCCTGTTGATCCTTTGGTTGGGAGGAGTTTATATTTGAAGGTGAGGAGTGTTCATGGCTCACCAGTTGGATGTGGCGTCGGTTTCTCCTGGGTGTATCGCCTTGCTCAGTCTCCAGTGTGAAAGAGCGCGGCATTACTTCTTGACGCTTTACCGTTGCGGTGGTTGTCCACGCCTTTCCACTATCGATCTTCAGCCTGACTCTGTCACCAATATTCAGTGGTGGGAGAGGTCTGGTAGAGTATTTACGGTTATAGTACTTTTCATAGGCCTGCTTCGCTTTTGCATCATTTGTCTTGATCTTTTTCAGGTTTGGCCACATCGGCTGAAGGCTTTCTTTGAGGACTGGGAGTGTTGTACGGATTTCTCGACCCATCAGCAGTCTAGCTGGACTCTCCTTTGTTGGTTCGGTAGGGGTTGAACGGTAACTCAACAGTGCCAGGTGGGGGTCGTCCTGTTTCAAGATCCCTTTTGCAGTCCTCACAGCTCGTTCGGCCATGCCGTTGGACTGTGGGAAATGGGGACTTGAGGTGACATGGTGGAAATCGTACTCCATTGCAAAGTATCTAAACTGTTCAGCTGAAAATTGAGGACCATTATCAGTCATTAACTGCTCAGGTATTCCAAAGCGTGTGAAGATACCTTTTAGCTTTTGTATGACTGTTTCTGAGGTCATCTTTGGCAGTTCTAAGATTTCAAGCCATCTTGAAAAGTAATCGATCACAATCAAGTAATGACGACCTTTAAGCTCGCACAGGTCGGCTGCAAGCTTCTGCCAAGGTAAGTCAGGTAATTGTGTAGTGATTAGCGGTTCTTTGTTTTGGCTAGGCTTGTGAATATTGCAATGTTTGCAAGAAGACACCAGCCTTTTCACATCACCAGCGATACCAGGCCACCACACAGCACCTCTGTAGCGCTCCCTACACTTAGTAAGGCCTTGGTGGCCTTGATGAATCCTCAGGAGCATGTCTCCTCTCATACTTTCAGGAATCACAATCTGTCTGCCCCTTAACACCATTCCACCGACTTCAGCGAGTGAACCACGGTCTTTGAAGTATGCTCTCACAGTTGATGGGATGCTCTTCAAATATCCTGGCCACCCATTTCGGATGTACCTGAGCACACACTGCAGTTCACCATCCATTCCAGTCTTATCTTTAATTTGTTCAATGATTGGCTTTCTCACCCTCAGGTCAACTTCCACTGAATCCACGTATGCTTTAACCTCTGCTGCAAGGTCACCCGGTGGAATATCTGCCCTGGGGTGTCTGGAAAGGGCATCCGCGATTACAAGATGTTTCCCTGGAACATATTCAGCGATGGGGTTAAATCTCATTAACCTTATGAGCAAGCGCTGACAGCGTATGGGTGTGTTGTCGAGGTCTTTTGAATTGATGAGGGTTACTAAAGGCTTGTGGTCTGTAAGCAACTTGTACTTCTCCAGGCCACACAGATACTGGTAGAAACGCTCAGAGGCCCACACTCCTGCGAGGCACTCTTTCTCTATCTGCGCGTATCTCTTTTCAGCGTCGGTCAATGTGCGTGAGCAGAATGCCACAGGCTTTAACTGTCCATCATGGTTCTGCATAAGCACTCCTCCAAGCCCATAATTGCTAGCGTCTGCGCTAACGACAGTCGGCTTTGCAGGGTCGAAAAACTCTAAGACAGGAGCTGACGAGATTAACTGCTTCACTTCCGTGAATGCCTGCATTTGCGATTGTCCCCAGCACCAGCCACGTTCGGACTTAAGCAGTTCATTGAGGGGCTGTAGCACAGTGGAGAGATTCGGTAGATATCGCCCGATGTAATTTATCATCCCCAACACTCGTCTCAACTCACTAATGTTTTGGGGCGCATCCATAGCTGTGATTGCCTTGACCCTCTCTGGGTTTGGAGCGATGCCTTGCCTGGTCACCACTTGGCCTAGAAAGTTCAGTTCTGGCTGGCTGAACCGGCATTTCTCCTTATTGAGTCTCAGTCCAGAAGCTCATATGGTCTCCACAACCCTCTCAAGGTTTTGATCATGTTTTTCTTGCGTTTCTCCGAAAACTAAGATATCGTCCATATATACGACTGTCCCGTCATGTCCATACAGCAGCTCTGACATTTTTCGTTGAAAGATTTCAGGTGCCGAAGTGATGCCGAAAGGAAGCCGCTTAAAACAATATCTTCCCAGCGGTGTAATAAAGGTGGTCAGGCGTGCGCTATGTTCCTCCAGGGGTATCTGCCAAAACCCGCTTTCTGCATCTAAACTGGAGAACACGGTGCTCTTGGCTAGCTTAGGGAGTATATCATCCAATGTGGGCAGGATGAACTTCTCACGTTTCACATTTTCATTGAGACGTTTCAAGTCCACGCAGATTCTTATGTTTCCATTTTTCTTTATAACTGGAACCATGGGGGCACACCATTCTGTTGGATCCGTTACTCTTTCTATTATGCCCATTGACTCCATTCTTTGTAGCTCCTTTTCTACCTTCGGGAGTAAGGGAATAGGGACCCGTCGTGGTGCAGCCACACTGTACGGTTGTGCACCATCTTTTAAGATGATTTTCACTGGATTCCCTTTTAAAGTACCCACACCACCAAGCACACAGGTTTCGTCAATGCGCTTGATCAAGCCTAGTTTGCTTGCCACTGTTCGACTTAGAAGGTTTTCCCCAGTAGTTTTGACTACTACTACCCTAAAGCTGCAATCACGTAGCTGTCCATTGACATGGGCTTTAATTTTTGCTAAAAACTGCCCCCTTGTGGCCACTACGCCGCCTGGACTTTGCAGAGTGTTTTTCACTGCCGTCAGTTTAGGCTTGTTTTGCAGTGTTTCATAAGTAGCTTCGGAAATTACTGAGGTATCGGCCCCGGAGTCAATTTTAAATGAGACTGGCGTATGTGCCAAAGTTAAAGTGGTGCGCCATGGTGGCTCGTCCTCTGCTAACAATGCACCTCTGTTTTTTTTCTGCTCAACAGATCCCAAAAACATACAATCGTCCTCATCCGTTTCAGTTATCTCTTGTACTGCTGCTTTTGAGTGACACACGGCTGCAAAGTGTCCAACTTTAGTACATTTCATACATTTTTTTCCTTTAGCAGGACACAGTTCACTGCCATCGTGATTACGCCCACATCTTGTGCATATTCCTTTTCTCACGTTTTTGTACATTTTTGCTGGGCTGCCAGTTCTCTTATATTCTTTCTTTCTCACCGCTTTCACATTATCCACATGTTCCGTGCTCTTAACTCCCTCTGTGTTCTGGAATTTAATTAATTCACAATGTCTGGCCATTTCAATAGCAGTGCGCAGTGTTAGATCACTTTTCATCTGTAGTTTTTGTGACACTTGCTTATCCCGAATCCCTATTACTATGCGATCCCGCATCTGCTCTTCTTTTTGTGTGCCAAAATCACAGTTTTCAGCTAGCTCGTATAGCTGCCTGACAAATGTTTCCACATTTTCGCCGGGAAGTTGTACTCTCGAATGAAACTTAGCACGCTCGTAGATAACGTTGCGTTTCGGGATGAAATGTTCGTCAAATTTGGCCATTACCACAGGATATTTGTTGCTGTCCTCCTCGTTTTGAAACGTAAACGATCTGAATATATGCTCAGCCTCTGCTCCCATCGAATAAATGAGGGCATTTACCTGCACATCTTCACTCTCCTCTGTAAGCAGTGATGCGACTCGATATCTGGCAAACCTCTGTTTCCAGTCCGGCCACGATTCTGGCTTGCAAAAGTCGAACTGCTCCGGCGGAGTGAACTTTGCCATGGCGATGCAGACTTCAGATCTCACAACAACTCACGTTATTAATACCCCGTTTTTACTTCTGACACCATGTCATGGTTGTCACCAATTAATCACACGAGTCGTCAGGTTCTCGTTAAACAGTGTTCATTCCTTTATTGAACACCAACCGAACATCTGTCAGTTCAGTTGCCTGATTTATATACACAACCAACCCCCGGAGCCCCTCCCTTACTGCGCACCTGCGCAGTAGACAACAAAGTCCACTAGAACATTTCCATTACACATGACAATTACGACATGAAACTTTTCACCATTGTTGAGATTAATATGCTGATTGTTGATGTCTGTGTGTGTCTGAGCCAAGCAGGAGTAAATAAAATTGAATGCACTATATGATTGTTATTTTTCAGAAGACCTGATAACAGAAATATTGATTTCATTTTGTAGATACACAGATTTATGCTAAATATGACATACCCATAATTTCAATGAATATATACAGGAATAATCTGAAAATCAGACATGTCCAGGATGATTGTGACATCATCACAAAAGAATAAAAACACCTTATAAACTACCGCTTGACTTTTTCTTGCCGTAACAAATGTGTTTTATAAACTCACTGTTACAGCAGTCAGAGAGAGATAAATGGTAAGAAGTCAAGAGACAAGAGACCAACTAAAGCAAATACTGATCTCCATCATGGTGACAACAAACTTTATTATTAACTAAATCTCTGTTAATTCTCAACAAGAACTTTTGTACATGTATGAAAGAAATAATCGTAAACTGGTTTGTAAACTGGTTTCACACTCAGTGTTGCTGGAAGTCAATTGTAGTTTTTGTGTTTCTCTTTTTTCTGTTCTTGTTTCTCTCTCCTTCAGTGATTCTGCTTATCAGGTGTTCATCAGTGTCTCAATTCACTCACTTCTTTTCATTCACTCTGTCAAGTGGACTATATTAGTGAACTAATGTAGGGAATAGTGAATGAGGGTATAGGGTGTGATTGGGAAAACAGCCTCTGAGTGTCGACTTTGAGCACTGTTCATTTACAGTATATTCCTGTAGGCTATTTTTGTTTTCTACGGTATATTACTGTTTTAATGGAAAATGGTATGATACTGTCTGAATTACGCCTTTTTTTACAGCAAGGGCGAACAGTGTGCATATAAAAGGCTAAAATAACATATTTCAACATCATTATTATTAAAATCCACATTAGATCGCGATCGGAAGTTAATACAAAAACTCAATGGTTGTTTAAAGTGAGTTTTGAGTTAAAGTGTAATATTAATCTTTTTAATTGTGTTATGAAGCTTGATGCTAATTGTAGCTCTAATGCACCTGTCTCACCAGGAGCTTTTATTCCATAATCTAATTTGTTATAGAATTCACATAAGGTCCCAAGAATATGCTTATTTTTTGTTTTCTAGAAAGACTTTAAGAGTTAATTGGTGGATTAGTGGGATTGAAGTGGTGTAGATGCACTGTAAAACCTTGCTGTAATGAAATGGCTAAATTCTGAAAGTAACGAACCATTGTCCATTAAAACATGAATCTGTGTTAAGTTACATTTTTTTAATAAATCTTCAGTTGATAAATCTGTAAATATAATATTGTTTTATTAATTTTGCACCAGTTCAGATGTAGATTTGCACCTTTTTCATTTTGATTTCTACTTAAAGATAAACTTCAGTAATGTAATAAAGATAATTGAAGGTCATGGCATGAATAAAGTAATTATTTTCATATTTTATATATATTTCATGTAGATCCTCCACAGAACGTCTCAGTGTCGGTCAGTCCGTCTGGTGTAATAGTGGAGGGAGATTCAGTGACTCTGAACTGCATCAGTGACTCAAACCCTCCTGCAGAAATCAGCTGGATTAAAGGAGGAACGATTGTAGGATCTGAAAGAATCTTCAGCATCTCAAACATCAGCTCTGATCACAGTGGAGAATACAAGTGCAGATCCAGAAATAAACATGGAGAGAAACACTCTGAAGCTGTGAAGCTGAATGTCATGTGTGAGTTAATAAATGTGAGTCAGTAAATCATCTGGTTATAGTAAGTTATCCAATAATGTTTTATTTTTGTCTCTTTCAGACCGACCAAGAAATGTCTCAGTGTCCGTCAGTCCGTCTGGTGTAATAGTGGAGGGAGATTCAGTGACTCTGAACTGCATCAGTGACTCAAACCCTCCTGCTCTGAACTTCAGCTGGTTTAAGGAGAATGAAACCTCAGCTGTTGGATCTGGACAGAGTTTCAGCATCTCCAGCTTTAACTCCAGTTTCAGTGGACGCTTCTACTGTGAGGCTCAGAATAAACATGGATCTCAGAGATCAGCGTCTGTTTCACTCACTGTTAAAGGTATTTTCTATAATCAGACACTCTTTCAGTTTCATCTGTCTCACGTGTGAAATGATCTTCATGATCATCTTGTTTCAGGGGTTCAGAGAGATGCTCTGCACTGTTAGACCTTACCGGGTTTTTTTACAGTAAAATACTGGCAACACTGTTGCCAGTAAAATACTGTTAATTGTACAGTTCTTTACTGTAGTCTAGTTTGTTTCTGTAAAAATGCACTAAATTCTAATTCAAATGAACTAATTACACTTGCAGAAACCGACTGCCTTAAATTGACCAACTGTCATTTAAATGTATTAACTAAAATTTATAATGCATTAATAATGTGAGCAAAGTATAACTGTGAACTTCTTTCATTTGAGACCTCTAAAAAACTATTGTACATAAAAAGATTTCCACTGGACCAGCAACTACACAGTCACCGCCTGTTAAATAAAGCAACATGCAGCAAATCATCAATGTTTGTAGATCTTCTCCTGGACTGAAGCTCAGGCTCTACTCTTCTGCACAATGGTGACCCAAAAAAAATATTTTACAGTAAACTACTGGCAACAGTGTTGCCAGTATAAACCTGTTTCATAACTTACAGTTTATTACTGTTAAAATTAGGGCTGTCAATCAATTAAAAAATTTAATCGCGATTAATCGCATGATTGCCATGAGTTAACTCGCGATTAATCGCACGTTTTTTATTTGTTCTAAATGTACCTTAAATTAATACTTTTCAAGTTTGTAATACTCTAATCAACATGGGCATGGATAAATATGGATGCTTTATGCAAATGTATGATTATTATTGAAACCATAGTCAACATAGAGCATGAAGACGAGACATGTTTCAAAGGTCATAGTCTATGGATGTTTTTCAAAGAACTTGTTCATGTCTATTAGACACATGTAGAAAGAACAAAGAAATACCAGGTTCCCATTACTTCTCTTTCTTTGCACTGAGCAATTTACTAACACAAACATGTTTAGATTTTTGCATGACAGGGCAGCTCTTCTGAAAATGCTAAATGTACATTTATTATTTATTATTACATTAGTTTGTCTCTCTCTGTGCCCATTTTAATGAAGCTAAATCCTCAATAAAACTGTTTTCATTGGTATATTTTACTGTTTCTGTTGTCAAACAACGGAATGAATATGAAATAGTGACTGAAACGCGACCCATTAAGACATAACCAGCTCTCCCTTCAAGATGTTAATCTGCACAAAAATCCTAATAATCGAGCCGTCGTCTGATGAAATCAAATACACATAAGATAAAGACAATATCTGCGCTGTGATTTCGGGTATACTTGCATGTAAAATTAGAGAAGCAACATAATATCTGTGTTTAACTGAATTAAAGCGCCGCTCCTCTCTGGAGATGCGAGACGCAGAAAGAGAGAGAGAGAGAGAGAGAGAGAGAGAGAAAGGTGCGCGCACGTGCTGGGAGAGCAGTACCGGCGATTCTCAGAAACTAAATAAGGTTTGGGCGCTTTTTTGAAGGAAAAAAAAAAAATCGCTAAAGGGGTCTGCAATGTCGCTAAGTTGGCAACACTGTCATCTCCATTTCTCCAACTAGGTTTTGGGCCACGGGCCAAACAGAAAATACGCGCTGCGTTAATCGCGCGTTAAAAAAAATAGTGCCGTTAATATGATTTTGCGTTAATGCGTTATTAACGCGCTAACTTTGACAGCACTAGTTAAAATACATTTTGTGGGTGTGTCTTTTTATCTTACACTGTTAACCCTTTCAACCCCACAGGGAAATCCACACTACAAAGAGTAAAAAGTAACATTGAGACAGTGTTGCAGTGAGATAATTAAGGGAATATGTAAGTGATTGTTGAGCATTAGTGATGAACACCTGCTGTTAACAAGCAGAATCACTGAAGAAAAGAGAAACACAAGAACAGAAAATAGAGAAACACAAGAACTACGACTGACTTCCAGCCATTACACATTATTACACTTATTATTAACCAGTATGACTTTATTTCTGTCATACAGAAGTTGTTATTAAAAATGTTTGTTTGAAGTTACCATTATAGAGATCAGTGCTTGCTTTAGTTGGGATGCTGATGCTAAAACACCTTTTTCTTTTGCTGCTTGAGCTGTGTTTTTGCAAGTCACACTTGTGCGCACACAGTTTATGAATGATTGTGGTTGTAATGCTTATGATGACAAAATCATCATATTGCCTGTTCATTCACGAAGGAATTAATTCTTATTCATTCAGAGTTTTATCCTCGATCAAAAGTGTTACATTAGCACCACTGTGAAACTACAGTCATAAATTACTATGATTCTTTTTTTTAACACATCATGCATAAACCAAAAAAAAAACAGAGCTACACTATGTTTTAGAAACACAGAGATATCACAATTTAGCACATTAATCTCAACAATGGTGGCAATATTTCTTTTTTTTTATTATTCATGCAGCAGTGCATGCTGGGAGTTTTATATTATCCTGGAACCCAGCATGCATTGCGACATGAAACTTTTCACCATTGTTGAGATTCATGTGCTGATTGTTGATGTCTGTGTGTGTCTGAGCCAAGCAGGAGTAAATAAAATAAAATAAAATTGAATGCACTATATGATTGTTATTTTTCAGAAGACCTTATAACAGAAATATTGATTTCATTATGTAGATACACAGATTTATGCTAAATATGACATACCCAAAATTTGAATGAATATATACAGGAATAATCTGAAAATCAGACATGTCCAGGATGATTGTGACATCATCACTAAAGAATAAAAACACCTTATAAACTTCCTCTTGACTTTTTCTTGCCATAACAAATGTGTTTTATAAACTCACTGTTACAGCAGCCAGAGAGAGATGAATGGTAAGAAGTCAAGGGACAAGAGACCAACTAAAGCGAATACTGATCTCCATCATGGTGACAACAAACTTTATTATTAACTAAATCTCTGTTAATTCTCAACAAGAACTTTTGTACATGTATGAAAGAAATAATCGTAAACTGGTTTGTAAACTGGTTTCACACTCAGTGTTGCTGGAAGTCAGTTGTAGTTTTTGTGTTTCTCTTTTTTCTGTTCTTGTTTCTCTGTCCTTCAGTGATTCTGCTTATCAGGTGTTCATCAGTGTCTCAATTCACTCACTTCTTTTCATTCACTCTGTCAAGGGGACTATATTAGTGAACTAATGTAGGGAATAGGGAATGAGGGTATAGGGTGTGATTGGGAAAACAGCCTCTGAGTGTCGACTTTGAGCACTGTTCATTTACAGTATATTCCTGTAGGCTATTTTTGTTTTCTACGGTATATTACTGTTTTAATGGAAAATGGTATGATACTGTCTGAATGACGCCTTTTTTTACAGCAAGGGTTAACAGTGTGCTCACAGTTTCTGGGATCGTGGCGGGATGTGGAGGATTGATCTTCATCATCATCATCATCATCATCATCGTGTTCATAAGGTGAATTAATGTTGAGCAGATCCTGCATTAAATTATTTTCAAAAATTAACATAAATGCAACATTTGTTGAACTTAAGCCTCTATCAAAAAATAAATGTTTCTTAAAATAAATTACTTTTCAGTACTTTCTAACAAAAACATGTTTTCTCCAGGAAGAAGAGGAGAGACGGTGGAGCTGAAGTTATCAGACAAAATCAGGCAAGTTTGATAATAATACATACCTGAATCTACAATGACATGGATATTATATTTAACTAGAAAATTCAAGACTTACAAGATCATGTACTGACAAATATTTGACATAAAGACAATCTGGAAAACATCATGCATGTAACTCACAGTCACTGTGTTTCTGAGTGATCGATCTGTTGTTATATCTGTGTGATATTTTATTTGATGAAACTGCAGGAGGATCACATTGACAGATCAGCAGAAACGGCTTCGACCAATGACGTTCCACTGTATTCACTAGTATCAGCCAATCAGAGGGATGATCTGTATTCCAACATTAAAGCAAAGAAACAAACAGAAAAAGACTCTGCAGATGTTGAAGAGGTTCAGTATGCCAGTGTCCATCACTTCAAGAACAAAGACATGAAGACTGAAGAGTACGACTGCATTGAGACGCATCATCCGTCTGAAGCCAACAGGTGAGAAACGACTCATTTAAACTCAAATAAAACATATTCAGTTCTTAATCAGAGCTTTTGTTTTGTGTTGTTGAGATGCTGGATTGTCACCTCTTGAAATGCCACATTATTTTTGTTTAATTTCTCCCCAGATCTGAGGATGTGATCTACAGCTCAGTCAAGTAAAGAACGTGATCGGAGCCGCTTCCTATTGATGCTGATGGGAGACCTGGATTTGAGTCCAGCTCAGGTCATGTTCCCATCTCACTGTCCTCTTGATTTCACCTTTACACATTTATGGGACTGTATCACTGTTTAGACATGAATGGAAATTTCAGTTTATAATGAGCTCTTTTATGATGATCTGAATTGATTGTCAGTATCACAATTATAAACACACACACACACACACACACACATGAACACGCTGATACCTGTAATAGTCAAAGGCCTTTTAGCTCCTGCTTTGTACAGTCAATGCAGAACAGATGTTTCCTCTTCTCTCGTCATACTGTGTGATTTTATTGCTAAATACATTAAATCTGAACATTGTCAGAAAGTCTTTAGTTTCATTGTCATGAATATTTTGCACATTTTACACCCAACTCTCATACCTGTAATGTGCCGGGTATTGTATTTTTCATAATATTTTTCATTACTGGTTAAAATACTGTAATATTCTTTTACAATGGGGTTGGTAAATTTAAAGCTACACTGACACATGTTTTTCAAAATTATAAAAATGTAAGTAATGAGGGAAGACATTGTAAAACCATCTTCCAAACCGTGTGTTAGAGGGACGAGGCAAAGAGAAAATCCACTTGCACACACACTTCAATAAAAAGACTCCACATGAAAATACAGGAACACCAAGAACAACTAATCCAAAATACAAACACGAACATGATCCAACACAAAACAACGACTAGCAAAGTATGACTGAAAACCAAGACCTTAAACACACAGAGCAATGAGTAGACAATTAACAACAGCTGGAACTAATGACGGTAACTATAGAAATTTACACATAAACCAGGAGAAACTGAAACCAAACACAGGAAGGGAATGACAGACACAATGAAAACAGAGAATACACTTCAACATAAAAGTCCATACAAAACCAAAGACACAGAACTGGGATTGTGACATAGTCTCCCCTCAAAAGAGCGGCTTCCAGACGCACCAGATCAGTCCAGGAGGGAGGAGGAACAGGGTGTAAGATATTATAGTTTGCCCCAACTCATCCCACTCCAAAGTATATTTTAGAGTTCATCCCCAAAGTGGCTTAATTATCATCGAGAAGAAGAAAGTCAACAGTTATATTGTTTCTTCACCATTTGGATGATCACATCCTAAGCAAATGGTCATCATCAGTTGTAGAATGGGAATGGGTGTGGGACACAGAGAATTTCATCAGAACTTCATAACATACAGACCACAGCTGTTATAACAGAGCAACTTCATTTACATTAAGAGTGGTAAACTGTGACAGGATAAAGGGTTTGAGATTTGGATGTTCTGTGTTCATTCTGACGCCGGTGAACCCAAGGTGCTTCGTGGACTTTGCCACTGCTATGCTGAAATAAACTTCATTTTTGAGATCTTCGACGTCCACATACTTTTTTCTTACAAGGCCCAATCCCCTGAGGCAGAAGGTGGTCTGGGAACTGAGGTACAGCAGGAGACCCCCACAGTCGATCAGATGGAGCCAAAGACCACTTCAGCGGAGATGACGGGACTGATGATTCCCACTTTGGAGCAGAAGACCACCACAGCATTGCGTCCCTCTATCGGCTATAACTGCACTATGCAAGTTTGCCAGATCGGGTAGCGGATCTGTAGTTCGAATAAGACATAAGAAACGACAAATTTGACTTGCTTTACGGCAAGCGTTACAATAGCGTACTCGGCAGGTACATATAAATGGAAGATACCTAGCAGCCAGGTAGCTTTTGAATTGTCATCATGATGGAGTCTGCAAATAAAAGGAAGGGTTTGATGTCGGAGGAGGCGAAGAAAAGAAAACGTGAGCATGAAAGAGAAAGAGCTCGAACTAGAGTGAACATTGGACCGGCTTACACTCGTTGGCGAGAGCTGAAGGAGGCTACAAGATGCAAGACTGATGGTCACTTGGCTTTGTTGTTAAAAAGAATAGCAAGCAATGTCATTATTTTGTCACAATACATCATACTTTCATAAAATCATGCAACATACTCTACCTTGTCTGTGGACATCGTTATTTCCAAAGCCGGTGCTGGATAAACAAATAACGTGCGTGCGACGGTAGGCTAAATTATTTACGACAGCAGTAATGGACAATTCCGCTTCCAATCTGTAGGGGGACCGAAGAGGAAAAGTGCTCTGGCTTTAAACGTTAAACGAGATAACTCAGGATTCAGTTTATGCGGGGTTTAGAATTACGCAGAATTAACTTGTTCAAGTGTAAAAAGCCTATTGTGTGTGTGAACAGGTTTTTTTTTTATCTCATGAAAGTTGAGCATTGCTTGCATAGAGTCAGGAAATACTATCATATACAACCCCTGCTTAATACGTCTGTTCAGTCTTCAAACTCTCCATTTGCACTTTGAGTACTAGTGAAGAAAGCTGCTGTGAACAAGGTATGAGAGTTTTTACATATTACTTGATGAGTTTGTAAAATGTAGGGCTATGAAAGAGAAGAAATGAATAGCTTTAAATTGGGACAAAATGTTTGTGTTGGTCGCTTCTTGGAGCAGGTTATACCACACAGGACCTTAGTGGACCCTTATTTCACAGGATGCTGCATTTTAAGCTTGGTAAATAAGTTCAGGAGACGCTAAATTGATTATTGTGAAGTATGCAAACATGTAGATATATAATATTATGATGTATATGATTTGGTGGAAGGCCAGCTGGGCAATGTAAGAAGCTGTAAAGCCCTCATTCATTGTTAGTGTTTGAGTCCTGTTGACTTACTGTTACACCAGGGGCCTGTACCATGAAGGTAGCTGAACAAACTCGGGGTTACAGGATTAGTTTTGAGTTGACAAAACCAAACCGATGCAATCAGGCTTTATTGGTACCATGATGCAGCTCATCAACTTTCTCTGTCAACTCAGGCTTTGATCCTTAAGCTATGATTACTCCACGAGCGCGTGCGCATAAGAGAGTGACGTCGACACTGAACAACCAATCGCGGGTAGAGCGAGAGCGATATACTTTTCCGCGGAGGAGCAAGAGATAATCATTCAGAATAACGATGAATTTAAATATGTATTACAAGCTCGAAACAATACAGTCTCTGCTGCCAAAGCAAGAGAAAGACTGTTGGAGAAATATTGCTGACTGTTAATGTGTAAGTTAAACAAATACGTTCTATATTTATGTACAATTATGTATTAGTATGTAGCCTATATGTGTAATATAGCCTATAGCCTCTTTTTATAATATATAAGAAATGTGCATATATGAACTTGAACTAAGATTAATATTCATTGATTTTTAGATTTTTAGATGCAACCCCAACTCCAAATGTTCTTGGCAGCAGATAAAGACAAAATATAAAAATATAATTCAAAGTGGTGAGTATTTACCACAACCTTTTATTACTTTTGTGAACATTTTATCACAAACACTTGTTTGCAGCAAACAGAAATAAAGAGTTAAATTCAGAAAACCAGAATACACTGGCGGAGGAGTTGGCTCTGAGTCAATAAGGGACGGCTGATTATGGATGGGATTACAGGTGCTGTACAGTCTGACCCTGGTGCTGGCTCCTCTAAGCAAGTAACACTGGATACGTGTGCAATACATTACTACTTTGTTTAAGTTTTAAATATGGCTGACTGTATGTTCTGCAGTAGAGGGAAATGTGTCCCTGTTGAAGCCAGCACACACACACACAGTCTCCCACACAGAGGTCAGTATGCAGCAGACAGAACACCAAACATAACCTGCTTTACAACAGTTATGCTTTACATTGGCCTATTTTTATTTATTAGGGAGGAGGAAATGATGAAGACACTCTGTCTGTGTGTTCTCAGACAGTTGCTGATGTGAATGCACTGGGCTTTTTATTATGGCAAACATTTGAATGTGAGGCATAAAAAAGGGACTGGCCCTTACACATCTCTTTTATTGTAGGATTTTTCACAACCTGCCCCAGAAACTGAGGCCTCTACCTCAATGGGCTTCAGAAGAAATGTGAACAAGGCAAGGATTTAAAACCCTTGACATAAATTACAGTCAGTCCTGTGTTTGTAGGAAGTTAAGGAACTTTTTGTGATTTGATGAGGCTCCAGAAAACTTGTAATGATCATGTTTGTGGTGGAATTATGTCTCAGGTGGAAACAGACTCAGTCAGGGCCCTGTACAATAGGAGACTTGAACTAGACTGCACACTGAAGGAGTCTTGAACTAGACTGCACACTAAAGGAGTCTTGAACTAGACTGCACACTAAAGGAGTCTTGAACTAGACTGCACACTAAAGGAGTCTTGAACTAGACTGCACACTAAAGGAGTCTTGAACTAGACTGCACACTAAAGGAGTCTTGAACTAGACTGCACACTAAAGGAGTCTTGAACTAGACTGCACACTGAAGGAGTCTTGAACTAGACTGCACACTAAAGGAGTCTTGAACTAGACTGCACACTAAAGGAGTCTTGAACTAGACTGCACACTAAAGGAGACTTGAACTAGACTGCACACTAAAGGAGTCTTGAACTAGACTGCTCACTAAAGGAGACTTGAACTAGACTGCACACTAAAGCAGACTTGAACTAGACTGCACACTAAAGGAGTCTTGAACTAGACTGCTCACTAAAGGAGACTTGAACTAGACTGCACACTAAAGCAGACTAAGCAGACTTGAACTAGACTGCACACTAAAGGAGTCTTGAACTAGACTGCACACTAAAGCAGACTTGAACTAGACTGCACACTAAAGGAGTCTTGAACTAGACTGCACACTAAAGGAGTCTTGAACTAGACTGGTCACTAAAGGAGACTTGAACTAGACTGCACACTAAAGCAGACTTGAACTAGACTGCACACTAAAGGAGTCTTGAACTAGACTGCTCACTAAAGGAGACTTGAACTAGACTGCACACTAAAGCAGACTTGAACTAGACTGCACACTAAAGGAGTCTTGAACTAGACTGCACACTAAAGGAGACTTGAACTAGACTGCACACTAAAGGAGTCTTGAACTAGACTGCACACTAAAGGAGTCTTGAACTAGACTGCACACTAAAGGAGTCTTGAACTAGACTGCACACTAAAGGAGTCTTGAACTAGACTGCACACTGAAGGAGTCTTGAACTAGACTGCACACTAAAGGAGACTTGAACTAGACTGCACACTAAAGGAGACTTGAACTAGACTGCACACTAAAGGAGTCTTGAACTAGACTGGTCACTAAAGGAGACTTGAACTAGACTGCACACTAAAGCAGACTTGAACTAGACTGCACACTAAAGGAGACTTGAACTAGACTGGTCACTAAAGGAGTCTTGAACTAGACTGGTCACTAAAGGAGACTTGAACTAGACTGCACACTAAAGCAGACTTGAACTAGACTGCACACTAAAGGAGACTTGAACTAGACTGCACACTAAAGGAGTCTTGAACTAGACTGCACACTAAAGGAGACTTGAACTAGACTGCACACTAAAGGAGTCTTGAACTAGACTGCACACTAAAGGAGTCTTGAACTAGACTGGTCACTAAAGGAGACTTGAACTAGACTGCACACTAAAGCAGACTTGAACTAGACTGCACACTAAAGGAGTCTTGAACTAGACTGCACACTAAAGGAGTCTTGAACTAGACTGCACACTAAAGGAGTCTTGAACTAGACTGCACACTAAAGGAGTCTTGAACTAGACTGCACACTGAAAGAGTCTTGAACTAGACTGCACACTAAAGGAGTCTTGAACTAGACTGCACACTAAAGGAGTCTTGAACTAGACTGCACACTAAAGGAGTCTTGAACTAGACTGCACACTAAAGGAGTCTTGAACTAGACTGCACACTAAAGGAGTCTTGAACTAGACTGCACACTAAAGGAGTCTTGAACTAGACTGCACACTAAAGGAGTCTTGAACTAGACTGCACACTAAAGGAGTCTTGAACTAGACTGCACACTAAAGGAGTCTTGAACTAGACTGCACACTAAAGGAGTCTTGAACTAGACTGCACACTGAAGGAGTCTTGAACTAGACTGCACACTAAAGGAGACTTGAACTAGACTGCACACTAAAGGAGACTTGAACTAGACTGCACACTAAAGGAGTCTTGAACTAGACTGGTCACTAAAGGAGACTTGAACTAGACTGCACACTAAAGCAGACTTGAACTAGACTGCACACTAAAGGAGACTTGAACTAGACTGGTCACTAAAGGAGTCTTGAACTAGACTGGTCACTAAAGGAGACTTGAACTAGACTGCACACTAAAGCAGACTTGAACTAGACTGCACACTAAAGGAGACTTGAACTAGACTGCACACTAAAGGAGTCTTGAACTAGACTGCACACTAAAGGAGACTTGAACTAGACTGCACACTAAAGGAGTCTTGAACTAGACTGCACACTAAAGGAGTCTTGAACTAGACTGGTCACTAAAGGAGACTTGAACTAGACTGCACACTAAAGCAGACTTGAACTAGACTGCACACTAAAGGAGTCTTGAACTAGACTGCACACTAAAGGAGTCTTGAACTAGACTGCACACTAAAGGAGTCTTGAACTAGACTGCACACTGAAAGAGTCTTGAACTAGACTGCACACTAAAGGAGTCTTGAACTAGACTGCACACTAAAGGAGTCTTGAACTAGACTGCACACTAAAGGAGTCTTGAACTAGACTGCACACTAAAGGAGTCTTGAACTAGACTGCACACTAAAGGAGTCTTGAACTAGACTGCACACTAAAGGAGTCTTGAACTAGACTGCACACTAAAGGAGTCTTGAACTAGACTGCACACTAAAGGAGTCTTGAACTAGACTGCACACTAAAGGAGACTTGAACTAGACTGCACACTAAAGGAGTCTTGAACTAGACTGAGCTGAGGAGGCTCCAAAAAAATAAAAATAAAAATAAAAATTGGAGATCAAACAGCTGGATAAAACTGATCTCAGTATGAGAACTGATTTAACCAAGTAACACTTTAGTATGAATATTTATTAATGCAACTTTCTCTTGCTCTCTTTCTCCCTCCCATCCCACAAAACCAATAAAACGGTTTGAGACCTATCTGCAGTTTCAATGTGCTTTTATTAAGTGTAATATTGTATGGTGATTGCATCTACATCTGCACCAGCTGAGTGGTCAAGTGTGATCGGGTCAGTTTCATCGGGGAGAAGCTGGTTTTGTGGTGTTTCTCGCTCCTTTCTACTGGTGGCTATATTGTGCAGAATGGCACATGCAGCCACTATCTGTGATGCCCGGTCTGGTGACTCTTAAGGGCCGAACACAGTTGAAATGTGCCTTTAGGATGCCAAAGGTCACGGGACCTCACTCTGGTTTTACAGAGGGCCACATTGAAGCGGTGCTGTGGCCCTGTCTGAGGGTCATGATAGGGGGTTATTGTGTAGGTTTTTCTATCTCAGTTCAAATTAACAGTGTTTTGTACTGTACCAAATTTAACTTGCTTTCCTCAAAGCGCTGACACGACACAGACTCACAGAAAATTTGTGAGACAAGCACTGGAGCCAGGCCATTTGGCATCCAAACTTGATCATACGTTCATGACCACCACAAGTCGTCTGCAGATGAAATGTTTAATAGATCATTGTTATATCTGTTAATGTTACTATTAATTTAAAGATTCATCTCACAGAAAATAATCATCTCACATATTCACATCATCTCTACCTGAACATTAAGGCTGTGATAGGATTTCCTATTAACATAATCTGCCTCATGTTCCCCTAGAGCAGTGGAGATTGGAGCAATAGACTGCATACATGTTGCAATGACTCTAGGGAATCATATCATAAGATTAGCAGAATAATAATAAAGATTTAAAATAATTCTTAACATGTATTATATTGTATAGTACATTTGTGAAATTTGCTTTTTATTTTATTTTAAATGTGTTCATGTGATGTCACCCTATCAATATACCCAGTCAACACTTTGATCTCACAGTGATGTCACCATGTGGTCACACCGTCAGCAATCTGAGTTCACAGTGATCTAAAAGTGTAACCTCACAGCGCTCTCACTGTGTGCTCAAACTGTGACCACAATACCCACATAGCAACATTGTGTCGGCCCAGATCCGGCCCACATCTGGCACACGTGGAAAGATGATCTGGCCCACATGCAGCGTGGAATTACGGCACTTGGGTGGGCCACTCCTGTTTGCCAAATTTGGCAACATTATGAAGCTGCAGACTCGGAGCCTGCATCTACAGTCCCGCACCCAGAGTCCCGCATTCTCAGACCCCTCATTTTTCGAGACAGCGCCTCCTGCTGTTCGGAAAATCGGATAACACCCTTATCCAAATGCCATTTAAAACAATAGAATGCAATACGGCCTCGTTTTATTTAAAGTTATCCAAATAAATATTTGTGTTCCCTGCTTAATGCATGTGCCAAAAAAAAACTTATTGTGTTCTCTGACTAACAAATTACCCAGTAGCCTAGTTATTTTTTGAGCGTGGGTGTAATTGAAAGAAAATTACTGATGGAAGGCATACAATTACTATGGAAGCTTGACTCCGCCACTGAATAATAAATAAATAATAATAATTGCGACTTTTTATCTCACAATTCTGATTTTTTTTTCTCACAATTGCAATATATCAAGTCAGAGTTGTGACTTTTTCTCAGAATTGCGAGATATAAAGTCGCAATTCTGAGAAATAAAGTCGCAATTGCATATTGAACTATCTTCTGAAAAATATTATGTGATATTTACTGTATTGCTACAATGTTTTTTTTTTATTCAAATTCCAATTTTTCTTTCAGTTCAATAATGGTCTAATTAACATTATACCTGCTAACATTACAAAACCTGTTTTTTGATATTTTGAATCCGAAGCAAAACTCAAATAAGAATAGACAAAACACCAATAATAAACAATTCTGTACTTTATTTAACGATCACCTAAGCATCATCTTGCTGTAAACAGGACAAAGGAAAGAAAAAAGGAAAGAATTGTGTTATTGACTTTACTTTTCGTCTTCAGTTGCATTAAAAAAAAAAAAACTCCTCATTTAGTCGCTTTGGATAAAAGCGTCTGCTAAATGAATAAATGTAAAATGTAAATGCATAAGGTAAAATAATTTCTGGTAGGCGAATGTTCCTTCTTTTTGCAATCGCTCTGTCAAATTCCTCGACTTCACTAAAATAAAAGATGAATGCCATTGTCAAAAATATTGTGTAATAATAAATTATATTTTTTTGCAAATGCAAATTACAAGCATACCTACCTAGGGTGATAAGTATAGGGCCACGGAGGAAATGGCTGGCAACAACTTCATATCAGTTAAATTAATATTGATTCATTTTAATACTACGTTTTATAATAACTAATTTAAGTAGTCTACATAAATGATATAAAGTAAAATAATTACTCCGGCATTAATTAATTCAACTTAATAGTTTTAGGAAAAAAGGTCCGGTAATTAAAAAAAAGGTAAAATTGTGAATCTGATTAAATAATTAATGATGACATTCTTTGATATTAACACACTTAATGTATTTAATTGGTCTACTTTAATGTCAACTCATTTTAATCAAATTTTTACAATGGCTTGTCTACCAAAAGTCCAAGGTTAAAGGCTAACGTAAGCTATCAAAATATTTTCTGGGAAAAAAGGCGAAAAAACATACATTAACGGCTCAAATTTTGTTACAAACTCCTTTACAAATATTAAATGGACTATTCATATGTTGGTGTATCGATGAGCTATAAAGAAGTTTGATTAAAAAAGAAACCGAATGAGGTATGATTCGCTAAATAAAATTGACGATACTCACGTTTCGGCTTAAGTTCTTCACATGTTTATCCGATCTAATTTGATAGCAGGCGCTGTCTCGAAAAACGAGGGGTCTGAGAATGCGGGACTCTGGGTGCGGGACTGTAGATGCAGCAGGCTCCGAGTCTGCAGCTTCATACTACTCAAATTTGGGCCACAAGCAGGCCATAGCAATGCCACATGTCAGCTAAGAGCAAAGAAATAAACCAGAACTGGACCTTATCTGAGCCACAAAATCTGTGTATATTAAATATGAAATATCTCAGCCTGTTAACAAAAAGAATCACTGAAAGAAAGAAGAGAACAGAAAAAAGAGACGAGCAGAAACACAAGAACTACAACTGACTTCAGCCACAGCCTCAGATGAAATCAACTGAAGAGAACAGAAGACATTAAATCTGTGAAGATCTCAGCAGAGGAGGATTAAACAACTCCACAAACAGCATTACCAGCTTCACTTATTACTAACCAGACTGACTTTATTTCTGTCAGACGTCTGCAGAAGTTTTTATTGAGAATTAACAGGTGTTTAACTCTAATGTGTTTCATTTGAAGTCACCATAACAGTGAATAGTGTTTCCATTAGTTGGGCTCTTAACTCTTATTATATCTTTTATCTTTTTTGGCCGTTGTGACAGTGTGTTTGTCAAACACATTTGCAGCAGCAAAGAAAGTTAAAGTAAAACGAGATCAGGTGATGATGGTTACCTGTTGATGGTTTTATAATCATCATGAAGTAACCTGTTTCACTGATGTAATTTGAATCTAACAATTGTGTTGTACCAATAATATATTCTCATTACAAACCCTGTGTTGCTGCAGCATGAGTTCCAGCAATATTATAACAATCAATTAGATGATTTTAACAAACATGAGCACGAAAAATTACTGTTCGATAACAAACACAGACATCAATAATCAACGTATGAATCTCAACAATGGTGACAATCTAAAGTACCTTGCTGCAATGCATGCTGGGTACCATCATTGTACAAAACTACCAGCATGCATTGCAACATGAATAAATTATGCAGCTGAATTGTCCTATTATTTTAATTCTAAATATGTGCTTTTATTTTTTGCTGTTGTTTTTTTTTGTGACATTTAGTAGCTTTTCAGTGATGTTATGAATTAATCTGTTTATCTAAAAATATATATATATATTGTCACCCTTGTTGAGATTCATGTGCTGATTTTTGATATCTCTGTGTGTCACGGTGGATTCATTTTTCATGTTCATGTTTGTTAAAATCTTCTAACTGATTGTTATAATATTGTTGGACCTCACGCTGCAGTAACACAGGGTTTGTGATGAGAATCTATTATTGGTACAACACAGTTGTTAGATTCAAATTACCTCAGTGAAGCAGTCTATTTCATGATGATTATAAAACCATCAACAGGTAACCATCATCACCTGATCTCGTTTCACTTTAGCTTTCTTTGCTGCTGCAAATGTGTTTGACAAACACACTGTCACAGCGGCCAAAAAAGATAAAAGATATAATACGAGTTAAGAGCCCAACTAATGGAAACACTAATCACTGTTATGGTGACTTCAAATGAAACACATTAGAGTTAAACACCTGTTAATTCTCAATAAAAACTTTTGTTGACGTCTGACAGAAATAAAGTCAGTCTGGTTAGTAATAAGTGAAGCTGGTAATGCTGTTTGTGGAGTTGTTTAATGAAGTTGGAGCCTGACATCAAATGTTTAGACGTCAACCTAATTTTCATTTTCAACTAAAATGTTCAAATCCAATAACATTTATAGCTGGGGTGACCTCATATTGTGGCCATAAAATGAGCACACAGCGAGTGCGCTGTGAGGTTACACTTTTAGCTGACTGTGACCTCACATTGTGGTCATATGGAGAGATCACTGTGAGATCAACGTGTTGACTGGGTATCTTACCGGCAATTTTATAAAAGCCCTCTTTTATGGACATGGTCGATAAATGTCCGGGGAACACTATTAATGAAACTATTCATGTACTCCTGCAGAGCGAGGACCACCTTGCGAATGGTTTGACAAACCGTGTTTTCCCCTAGCTTCTGTGCGTCACCCACCGTGCAAGAATGTACCACTTGCAAAAAAACGCAACGCAATACCATTTGCGGTACAGTAAGTGCATGAATTCGACGTGTTAAATTCTTTATGTGCGGCTCAAGAGGTTCGCAAAGATAAGACATTCCTTCCGCGGAAAATCTGTATCTTTCATACAAGTAACTATCAGGAAAGGCAAGGGGATTTTGTCTGGCTAAAAACTCTTTCTCTACGAAGTGCTCGTCAAACAATTTGCGCTGAGATGTCCACAGGATTTGGAAGAAAAGGTGAGGTCATTGCAACAGACACTAAGTAAGTTACGTCATCTATATGTTTCTTTGCTATCAGCTGATTGGTCAAACTTCAGTCTGAGATCTTGAATCCAGAACATAACCTGCCCCGGAGCAGGTTAGCCATGCAGCGTAAGATACCATGGCGACGAACACCGATTAAAGCCAAGCTACTTTCATAGTACCTAAAACCCAGGGTTGGCGTAAACTAAACTGGAACATAGCTGGCTAGCCACCTAAACCGGCTTCATGGTACAGGCCCCTGATGTGAAGCAACAAAAGCCAATAGAACCCAGACAGCAACATAGTGTCGGCCCAGATCCGGCCCACATCTGGGCCGTGTGGAATCCAAGTGTACCAGATGTGGACCCATAATAATCAGCCATACTGTCTACACTGAAGCATCGTGACACGACAAATCTCCAACAGTAAACTGAAGCCCCGTTTTATTTCTGACAAGTACGTGCTACTCCTGACATGAAGGACAAATGATTTTAGAAATGGTCGCTTCGTCATGTCCAGTGTAGACAGTCTCAAGCTGGTGTAGATATGCTGTGGGAACACTAAAGACACAACAATCTGATGTTGCAAAAAGAAAAGAGAAATTGTTGGCCAGTGCAAAAGGTTTAATCTTGATTGAGACTAATTCTTAGCATGCATGAGCAATGTGACCACAGTTCAGCAGTGCAACACCTCCATGATCTTATCAGTCCTTTGGGTGTCGATGAGTCACTAAAACTGTTTCTGAGCAGCACTTAAGAATTGTTATTTTTGTACTAACCAAAGACTAAAACAAACTATTTTCAGAAGCTTTATTGCTAGTGTATGAAGTGGATGTGTGTATTTATATGTTTGTCTATAGAGCTGTGATGGTTCCTGTGGTCGTGAGCGCCAGCATGACTCTTCTTCTCTCTCTAATCTTTCTTCTCTTGACTTCTGAGTCACAGTTGTCATAGAGCTATAAGCTTTTTTATGTGTTTTTTAAAGAGTGCATTATTTATCTATTTTACGGTCCACCAATCAGAAACACACTCAAGTCTGTCAGTCATTTTAGCTGACATTGAGTTGGTTGACACGTAGATGACGGACTTTGGGGAGAGCGTGTGGTTACGCTGACAAAATGGCTGAAATCGCTTAAAGCGCCTGTGGATGTGTTCGCTTTTCACAGTTCTGTGTCAGCGTAATCATTTATGCTTTTCTGCAACACCCTTCTGCAGGACTTTTCACACTTCTCTCACTGTGTGTCATCTCTCCAGCAACAAGTGATAGATATTATTTAGCTGCATTTACACATAACTCATACTTGACCATTTATCTTCTTTGTATTTTGTGTTTCAAGGAGTTTTGGGAGAAAACTGGAGTGTGATTTATGAAACTAAATCAATATGTGCTCTCAAAGGATCCTCAGTAAACATGTCTTGCACATATAGATACTCTCAGCAGTATAAACTCACAGATACATTTTGGATCAAGAAACCAGATGTAGATCTAGGTCTGTGAACAACAGCGGTAAAGTGTTAGGGGAGTGGCCTGCATGTCTTTAACCTGAAAACCAGCCAATCAGAGAGCAGTTTGGCTGTTTAGCTTGGTCTCGTAAACCCCCTGCTGGAGGAAGCTGTAACTACACGATCTGACTGCATCTGACAGACAATTATACATTCATTAACCATGTATTCTAACTAAACACATACTGCAAACATTGTATTATAGTATAGATGTTTTAGCAGAGTCCAATTCTTTTTGGAGGGCTCATGAAAATGGATGTATAGCTTTCTCAAGGTCCTGGTGTGAATCTAAAAAGCTAAAATGGCTTACAATAACATTTCAAATCTACATCTAAACTGTGTTGTTTTGTGGCTGAAATGCAATCATTAGTTGTTGCAATACCAGATTAATAAAAACATTTATGTCATTTTTCTTTTCTTCAAGTCCAACTCAGGGAAAGTGAATCAGTGCAGTATACAAATATATGAATAAATAATATCCTGGCCAAATTTGCATCTTGGCCTCTGTCCATCATGGCCTCCTAATCATCCCCATATACTGATTGGCTTCATCACTGTTTCTTTTCCCCCAGTAAGCTGGTGTGTGGTGGGCGTTCTGGTGCAATATGGCTGCCGTCGCATCATCCAGGTGGATGTTGCACATTGGTGGTGGTTGAGGAGATTCCATGTACCATGTAAAGCGCTTTGAGTACCTAGAAAAGCGCTATATAAATGTAACAAATTATTATTATTAAAAATCTTATTGTTTTACCTTTAGATTCCCCCCCAAATACGTCAGTGTCGGTCAGTCGGTCTGGTGTAATAGTGGAGGGAGATTCAGTGACTCTGAACTGCAGCAGTGACTCAAACCCTCCTGCTCTGAACTTCAGCTGGTTTAAGGAGAATGAAGCCTCAGCTGTTGGATCTGGACAGAGTTTCAGCATCTCCAGCTTTAACTCCAGTTTCAGTGGACGCTTCTACTGTGAGGCTCAGAATAAACATGGATCTTGTGAAATATGATCTCAGTGTGTTTGGGTTGCATGTATATGCATGTATCCACACATGCACACGTCCAAGGGCTCGATGTTTGCAAACGCACATGCACATATGTACATGAACATAATGAACATGCTCCTGAAAACTAAATTCTCTTATTTTTAGTCTCTCCCATTCACTTTCAATGGCCCATTGAAACACCACCAGTGTAACTCTGTGCCATTTTGTACAAAATAAAAGTTTTTCAAAACAAACTTAATGGTGAAAAATTAAAGTAGACTAGTGTGATCAACAGTGCCAATTTTCTTCATATTTTATTTAATATTTCTAAAATAATTCAAAAATAATGCTTTTTTTACTCAAAAAATGAGATTCCTACTCTCAGATACATGAGGCCTACGATTAATCAGAAGCAAATAGAAATATAAAACCAGCCCTAATTGAAAGAGAACAAGCTGACAAAAAGATTGAATACAATATTGGGTGGTAATATAGCATAACAAGTTTAAGCTATTTTTTATAGGCCGGTCATTTTTGACCGGGAACATCAAAGGTGTTATATAGGGTTTTGAACACCACACAAGGGTTAAATGTGTTTTTGCAAGCCTCCCTGTTACTGATATCATCCAATTAATTATATAATAAGCAGATTTTACAGTCACTCAGTTGGTTTTGAGTCTGAATGAAATGTTTGTTTTGGTTTTGTTTCTCATTGTCTTTGGCCTCATAAGTGGACTTAGATGATCTTAGTTCAATTTCCATTACGTTGAAACTGCTTAAACAAGTCAGTGTGTTTGATATGCATTTGCACTGTTTTTGTCAAACATGTCCAAGAGTCAGATGTAAAAGCTGCTGTAATGGCAGTAAAGTGCACTGGATCTTTTTGACCACTAGATGACAGTAAAGTCAATGGAAGTGTATAGGAAAGATTTGAGTAATGGATGTAATTCCTCTATTTTGAGAGGCTGTTCACTGCAGAGTCGTGGGTGGAGAGAGAAGTCCAGCTCTTCTCTCTGGATGTAATTTGGGTGTAATGGGTGGAGCGAGACGGTCCAACAACACCCTAACCGACCCATAACTCTCTCCCTCCACCCATTAGATCCACTGAGGAGGAGCTGGACGTCATTTGGCTCTGCAGTGAACATCACTGGTTCATTATTAGGAGTTATTAAATAATCCATCAGTGATGTATTAGTGTTTATGAAGACCATTAAAACTATTTCTCCTGTATCTGTCGTCGGTCTGGTCTCTGAGTGCTTGTGTCGTCTGTCAGAAACTGCCATTGACCCACTTAAACTCAATGTAGTTGCTGATGGTTATGACTGTGTGTGTGTGTGTGTGTGTGTGTGTTGTCCACTGCTTCATGTGTTAAATATAGAGTCTGTGTCAGAAAGAGGAAGTGAAACTAAGAGCTGTAAAGATGCTGCTCAGACGCTCCTGCAGACATGATGATGAGCATCTTTACACTGTTCTTTCTCAAAGCAAACATCTTTCACATATTCTCTCACAAAGATCTGACAATACTGAGCTCTACTGAGATACATGTAAAGCTTGATGTGTGTTTGACATCTGAGATGTTAACTTTCTTCATCAGTTGTTCTTGTGTAGTTGAGATGACGGTCACTCATAACCAGGAAGAGGAAGACCAACATTTAGCTGAACTTTATAAAGTGTGAAAACTGCAGCGTTTGACGCCTTAAACTGCGGATGTTTCCCTCATTTGGCCGTCGACACTGAAACATTGACACTTCAGAGCGGTAAGACCATTTTACTGTTATTTAAAATAGTTCAGTAGAGCTACGATTGATATTTGTAAAACTGTTTTAGGTGAATGTTGATTTGATGAAGTGATTTAAACTCCAGAAGCTCAATATCTGTTGTAGATTCATGTGTAAATATTGTGTGAAGCTCTTTAGACACACAAGGCCTGACATGAGAAACATCATCAGTTCACATCAAGCCTTCAATGAGCCGTGAATTATTAATCATCATGTGCTTTATCAATAGAGTTTGTGATGATGTATATAGATGATGCTCATAATGTCATAATTGTCAGTTTTATGATTGCAGAAGTCACTATGGTGTCGTCTCTCATAAAGTCTCTTCCTCTGATCGTAGTGATCATGACTGCGGGTGAGTCTTCAGTTTCACTCACTATACTGATATTTTAACAAAAGATGATTGAGCTCTTCACACTTATAAACAGACATGAGTGTTTTACTGTCAGCTAACATAAAAATGATCAAAAGTGAAAAGATATTTGTTGTATATACACCTGAAAGTCTCTTCATTCCTTATTTCTGTGTTTCAGGGGTTGATGGTCTGCAGGATTGGGGAGTGAATTACAGCCCTTCATATGTTTGTGCATTAAAGGGATCAACAGTGAAAATATCCTGTACTTTAATATATCCTGATGGTTATAAGATCAGAACAGCTTTCTGGACCAAAACTGTTGTAAATGATGGAGAACCACCTAACTTTTGTTCAGATCCACAGAAGAGAGCAGGGATTCAGTGTAACAGTGAAGATAAACACACTTCCAGCATCACTTTG
The DNA here is from genome assembly GCA_021464565.1 of Rutilus rutilus. Classification (NCBI taxonomy): domain Eukaryota; kingdom Metazoa; phylum Chordata; class Actinopteri; order Cypriniformes; family Leuciscidae; genus Rutilus; species Rutilus rutilus. The sequence continues at coordinate 20,560,756 of JAJAQA010000002.1, read as the reverse complement.
ACGAATGTAACAGAAGCTGATAAACACATCTACTACTGCAGATTTACTACAGATAAAGCGGCTGGAAAATGGACGGGGATTCCTGGAGTTCAGCTTGACGTCACAGGTAAAACTACTGAACTCTCAGAAATAGACCACAGAAACATACAAACACACACATCACACACTTTCTTATGTTTCTGAATCTGCCAGATGACCTTTATTTGTTGGAACACAAAAGGCAGTGTTTCCCACAGATTAGAAAGCAATTTGTGGTGGCGGGGCAGGGCGGGCGGGGCGGGGGGTGTTCCTTTATTAATAATTCGTTACACAGAACTTTATTATATTAAATATTAATCAAAAATGATTCACACCTTCACCAAATCCAAACATTCAGTGTAAGAGTAAAAAAATGACATAACATTATAGTAAGTTTATTTGAGTTATTTAGCTTATTTAGAGTTTTGACCTCGACAACCCAACTGCATTTACCGCAAACAGTCTAAACTAAAAGATTGTTTTGGTAATTGTTCTACACATTGTTATAGATAACCTGAAAATACAGTAGTTTATTAAGGTTATTAAGGTTTATCTTGCTAACACTTGCTAACACCAAAATGGGGTAAGCACACTTACATTCTCATTTTAAGAGGTGTTAAATGTGGTTTGATTTGTTTACATTAGTTAATGTATTATGCTAACTAATGCCTATTTCGCACTACACAACTTTAAACGTCGGCAGTCAACGTCAGTCAAGATGTTGGAGTCTTGAAGTCGTTGTGGTGTTCACACTATGTGACACTACGTAAATGTTCTGCAACAGGGGGTTACACACTACACGAGCTGACAACAACTCTGTCACCCAACGACTCTATCCGGTCCCAAAACCACATTATGTCACGAAAACATGCGCAAGAAATATATATATATAAAATATATATATATATATATATATATATATATATATATATATAGGCTACATATATACACACACATATATATATATATATATATTGTTTGTGCAATGATCTGTTTAGAATATGGAATATGGGTGAAAGGATGGATAAGCACACGTGGGCAGCAGGGATTGTCTGTCAGAGAGAGTTGGAGGTGAGTAAAACATTATAATGAAAAAGCAGCTGCCGGCCTGTTGTGGTTTGGCAACGATGGTTACAAATACAAAAGGCTTTTTTGTAATGTCATAAAAAGCTGATCAATGGCTGTTGTTCGTCGTGACACGTGACACCACAGGCATATCGAGTCGGCCGACAGCTCCAGATATTTGGCATGCTAGATATTTGTCTGGCGTCGGCGACGCAATGCTGTAGAAGTGCAGTTTATTAATAGTTAATGTTAACTGATCTATAACTAGAGTTTAATAAATGGAACCTTATTGTAAAGTGTTACCGATTAGTTATACACCGAATCGTTATACGATTCAGTGTTGGACAGATCAGGGGCCTCATTTATAAAGCTTTCGTACGCACAAAACGGGGCTGAAAACATGCGTACGCCAGTTCCTGCGCAAAAGGTGGGATTTATAAAGAAAAACTTGACGGGAAAATTTGCGCACCTGCACGCAAACTCTGACCCATGCGTACGAACGTTTTGGAGATGGAGCACTTTGGCGACACCGATGGTGAGCTGGAGTTAAATGTATTTTTGGTCACTTTTATACAGAAAATCTAAAGAAAATTAAACATATACAGAAAGATTATACAAATACAATTTCAATCACCAAGCCTGTCACTTGAAGCAAATATCCATTCCTTCTTAAATGTCCGCGGCAGCGAGCGCGTTGAGCCGTTTAGTGAAACTGACGCAAATAACAGTTTAAATAAATAAAATACTTCTGATATAAACATTTATATTAAATATGCCATTCAAATTAATGGAGTTAAACACTTAAACATGAAATCATTACTGAAGTTACAACATTTTTTAAAATTCAATCATTAGAAATATTTGTTGTGGATGCGATTGTTTTTGAACACTTTTCCTGTGGCGTGCTTTAATGTTTTAACCACAGAGATAATTGCTTATCATGATAATACCAGATTGTCTGAGAAAATAGTTTCGTGCAAATAATGCCCAAGGCCTATCTGTTTCCATTAAAAATATAAATCAATTAAAAATACAATTCGGCCAGTGGAAAAGATTGAGAAAAACTTTCTCTGAAATGTATTTTACACTATTTGATTTATGTAGGCTATTCAAAAACAAGGCAAGGATAGACAACTACTTGATTTGTATTAATGTAATGTTTCTTGTACCGTTTATATCATTTGCATATGATTATTCATCCACGTGATAACGTTTAAGTTATCACGTGGATGAATAATCATATGCAAATGATATGTAGATGAGGATCTGCATAGTAAAACTAGGCGTTGTAAGCTCCATATATGGTTATTTCGGGTGGAGACGCATGTACGCACAATCTTCCGCTGACTGGGATTTATAAAGTGAATTCTGCGCAGGTTCTGGCGTACGCACGGTTTTATAAGTCTGAATATTTTTTTTGGCTTTCGGGCGCACGTACACTTTTAGTAAGGTTCCTACGCACAGTTTTATAAATGAGACCCCAGATGTTTTAACCATTCATTAAATGGAATCGGTTCAAATGAGTCATTAGTTCGCGAATCGGACGTGTCATTAGCGAACTTGTATGCGTTGTGTGATTATTCCGGCAGTTAGGACATCGCACAAGATTTGTCAACACAGAAAACATTTCATCTTTGGATAGGTTTTGTTTTGTTTATTGAAAGTGTTTTTTATGTCAGCTGAATGGGCGGAACGCTTTTCAGAGAAGATAAGGCAACGTCATTTTTTTTTATTTCTTTTGCACAATTCACACCCAGCGGTAATTCAGGGAAAAAATATCCGAATGCTCCATGTGAAACTTCGTTCTTCCGATCTTTTACCATTGTGTCAATTCTCAATTGATTTTGATTCATATGCTAGAGCAGGGGTTTTCAAATTGGGTGAATGTGAGCCTCCCCTTAGAGTAAGTAAGGACAGCCGAAATCCCGTCCGCCTGCCCTACCCCACACACGCCTCTGCAGTAAATGCCATCTTTTGTGTGTTCCAGGCAATGATGAGTTTCAATAACAACTGATAAAATGTAAATATTATTTTATTTCCACAACTTTCTTAAAAGTGCATTCATAAACGATTCTTTGCAACAGAAAATAATTTCCAACTTCATGCAGGCCTAATTGAGGCTACTTTATAATCACTGAACATCAGTAGGCCTAACCACAAGTCAACTAAACATGCTTAACATGTGCAATCGGTGCCAAAGCTACCGCTGACGACACCTGACGGCTGAAATCGGCACGGTGTGTCTGGGCTTTAAGCGCACATTTGAAGGAGATGCACTTCATCTCGAACAAAATCAGTGGTGGAAAGAGTACTGAAAAAACATACTCAGGTAAAAGTAGGCTACCATTACATGTCAAAATAATGTAGTGTGAGTAGAGTAAAAAGTACTTGTCCAAAAAACTACTTGAGCAAGAGTAAAAAAGTAGCTTATTTAAAAGTACTCACGAGTAGTGAGTACTGAGCTGCAGATTCTACCCCCTGATAATAAACACTGTACACTATAATTTATTTATTAAATGAGAATCACTAATATTATCAGATTACCTCACCTAATGAACTGAAAAAGGCTAAGATAGTAGGCTAACACTAATTACACTGTAATTCCATGCCATTAAATATGTTACAATCTAAACGTAAATGCACATTGTTGTAGAAGGGTGGCATCATCCCTTACATTTTACACGGCTACATTTACTCACATTGTAATGCTGATAATATCATTTGTAAGGAAAATTGTGCATTAAATAGGCAAGTTATATCCGGGAAACTAAAGAAACAAACAAACACACACACACACACACACAAATGCATGTCTCTTTGTAGTCTCGGCGAAGCTGTTTTATCAGCAGCATCCACACACAAAAAACAGTTGAACATGAAAAACGTTTTTGCGCAAGTGGACTTGACAAATGAAGATGGATTGTATGAAATGGATCAATAAAAAAAATTATAAAAACAGCTGTAGTTTATTAACGAGCTGTAGTCACGCACTGACAGAAACGCATAGTTAACGCCATGGTTAATAAGGTGCACTGATACATTATGAACTCGTTACGCAATACTACGTGGGAACGGATTGCGAAAGCGTGGGCACGGTTTATGAATTTGAAAAAACTGAAGGAACGGTTAACAAGTCTGAGCAGGGCCGTGCAGAGACCTCTGGAGGGGCAGGTGCTCAAAGTATAAAAGGGGGGCACATGGAACAAGGCTTTAAATGGGGCTGTGTTTTTCCTGGCTTAAAATGAGGCGGAGGTGGTAAAATCCTAATAATGTATTTTAATAATAAGATAATAAAATGTGTATTTTTTTTGTAGATCATCATATAGCCTAATGTGTTTCCCACATCATTTTTGTGGGTGGAGCTTGGTACCTCTAGGGGGGTCCGGGGGCATGCCCCCCGTAAGAAAATTTTGTACATTTTAAAGATAAATTCATTAATCTGGTGCACTTTGAGTCACCCGAATCTGCCCGAATCCACTGTTAAAAATAAATAATCCACCCGCAAACCGCCCATATTCTTTGATTTAGATATCTGCATCTGATCATCACATTACAATTATTCAAATTCTTAGTGTTAAGCATGACAGTATGGTAACATATCACACTGAAGTAGGCTGATTTAAAATGAACATTTATATACAATAAAAGTTCTTCTTTCGGCAAAATTACATTTCCTTAATAGCCTAAACAGAGGCTTTTCTCCCTTCAAACTTAAATTGTCAATGTTTCATTACATCACTGTTTGAAATCTCTAATTTTTTGTATCTTTTATAAAGGGCATCTTTCCCCTAATTTTATTAAATGTATGCTCCAACTTTCATTTCAAATTCTTAAATTTGATCAATATATTATAGTTATTATATTATAGTTACCAATCACATTAAATAATTTACATTGAAAAATTATAACTGTATTAAATTATATTATTTTAAATATTTTTGAATATAAAAAAATAAGGAATGTTGAAAAGATGATACTTTATGAAACTAAACCGCCAGTAGGAGGCGGCAGGCGACCGTTTTAATGAGCGAGTCATTGAGTCATTCATTCAAACGATTCGTTCAATCGGCTGATTTATTCAGAATGAGGCAGTTTGTGAATGGGTAATTGAATCTTTGACTGCGGTGATATTTGTTTGTAACTATTTTCGCTGCTGAAACAGAACAAAAACAGTCATTGCGTCTAAAATGTAAGTGACTTAATTTTAACTATTTGTTTATTGACCTGTTATGAAATCAGTCTCGGTTTTAATCTTGATGGCATTCAGGAAAACAGTTACTTCTACAGCCTACACACTGCAATATAAACAACATCTCTGCATGCTCTCTTCACGTCGTCCTTGTAAAATAATAATAATAAGTAAACAAACATCAAAATCACTTCGCTGAAAATGAAACGCCACTTACCAGCAGCCGCAGATTTTAAGATATCTTCGGGTAGTGCGCGTAGCCGCGCGAAATTAAAGAATGTGTGTGCAGCGTGAGGAATCGTTCCGGATGAGTTCGTCAGGTGAAAGGTCATCATGTGGATCATTTCGTTTACGGCTAAATGATTATTTATTAATTTTACTAATAGTTAGGTTGGGCAGGCATCCACAAAAGGGCCTTTAATTACAAAAAAGGAGAGGAAATTTTGCCTTGACAAAAGGGCACCAAGGGGCAAAGGGGCAGGTGCTCGAGCACCCAACGCCCCCCCCTCTGCACGTGCCTGAGTCTGAGAGCGCGTATTAGAAACTCGTGGGTACGGTTTATTAATCCGTGGGCACGATTTGTTAAACCGAGAGAACAGTTTGAGAATTCGTGAGTAGGCTACTGTTTATAAACTGAGCGGACGGATTGCAAAACCGTCGCCACGGATCGTTTTTTTACTCACACAGGTGATTTCCCGGGCTCCGTATCCTCCCTTAATGCTGACTTCTGTTGACTTGGGACAAGGAAACGACGCATTTTAAAGCTAATACTCGCACACACAATTACCGATATCAATAGAGCTGCAAAGTTATTTTTTCTTTGCGTGTCGCGCCTCCCCTGTGGCTCTTTGGCGCCCCCCAGGGGAGGCGCGCCTCACCTATTGTAAACCGCTGTGCTAGAGGGAGCGAGAGAGAGCAAGACAGTTCCCAGCAAACACATTTACGTTGTGGCAACGTCTGTGGCACGTTGCATTTCTGCTATGGCAACGTCGCTGACTACGTGCTCGCAACATTGTAACAACATAGAATTGTAAGACGTGACAGGGCTGTAGCAACGTTGCTATGCAACATTCAGCAACTGAGAGATAACCTTCTGACAATAATTTTTTTTATGCTAGATAGGCCTATAGATATCCCCCATTTAGCATGTTGTGTTTTGTGGTTAATTTTTAATTAGTCATATGTTCTAAAATTATATACTTTTTAAATATTGTTTATCCTTATTATTATTTATGGGCCTAACAGTAAATTCATTATAATCAACACCTGCAAGTGTACACTTTGAAGAGTAAAAATGACATAGAAGGTTATTCAACTTTATTAAAACTGCATATGGTTATCAAATTGCACTTCCAAAAGTCATACATTTGTGAGAAATCTGGCAAAGAAACGAATGAGACGACAAATCAAAGGAAAAAAATATAGCTGCAAGCAGCAATACGGGGCCAAGCCACTGTAGCACAGTAGGGCTGTAGCGCAATGCAGAGCCAGAAGAGCAAAAACAGCAGACATAGAATGTACACGAAGAACTGATGGGTTCAGAAGTACAGATTGTTACCAAAGGGGCTAGTTCCTTTAAGACGGGGGAAGAACAAAAATAATAACTACAATGTACTCACAAAAAATAAGCAGATTTATTGACAAATAAACCAATAGGACAATACATGTGTCAAATCAAAGAAAAGAAAATACATTATAGAAAAAAACTCATTCCCCCTCGAAGGATATTAATGACCAGCCAACCTCCTATGAACCCCAATACAGTCCCAATTTTGTCACACAAAACAACTCAAAATAAACACAGTAAATGACACAAACAAAAATCATATTAAATGAAAGGAAACCATACTCAAACCAACACAAAGAAAGAAATTCCACTACAAACTTAAATCTCATGCAAATAAATAGTTAATGTGTTTTAAAGCATCAGTATGGTACAGAGAGTACAAGAGTTGGCTGGCAACACGAGGCTGGGAAGTGACATACAAACAAGAAAAAAAATAGAAAAGGAAAACACCCCACTAGCCAGTACGAGTCACAACATCCATACACATTGCGCTGGAGGCATACAGCGCGCACATATCGGTACTGGCTAGATGGGGAAATCAAAACCAAAACAAGCTCAAAAGGAACAGCGATCAACTAAACCTGCAACACAGCCACTAATCCTGGACTAACTTCCAAGATAGAACCGGGCGTGACCAACGGCCTACAAATCCACCTGTTTGGCGTCTGCTCACCAAACCGTTCATGCACAAACCAACATGGACCTGTCACCGGACCGCACAATGTTTGTGTCTTCTCAACCAGACCACGTCTGTGCACCAACACCAAAGGAAAGGCTACCAAACAGCACAATTCCACACAACAGATTGGACTTCCTCTCTAGGCCTCCCTAGAGGTGCCTGCTTAAATACCCTCTACCTAATTGGCCACGCCCTCCACTAATTGCCACCTCACCGGCTACAAGATGAAATCAAAATGAACAGAAGTTCTGATTAGAACAAACACATAATGTAGAAAAAAACACACACTTATTTCTAATCCCAGTGTAAGAAACATTAGTACAGCTCTTACCCAGATAATAAAGGAGCTCAAATGACAATTTATACACAATTTCAAAGTCGCCCCACACTGGTCTCGAACCCACGACCAGATTGGTTCGGGATTCATGACGCATGGTTGAACAGATTGCGCCACCCAGAGGACATGTTTTACAAAGCTGCAGAGGAGAGGTTTCAGTGTAAGAATAAGCAGACAAAATACATGTTAACGAGATTAGCATGTTAAGCTAGCTTAATGCTAATGTAGCTTATGGTTATCCTGATAGCTGAAGAGCCACATTAGAAAGAATGGCATCTGGTTAGCATGCTAACCAATTATTATGCTAAGTTAACTAGCATAAGGCAAAAAATGCAGGATAGGTCAACTTTGAAGATGAATATCTCGGGAACGGTAGCGAAAATCAAAAATCTGTTCACTCACTTCTGTGCGGCTTGGTCCAAAGAACATTTGATCAAAATTTGGGCAAAATTGAGCAAAATCTGAAGGAGGAGTAGCGAAAAAACTGTTTTTCATTTGCTCCAATATGGCGGACAGTCACATTGTTGGAAAATGACAAATTAGATGTCGTCGGAACCGGCATAAGCCAAAGAACGTAATGACATAAAGAAATCAAAATTTGAACAATGTTTTCAAGAGTTATAAGTGTTTTTGCAAAAGACCTTATATCTCTAGAACACTAGGTGGCGCTGTGCTCAATCTTCTCATAGACCTTCAGGACATTGTGTCGATGATCCATACTAAATTTTGTGAAGATATGTCAAATAGTTTAAAAGTTATTGCAAATTATGACAAAATTCAAAATGGTGGACACGTGGTTCATCCGATCTTGAATAATTCAGTATCCACGGATTCGGCATGATGCAAGGAATCCATAGATACCAGATTTATGATTTTCTGACAAACTGTTCAAAAGATATTGGCCAAAATAGCAATTTTCCAGATCTCATGACCCGTAGGTGGCGCTGTTCCCAACTTTGGCATGGAACCTCAGATCATGCTTCTCATGAAGTGTACCAATTTTCGTTTCGATTGATCAAAGTTTGGCCGAGATACAGCCTCTTAGCCGATTTTGGGTGGACCTTGTTAAGTTTGCGACATCGTAACTTTTGAACAGAAATGAATAAAAAAAATCTGTTCACTCACTTCTGTGCGGCTCAGTCCAATGATCGTTTGAGCAAATTTTGGAGAAAATTGGACAAATTTTGAAGGAGTAGCGAAAAAACTTAATACTGTACTTTTCAAAATGGCCACTACTGTAATGGGCGGAGTCTTAATGTAAGGTATTGGTTGTGATCACGATGATGAGAGGAATCAGATGTACTAAGTTTCATGTCTCTAGATCACAGGGTTCAGAAGTTATAACCATTTAAATGTTGAAATTTTGAACTGGTGGTGGCGCTATAGAGTTGGTCCTAGAGGCTCAAAAATTGGTCCAATTACTATTCATTAGCATCACTAGAAGTGTACCAAATTTCATCATTTTCCTATGTACAGTTCATAGGGCTGCCATAGACTTCCATTTACGGAATAATAATAATAAGAAAACTAACAATAGGGGCTATCCCCTTCGGGGCTTGGCCCCTAATAATCAGGTGTGCGAGCAGTTACAACAATTTTTTTTCTCTGTGCGTTTCCAAAAAAATATAATAATAATAAATAAAAAAACATTAACGTGAAACAAGTAGGCGTTTTGTTAACAGGCAGAACTTCTGCGGCTAGACCGTATGAGACCGGTCGACCGGTTGTGATGTATTCTTATCAAAACTATGAGCGCGAAGCTAGAATTACCAATATTTGAATACTTTAATGTAAACTCTATTCCTGCAAAATGGCGGTTATTAATAATTATGGCTGAAAAAAATATTTTATCATTATTAAATCAATATTTATATTGATCAGCTCTATAAAATCGACTTTTATTTTATTTTAGATGTATTGAGGGTCATTTGTTTTGTGTGGATATATTCATGCATGCATTACATTCATTAAAATGATTAATTTTACCATTGTAAATAGCCGAGGGTAACAGTTGCTTCACGACCAATTTCAAAGTTCCGTGCGACTGACACCAGGGGGCGAAATGCGACAATCGAATGCGAATGTTGTGTGCAGTGGAAAGGCGGCATGAGTGAGAATCAGCAGTCCGACATTACTGTTTACTTCTGTATCAGCTAGTATTACAATGTCTGTGCCTAAAAAACATTATAAATGTTCTGTTGCTGCTGGATGTACCACCGAACATACGAGTGTCCATAGACTCCCAGCATCCGAGTCACTGGACACTGTGGATTTTCATTTTGACGGAAATATGCCGAAGAACGTCTGTAAAATGTTATATATTTGCGCAAATCATTTTACACATGACTGCTTCATCAACGAGGGCCAGTACATCGCTGGATTTGAACACTCTTCTGAAAGGAGGCGGAGCAGAAGCTCATTTGCATTAAAAGGGACACACAAAATCTGTGCATTTTTGCTCACACCCAAATAGGGGCAAATTTGACAAGCTATAATAAAAAATATGGGTGGTATTTTGAGCTGAAACTTAGACACATTCTGAGGACACAGGAGATTTATATTACATCATGTGAAAATGGGCCTAATAGGTCACCTTTAAAAAAGTAATCCTTCCCTCGTGTCAAATTGACCCCCATAGGAATGAATGGAATGCGAGGAATGCTTCAGTACACACAGAAAACCCTGAAAATGCTCAAAATTCAAACAAAAAATGCTAAAACTTTACCAACATTTTTTTTGTTTTTAATAATGTCTACATGTGTGTCTGAATGCATCCTGAAGAAAAAACGGACTTTGGCACCCAGAGGAACAGCTCATTTGCTCCAAATAGTGCTATAAGGCCATCTAGCGGCAAGAGTCATGAAATATCATGTCAAGTCACCTTCATTTATATAGCGCTTTTAACAGTGTAGATTGTTTCAAAGCAGCTTTACAGTGATAATAGGAAATGACAGTAACAGAGATTGTTTTGGCTTTACATCAGCTCTAGAATAAAGTTATTGTCCAGCTACAGTTTTGATTGGTTCACTTCCGTTGCAATGATCATTATTATCTTAGGGGGCGCTAACACGACACGTTATAACAGAAAACCATTAATGCACTCCGGCCTGCTCATCCGCACAAAACAGTGCCTGAGGCTCGAGAACACAAAGCCTTGAAAATTTTTTGGGGAAAAAAGTTTATCTCTGTGCAAACCTCAAAAGCACAAACCCGTGAAAACGCAGACGGCGTGCACATGCACATCACGTGTTCAGTTCGTCGTCGAATATACCTCTTGTGTCATGCCCTGCCTATTCCGAGTTTGCCTTGTCTAGTTACTGGTCTTGTTTTCCCCCATGGGATAGTTTTTATTTGCTTTTGTTTAATTTTTTATAATTAATAAAGCCTTTTACTCTGCATTATTGAGTCCTCGCTCCTTCCATCACCCCCATACCTGACAAATACAGCATCACAAATCTTCCCATACAGAAATGTAATATATGTCAATATATGTAAATTACATATATAATGTTAGTGCCCATGTATGTCTGCTGCATATATGAGAATATATGCAAAATTCATATATGTAAAACACATATACATATATGAAACATATATTTCAAAATATATCAAAAATGGCCGTTTTCATGTAAGTGCCATATATTTTCCCGTATATGCACATAAATGTGAAATATATGTAAGACGCATATATGTATACATGCATATATGACGCATATATGTATACATGCATATATGACGCATATATGTATACATGCATATATGACGCATATATTTATACATGCATATATGACGCATATATTTATACATGCATATATGACGCATATATTTATACATGCATATATGTACTTATTTCTATAGTACATACTTTCACATATATTAGGGATACAAATATTATATCTGAATGCCTTGAAATTAAATGCCTATAGTTGGAGATTTTGTCTATTGTGTGAATACCAAATATAGTATTTTAATACAATAATGCAGTGTTTTGTCATTTTTGACAAATGCATCCACAAAGTACCATAACCATATGCCACAGCTTTAAAAATGCATCAGTATCACATGCATGTACACTGTAAAACTTTTCACTGTAAATTTACAGTTAAATACTGGCAGCTGGGTTGCTATCCACATACTGTATTTTTACAGCACTACTACAGTAAACAGCATTTACAGTACTCCACTGTAATTACCAAATACAGTATACCACATTTTACATTATTAAACTTGTCGACAGCAATAAATTGTATTTTTACAGGGAATACTGCTTTTATTATTACATAATTAAAATATTATACTTTAAGGTTTCATAAGAGTAGTCACACTAGGAAAAAGAAAACAACATTTTCTGGGTTTTAAAACATTTATTTTGTTAAATTGCCTTCTGTGAACATGTTGGTTAAATTACTTTTTAAACATAAAATGCAATTTTAACACTTAACAACAAACAGGTAACAGTTAGCACTTAATTAAAGGAATAGTTCACCCAAAAATTTAAATGAGCACATGATTTACTCACCCTCAAGTCATCCTAGGTGTATATGACATTATTCTTTCAGATGAATACAATCAGAGTTCTATTAAAAAAAATGTCCTGGCTCTTCCAAGCTTTATAACGACAGTGAAATGCTGTTTCTTTTTTGAAGTCCATAAAAGTGCAAACGAAATCCCATTCAAAGTCTGCAAGGTTTCGCAGAAGTGAGGACACCTGTAGGCTTACAGTGGTGTTCTTGTTTTGCACAACTTGGCCAGTTTTCTTTGAAGTTACTTGTCCTTTCTTTGTTTTTGATCCAAGTTCAGGATTGATGTCAAGAAAGCGTCTAAAAGGCAACAATTAAATATTATTAATTGAGTGTAATTAATATTTTGACAAAGAGAGACAGCACAAAAGCTGTCTAAAACTGAACAACATGAAAAAAATAAAAATAAATGCAATGTTGGATGTTGTGATCAATAACTGATATTGATATGATACTGATATGATGTGTCTGTTTACATGCGCACTGTCAACTAACTACATTTTTGGAAGTGGGGTTGCCAGATTTAAAGTTTTATTCTACAACTTTTGTCTACTCATCACCCAGCTCATTAACAATATCATCCCCTCATCCGGTGCCATCAGAGTATCAGTGGAAAGGCAGTCTTTAGACTCTACGTTTCTATAGAGCACACACTGCCAGAATCCAGCCCAAACCTTTGTGACAGAAATAATTTAACTTAATTGCAAGCCTTGCAATGTTTATTGCATATATGACAACATGATTTACCAGACTAAAATGCATGTTTGCACCCAAAAATTTAAATTCTGTCATTATTACTCACCCTCAAGACTTTTGTTCATCTTCGGGACACAAATGAAGATATTTTTGATGAAATCTGATAGTTTTGTCCTTCCATTGATATCAATATCATTGCAACTGTCAAAGCCCAGAAAAGTGGTAAAAACATTGGTAAATATATAGCTACAGTGGTTCAACCTAAATATTATGAAGCAGGGAGAATTTAAGACCCGAAGAAATCAAAATTAATACCATGCATTAGGGGTGTGCAATATTGACTAAATATGCCTCGATCGATATTTTCAAAGTTTTCTTGATAATAATTAGATAACATTTTACTGATTGTGTTTCTGTGCTTGGTGCCATGGCTTGTTTAGGCCTGTTGACAGCTGACTGACAAAGATATTCATATTTTTCATATTCTATGCAGTGGTCAGTTTACAGCAGTGACAGAAATTAACATTTTTTATTAAGGGGTAATATTTGCCACCTTAAATTGATTTCAAGGGGCATTTTCACCTATATAGGGACATTTGTAGATGTTTCAACAAGATATCTTTCACATCTACTGCAGTCAGATTCACCCGTGTTTACTCTGAAGGAATCACTCACATGGCTGGGCACTTGTATGACACATCAAGGATGTTAAGAGGCTAAAAGCAGGTTTAAAACTTGAAGTCAACAGGGTGCAAATTTTAAAAAGAGGATAACACGGTGTAGGTAACACCGATTTTTGTCGTTGTTCTCTGTACTGACAGCACTCCAAATGTACAAAAAAATGAGCTCAATGTTAAAATTGACCGGAGTTCTCCTTTAAGGTTGCACTAGTTACATGGATTATTTAAACAATGTTTTTACTAGCTTTCTGGGCCTTAAAAGTTGCAAAGACGTTGCTGTCTATGGGTGGTTCAGAAACCTCTCAGATTTCATCAAAAATATCTTAATTTGTGTTCTGAAGATGAACGAAGGTCTTACAGGTTTGGAACGACATGAGGGTGAGTAATTAATGACAGAATTTTCACTAATCTTTCACTATAATTTTATCTCAAGATGCACACCAGTAATGTTTTTTTTTTTTTTTTATGATACATTATTATAAAAGCTGCTTAAATACCCTAATTTTATTAAGGCTTAGACCTGGCTTAAGCTAAGCCCTGTATGGAAACCAGGGCCATATTGTTCAGTAGTCAACATAATAAATACTGTCAAGTCAAGGTTAGTGACACAATTCAGTCTAATATATATATATATATATGAATGGCAAATATGCCAATGACTAACCTCTGAACAAACTCAAGGTGCTGCCTCTTCCTGGTACTGCAAGCTGAAGTTATAGGAGGAGGCAAACAGCGCTGCCAGGCCAGTGATGAAGAGGCTGTGATCCTTCACACACACCTTGACCTTCCAAACTTAATATCCAGCACTGGTTGCTTAGAGATTGACCTGTAATGGAATAAAAAAAAATAAAAAAAAAGAATAAATAAATAATATTAATAATTAAAATAACTACTGTGGATTCCACTGTGGTTCGATGTAGTTGTCTATTCATAGTTCTATGAATTAAATTTTTCAACTAAAAAGTTAAATTGGTTAGAATGCTAAAATGCACTGGCATATAATTTTGTTTGTTTTAAGCATAAACTCACTTAATTTTGACTTATTCTTTAAGAAAACAAGACAATTTTTACGTGTCTATTAAATGCTTCTTCATGTAAGAATTGTAGATATCTGGACTGGAAACAAAATAAAAACACTAATTAAGAAAAACATATTTTGCAGTGGGGTGAGTAAATGATGGCTTTTCATTTTAGGTTTCATCTACCCCTTTAATGTTTACATACCAGGAAATAAGTCGTGGACTTTCTGGCAAATGTAGATTGCTGGACATCAGCGATCCAAATTCCTGAAACAATTTTTAAAAGGACAGCACAACCTTGATCAACAGAACCAAAACATAAAACATATTACAAATTAATGAGATTTGCTGAATAATCTCTACTTATCTGCTTGAAGGATAACACCGTCTAACTTCTTTGAATTAGGGAGTAGTTGTAGGACCATGGGATGGCAATCAGGAATAGGCCTACTAACGTTACATTTGAAAGCAGCATTAGGAACATGGATTTTCATGTGCTAGCAAAATTCTGACAACGATTCAAAAGCACGATCACAGAACTGACAGAATTTGACAGCATTTTTTTTTTACCACATAGACTATAACTGTAACACTACTTAAAAGCACTTACATTAACAATGGCCATCAAATTACAAAGCCTAAAACGAAAAAAATATATATCAAATGCACGTCATGCAAATAGCATGGTAAAGGTTGCCTATTATATGAAATGTCGAAGTTAAAGTTACTTGGTAAACAGGTGGAACAGAGTCAGTGACTTGCTTGCGCGGCCACGGTAGTAAACCGCGTTCGCAAAATCAAACCAAATACGTGAAGACAAAAACGAAAAAACTTATATATTGGCTTACCGTATCACTCAGTTGAACAATTCTCCATCTTCTCAAACTCTAAATCCCACTTATCGTCACGCACAGGTTAGATTATTCAATGACAAATTCTTCCATCCGTCTTCAGGTAGCTGCTACCGTTAACGTCGTCCATTTTCTGCTGCGTCACAGGTTTGAAACACGAACCGAACCGAACCTCAAAAAAGCTTTAAAATTGCTCACAGATTCGCAGACATTGTTTATCTTGATAACAGGAATGATTATTTGTTCAGTTGAATCCCGCTGACAAAACGAGTTTGCCTGTTGTAGCTGCCTAACGTTACTGTCTGCTGCTGCTCGCATGATGCGTCACATTTGAACTGAATTGAGCGCGAAAGAAATCAATCCCACAATGCAATGCCTTTTCAGTCAGTATGATGGTAACGAATTTATCAGGACGAAAACAGAAATGTGCTGTATATTTACAGCTTTTCTGTAAAAGATACAGCTTAATACTGTATTATGGAAATACAGTACAATTCTGTAAGAAATTCGTTGTAAATTTACAGTAAAGGGTTACAGTGTATGTTTACATACATTTATTAAATATGTTGAAAACAAATATGTATGTCACATATTTATAATTAATGTTGTCCATATATGCGAGAAACCAATACTATACTATAATATATGCAGATATATAGTATCATATATGGATGAACTCAAATATTTTCTTCACATGTTTGGACACATAAATGTTCATATATGTTGCAGGCATATATTGTGTTCTCAGATAAGTCAAATATATGCATAGATATATGTTGCAGGCATATATTGTGTTCTCAGATAAGTCAAATATATGCATAGATATATGTTGCAGTCATATATTGTGTTCTCAGATAAGTCAAATATATGCATAGATATATGTTGCAGTCATATATTGTGTTCTCAGATAAGTGAAATATATGTAGAGATATATGTTGCAGTCATATATTGTGTTCTCAGATAAGTCAAATATATGCATAGATATATGTTGCAGTCATATATTGTGTTCTCAGATAAGTGAAATATATGTAGATATATATGTTGCAGTCATAGGCTATATTGTGTTCTCAGATAAGTCAAATATATGTAGAGATAGATGTTGCAGTCATATATTGTGTTCTCAGATAAGTGAAATATATGTAGAGATATATGTTGCAGTCATATATTGTGTTCTCAGATAAGTGAAATATATAATAGATATATGTTGCAGTCATATATTGTGTTCTCAGATAAGTCAAATATATGTAGAGATATATGTTGCAGTCATATATTGTGTTCTCAGATAAGTCAAATATATGTAGAGATATATGTTGCAGTCATATATTGTGTTCTCAGATAAGTCAAATATATGTAGAGATATATGTTGCAGTCATATATTGTGTTCTCAGATAAGTCAAATATATGTAGAGATAGATGTTGCAGTCATATATTGTGTTCTCAGATAAGTGAAATATATAATAGATATATGTTGCAGTCATATATTGTGTTCTCAGATAAGTCAAATATATGTAGAGATATATGTTGCAGTCATATATTGTGTTCTCAGATAAGTCAAATATATGTAGAGATAGATGTTGCAGTCATATATTGTGTTCTCAGATAAGTGAAATATATAATAGATATATGTTGCAGTCATATATTGTGTTCTCAGATAAGTGAAATATATAATAGATATATGTTGCAGTCATATATTGTGTTCTCAGATAAGTCAAATATATGCATAGATATATGTTGCAGGCATATATTGTGTTCTCAGATAAGTCAAATATATGTAGAGATAGATGTTGCAGTCATATATTGTGTTCTCAGATAAGTGAAATATATGCATATATGTTGCAGGCATATATTGTGTTCTCAGATAAGTCAAATATATGCATAGATATATGTTGCAGTCATATATTGTGTTCTCAGATAAGTCAAATATATGTAGAGATAGATGTTGCAGGCATATATTGTGTTCTCAGATAAGTCAAATATATGTAGAGATAGATGTTGCAGTCATATATTGTGTTCTCAGATAAGTCAAATATATGCATAGATATATGTTGCAGTCATATATTGTGTTCTCAGATAAGTCAAATATATGTAGAGATAGATGTTGCAGTCATATATTGTGTTCTCAGATAAGTGAAATATATGCATAGATATATGTTGCAGGCATATATTGTGTTCTCAGATAAGTCAAATATATGTATAGATAGATGTTGCAGTCATATATTGTGTTCTCAGATAAGTCAAATATATGTATATATGTCATGCTATTTAAAATATAAGTACATATATGGCCATATATTACATTTTTGTATGGGTTATGACACACATATTCTCACTTTTAGCAATGCCTTTTAACTATTATAGTATTTTGAAGGGCAAAAACATGAACTTTAACTATTGTCTTTACCTCATCAAGTCAACTGTCACGTTAGCCGAGTGACTGCCTGCCAGTAGCATATAGCATTATTTAGCTCCTTAGCCTGAGCTAACTCGATCACGTCGAGCTAGGCGGGTGTAGTTTCAGTAAACAGGCTCCTCAGCTCCAGCCACGTCCACCTCTTTGCCCATTTTCTGTTATCCGGGAGTGACGCGCGACCAAGATTTCGACGGCCGACTCTGCCAACTTCTCAACAAAAATGAGACGTCAATAGAGAAGAGGCTTCACTACACTGAATAAACAGCTTTTGTGAGGAAACACCTTATCATTTAATGAATCGACTGCACTAATCTTCAACATTTTATGCTAAACAATACTTTTGTTGGGAACGATATCTAGATTTTATTATGATAAAAAAAGGTTATTTTATAAGAGAAGGGAATGTCGTAGGTAGGACTCATTTACGGCCATAGTACCATAATATTTAATAGTAATATTGAGTGATATTGTATATTATCTATGGCAGCAGAAAACAGGGTTTCTAGTCGTTTTCACGGATCTGTGTGAATGGGGATCGTTTTGACAATGATGTCGTCTGTACGTGGAAAACTCAAAGGAAAAACGTCTCAGTGTTAAGCATATCATTGACATGTAAACGTACCCTTAGTTCTCTTACGAGAGGTTCTCTCGTACTGCGTAAGTCTTACGCTAGGGGAAAATCTCTTTTCCGCGAGATACTGAAGCCAAAAATTATCCTTAATTTTGAAATAATGTAAAACGCGTTGTGGCAGCATGCAGACACAGGCGAGACAGCTCGCGCGCCTATTGGCTGCCCTGCGGCAACTGCAGCAGCCTATCGATAAGGCCTTTTCGTGACGTCAGCTCCAATGGGGGCGCTTCGCGCCCAATACGTCACGTCCCGCCAGAATGGGCGTGGCCTAGGGCTATAAATATAGCTTCGAGAGGCTAGCTCACTGATTTTTCATCTCTTCAGCGAAGCTCTCGCATCGCTGGATCCGGAGAGAAGCCGCGCCGTCTGAAAAAGCCTTTCAGCGGGACGAGTCGACACTCTGAAGCCGCTGGCCGCGCCGCCTTCAGTCGCCTTCCTGCTGCGCTATCCGGCGTTATATCCTTTCTCTGCTACTGTGTTTTGTGTATGTGTGTGTGCTCGCCGCCGCGACACACACTCTCATTGCACTAAAAGAGCCGGGCGTCTTTTTCAAGACGCCCCTTTCCTGAGGATCACGCAGCTCTCGCGCTCGCTGACGGCGACTGCCCTCACTGCGAGCCAGTTACTGCCTATGGTGACTCTGAGGACTCACCTGGCATCCTTCTCCGAGACTGCTCCTCTGCCCCCCCCCAACCCGCAAAGCTCGCTGGTTCGCCCGCTTGCCTTGCCTGCTTGGGGGATGATACCCGCTCTCCCTCTGTTCGAGCCGCGCAAACCGCGCCGTTCACAGGGGATGTCAGGAGCGGACGGTCACGGGACTAGCTTTCTCTCTCCCTCTGTTCGAGCCGCGCAAACTGCGCCGTTCACAAGGGAGGCTGGAAGCGGACGGTCGGGGTTAGTTTTTCTTTACGTTACAAGAAAGCTGCCCTGCCCTTGCGCTCCATTCACGCGTCACTCACCGGCGAAAAGAGAACTCAGTTCCCTGATTAGGCGACTGGAAATATCAATATTGCAGCAAACGAGAGCTTATGTGTCTCGTACGTCTGTTTTCAGACAGACAGAGCAGCTCTTTCTTTTCATTCTATGGACGTTCTAAGGGACTTGCCGTGTCGAAACAGAGCCTATCCAGTTGGATAGTTGATGCTATAGCGCTGGCTTATACCTCTAAGGGCTTACAGTGCCCATTAGGTGTCAGAGCACACTCCACGAGAGGCGTGGCCTCGTCGTGGGCTTGGTCTAGTGGGATTGCCTTGCAAGATATCTGTATGGCGGCAGGCTGGGCCTCCCCATCTACATTTATAAGGTTTTATAACCTAGAGGTTCCCGCCTTGCAGGCTAAGCTGCTTTCGGTCTAAAATCGGTACTGTCTGCCCTGATGTGTTCGGGCCAGAATACTGAAAGTGCTTGAG
The DNA here is from genome assembly GCA_021464565.1 of Rutilus rutilus. Classification (NCBI taxonomy): domain Eukaryota; kingdom Metazoa; phylum Chordata; class Actinopteri; order Cypriniformes; family Leuciscidae; genus Rutilus; species Rutilus rutilus. Next base: position 20,540,685 of record JAJAQA010000002.1, on the reverse strand, counting down.
CAAATGCTCGCTGTTTGATCGCGCAGTTCTATGGGCAGTGTGTAAGACCCACTATAATGTCAGTCCAGGCCATGGGTCGCCCTGACTGTACGACACATCATCAGTATAACTGCTCCTTATAGGATGTTATATTATTACAGGAATGATGCTATTCTAGCCACTCTTTCCTGGGCTCTCTGTGAGTCCCTTATGATCATGTACTATATGAGCCCGGGCACTTGCCCTTGGGACTTTGGTGCTGGATCTTAGCATGCACGGCGTTGTGTTCCCCTAGCGTAAGACTTACGCAGTACGAGAGAACCTCTCGTAAGAGAACGTACTCGGTTACTAACGTAACCTCGGTTCTCTCTAGAGAGGGAACGAGTACTGCGTATCTTGCCGCTTCGGCGATGAAAAACCAGTGAGCTAGCCTCTCGAAGCTATATTTATAGCCCTAGGCCACGCCCATTCTGGCGGGGCGTGACGTATTGGGCGCGAAGCGCCCCCATTGGAGCTGACGTCACGAAAAGGCCTTATCGATAGGCTGCTGCAGTTGCCGCAGGGCAGCCAATAGGCGCGCGAGCTGTCTCGCCTGTGTCTGCATGCTGCCGCAACGCGTTTTACATTATTTCAAAATTAAGGATAATTTTTGGCTTCAGTATCTCGCGGAAAAGAGATTTTCCCCTAGCGTAAGACTTACGCAGTACTCGTTCCCTCTCTAGAGAGAACCGAGGTTACGTTAGTAACCGAGTACGTTTCCTCAGTTCTGTGTTTCGTGTCATCAGTGTTAAATGTGGTTGTTAAATTTATTCTCCATCGTTGTGCGATCATGATCAAGATGAAAATAAATGTGTTGATTTAATGCATTAACTAATTCAGAGGACCTTTAGTCATTACTTAAATATATTGTTGTGAAATAAAAAATTTAAAAAAAATCAAGTTCTGAGATACTGTTAGACTTTTTACTTGTAATTGTTATTTTATTGAGCTTGGAATGACACACAAATTATGCCTATTGATTAAATATACTATCATGACTTGTCAGAGTTTAACATTTTCAGTTAATCAAAAATTAATTAAATTTTAAGTTCTGGTAATGTAAAAAACTATTTGAAGACGTGTGGGGCGAACGGCCCAGTTTCCGCGTGCATGTTCAAGGCCAGAGGAGTGTGGCCACAGCTGAAACTCGCTGAAGCGTAATGTTGTGAATGGTAAGTAATTTTATGCTTACACATATTAGCATTCGCTCAGGATTCTGTTGGTGATAGACTACTGTAACGGAATACCGAAATCTGGAAGTCCTTACTCTGAAATTTGAGCAGTGTTGATAGTCTGTGTGCCGAGGTAAAGTTAGCTAATGTTAGTAGCTGTAGCCTGTCACTGATTGAGTAGCTACACTATTTGTTCAGATACTTTGCTTAAAACCAGTCGGAGTTATGTAGGGCCCTATGAATTCCGTTTTATTTTTTCCTAAATTTCGTTTTATTTATTTTTCCAAATTTCGTTTTTATTGTTTACAATTGTGACAGGCGCCCGCACATGTTACTGAGAGAACGAGCAGAGAGAGAGAGCTCCTCCTCCGGCCGCGCGCGCGCACACAGTCTTCAAACTGTCTTGCTCTTCCTCCCTCGCGCATATTTATCAAAATTGATATTACCATCAAAATCAATAGAGAATTGACACGATGGTAATAGGTCGGAAGACCGAAGTTTCACGTGAAGCATTCGGAGATTTTTTTTCCCTGAGTTACCGCTGGGTGTGAATTGTACTAAAATAACGTTGCCTTATCTTCTCTGAAAAGTGTTCCGCGCATTCAGCTGACATAAACCACACTTTAAATAAACGAACAAAAACTATCCAGTGATGAAATGTTTTCTGTGTTCAAACTTCACAGAGGCAATTTATGAGATCAATGTAGATCGGAGGAGAACAAAAAAGTGTTGGCTGATTTTTATTGACAGATTGTTTGTCACACTCAGGGCCGGAGTGGGGCCACTTTTCAGCCCTGGAGTTCAGGCCCAAGACCGGCCCACTTTTTCCATGGTGGAATTCCAAATTAGCACTTTTTCCAATTTGGATAAATGAAGCAACAGTTCAGCTGTTACTATTGTGTAGTTTGTATTAATACCATAGTTCAACAAATAATGTAAAGGTTAAATAATAATTCACTTAGACTTTATAAGAAGCAATTGCGACTTTATATCACACAATTCTGACTATATCTCGCAATTCTGAATTTCTGACTTTAAAAGAAGCAATTGCAACTTTATTTCACGCAGTTCTGACTTTATATCTTGCAATTTCTGACTATAAGAAGCAATTGCGACTTTAATTCACACAATTCTGACTTTATAACACGCAATTGCGACTTTATATCTCACAATTTTGACCATCTCGCAATTGCAACTTTATTTCAGGCAATTCTGACTTTATATCTCGCAATTCTGACTTTATAACACGCAATTGCGACTTTATTTCAGGCAATTCTGACTTTATATCTCGCAATTCTGACTTTATAACACGCAATTGAGACTTTATTTCACGCAATTCTGATGTATTCCGAGATGTAAACTCGCAATTGTGAGATAAAAAGTCGCAATTATCTTTTCAAATGTTTTATGTGGCGGAAACAAGCTTCCATACCTCCTGGCCTCTTCCTCCCATCCATCCTCCCATCCATCCTCCCTGACGCGTACCGTTACGGTAGGGCCGGCCCAGCTATCGGTAGGCGCCGGCGATGCCGCGGGCCCGCGGCCGCGGTAGCTAAAACGTTTTGGAAAAGACGGGCTATGGACCCAACCAACTCTATAGTAGGGGAGGGGAGAACTCCCTCGCATGCTACAACCCATGCAGAGGCTGCGCGCTGCAGTGTTAGAAGGCGGAACGTGTAATGTTACTAACGTGACATTGAAATGTAAAAAAAAAAAAAAAAATTCCTCGACCGGCCCAAAAGTGAAGCGGCCCACCGGGAATTCTCCCGATTACCCAATCCGGGCCTGGTCACACTCTACAGCCAATGATATCGTTAACAGCGTGTGCGCGCCTGACCAATGACAGTGTAGTATACATTTCAATTGAATGTTTGATTTGAAGTGATAAGTACACAGGTTAATTTCTAAGAAAATGTATGCTTTACGTTGTATTAGAAAGGACAGTAATGGTACAGTTCATATAAATGTTTTGAAAGAGAAATATATTAAAAGATGAATGTTACATGTATGTTTAAAAGAGTAATCAACTTCAAATCAAATCAAATCAAAAGAGCTCAACTTAACTCTTGCAGAGATCTTAAGAAAATCAGAAAATTATTAAGTTCACGTTACTTAGAAATGCGTTTTATTGTGGCCTAAAAGGTAATTCCCCATACTCAAAACATCACTTTGAATTAATGTAATTCTGCCAGCAGTCTTAACTTAAAAATTCTAGTGGAAAACGTTAACATATTTTTTTTTTTTGTTGACCCAATGTTTTATTTTTTAGAGGAACAATGACATTGTATCATTGAAACATTAATTTGCTGTAAAGCTGCTTTAAACAATATGTACTAAAGCACTGTACATGTGAGAATTATTAATTATTATTTTTTATTTTTTTGTGACCTGAAAAAGAAAGAAGGTCATGTGGCTTTATAACAAAACCATAAATAATGATAAAGGACTGAATTTTTATTTTTGGATGAAATCTTAACTTTAACCTGACAGTGAATCTTGTTGTTGTTGTTGTTGTTGTTGTTGTTGTTATTGATGTTGATGATGTTATTGATGTTAATGATGATGTTGTTGATGTTGATGTTGATGTTGATGATGTTATTGATGTTGATGATGATGATGTTGATGATGATGTTGATGTTGATGTTGATGATGTTGTTGTTGATGTTGATGATGATGTTGTTGTTGATGTTGATGATGATGTTGTTGTTGATGTTGATGATGTTGTTGTTGTTGTTGTTGTTGTTGTTGTGTCAGACCTGCAGGTGGAGACACAGCAGAGTGTGAAAGAGGGAGATTCAGTCACTCTGACATGTAAAAGCAGCTGCTCTCTGCCTGAACAAACAACATTCATCTGGTACAGAAACACACAGAGAATAACTGAACGAATAGGGAATCAGCTTCATCTGCGGTCAGTCAGTCGTTCTCATAGCGGATACTACAGTTGTGGCGTTACAGGACATGAACATCTGATCTCTCCTCCTGTTTATCTTAAAGTAGGATGTGAGTACAAACTGATTCATTAATATTAGTGAAATATTTCACACACTTGGAATTTCTACATTTCATTTGGGTGAATATATAAAGGTACAAAAATCTTTGGTGTGATGAAAGATTTCTGCATTTGTTGCTGAAAGCCTCTTTTATTATTTTCCTCATTTCTGTGTTTCAGGGGTTGATGGTCTGTGGGATCAGGGAGTGAATTACAGCCCTTCATATGTTTGTGCATTAAAGGGATCAACAGTGACAATATCCTGTACTTTAACACATCCTCAGAGTTATAAACTCGTAGAAGGTTTCTGGACTAAACCTGTTGTAACTGTTGGAGAATCACCTTATCTGTGTTCAGACCCACAGAAGAGAGCAGGGATTCAGTGTAACAGAGAAGATAAAGACACTTCCAGCATCACTTTGACGGCTGTAACAGAAGCTGATAAACACATCTACTACTGCAGATTTACAGATCATCAGAATAATAGATGGACAGTGATTCCTGGAGCTCGGCTTGATGTCACAGGTAAAACTAATCTTTTTGCATTTATTATAAAGAAGTGCATAAATGACAGGAAAGTTCAGGGAGAAACAGAAAGGAATGAGATGAGCACATGATCCAGAGCACAACAGCTCTTTATATCAGCTGTGTTTGTCAGGTGTGATGAGACTGTCAACATGAAGCATTATCCCAGCTAACGAATTATTGTTCTAAGAACGTTTTCCAAACATTGTTTTGGTTCTGGAAACGGTTTTGGTTCTGTCCAGTTTTCTTAATGTTAGTGGAACGTTTTTTTTCAAGATTAGTATGATGTTCCTGAAACTTAATTTTTATGAACAACTCAACATTATAGGAACGTTGATTGGTTCCTGCAGGAAGTGTAGGTCGGGGAGTGAATGAACTCTTCCACTCTCTTTACCCACAACTGAGGTGCCCTTGAGCAAGACATTGAACCCCCAATCGCTCCCTGGGTGCCGCAGCAAAAATGGCTGTTCACTATGTGTGTGTGTTCACGGTGTGTGTGTGTGTGTGTGTGTGTGTGTGTGTGTTCAATACTCACTGCTGTGTGTGTGCACTTGGATGGGTGAAATGCAAAGCAAAAATTACATGTATGGGACACTATACCTGGCTACACGTCATGTAGGGGTGTGCGATATATATTGTCTGCAATAATGTGGTAATTGTTGTTTTAACGATGTGCGATCTGACATTATTGAGTTTATCCCTCACACACACCCAGAGAGAGCATGCATACACTACGTGTTGTAGTCTAGTAGATTAGACTAGTGTTGCACATTACGAGTGCACGCTTTCACTGCGTGATTTAGTCTAATTTATATAATTTAATGTAGTTAATAAATATCACACAGAGAGTGCAGTTTTTCTCCAGATATCAGTATTAGTCAGCTGCAAATATGGCTTGACCCCAAAAAAATTCTAACAAAAGGTTTCTCATTGGTTTACAGTAGTATCAGATGTACTTAAAAACATACTAAAAGTTTACCAAAGTTTGACTCCAAGAAAGGCTCCATTTTCAAAATGGCAGCCGTCAGGAATTTCCCTTAAGGCGAGACACTACAGGTGAATAGGGTAAATTTTTTAACTAGCAGATATCACCATGAAACTTTCCCAGTTGATTGTCTACATTAAGATGAGAAAAAAATGTATTGCAAGTTTTCTGTAATTTAATGTTTAAATATGCAAATTAGGCATTATCTAATTAAATATGCGCTTATTTGCATATATGTATGTATATATATATATATATATATATATTAAAAAACGAAATCTGAGTATTGGATAAAGCCAGGTTCAAAATAATTTGTTCATTGTGTTCACATATTAGATGGGGAAAAAAAATTACGGTGTATGTGATGACAGGGTGCAGGGTGCTCCAGCAATCGCAGAGCAGCGGGATGATTTAGAACGCCAACTTTTGTTGAATTTATGAGAAATCTACAGACGCAAACAGACAAAGTGTAGTAAAATAAAGACCTAAATGTGTATTTCAGACTCTTTTTCGCCACAAGTCTGAAAGAAGACATGTTATTGAAGACAAATATCCCAAAATCTCAAAATTGACCAGTGAAAAAAAACCCGATGCTTATGCCTGCTGTGTCTCGCCTTAAGTAATTGCATATTTCTCCTTTCTCATATCGTTTTGCCTAGTGTTGGTGGTTTATAACCATTCTTTTGAATCCAATAAAGAATAAATTCATTAGAACTGTGTGGTACTGTCAAATTAGTCAAAACAGTGCTGCCACATGAAGGCATGTGCTGATTGTCTGAACCCGTATAGAATCACACCAATTCATTGGCTGATGGCGCGGGCGCCTCCTCAGTGGCTTAACTTGAGAGCTGATTGACGTGGACAAAACTTTGGTGACATAACCAGGTCTAGGCCATAGAAACACCTTCACAAGACCTGGGGCAAACTCCATACAAGGCTCACTCACAGAAAGAGCCTGCAGATCCCCCACGCGTTTGAGAGAGGCCAACGCTAACAAAAGTGCCACCTTGAGAGTAAGAATCCGGTCCGGAGCTGACTCCAAGGGTTCGAAGGAAGGCTCTAATAGCCCCTCCAGAACAACTGATAAATCCCAGGTGCGGACACTAATAGGATGTGCAGGCCTCAAGTGTCTAACTCCACGCTTAAACGAGGAGACCAGACAGTGTTTACCTAAGGGGACCTCGTCTGACTCCCGATAGGCAGCGATAGCTGACATAAACTCTAAAGGTAGTTGCAGCCACTCCAGCCACAAATTTATCCTGCAGGAATTCCAGCACTGAACCGACTGGGAAGCTGACAGGATCCACTGCATGAGCCGAACAGCAAGACTCAAAAACCTTGCACTTAGAGAAATACAGCAGTCTAGTAGAAGGCGCACAAGCGTTATCAATGGTCTCCTAAACATCAGTGGGAAGACCAGACGCCACTGTCGCTAGCGATTGCCTCTTATCGCCCACAGCCTCCATATCTCAGGTCAAGGATGCCAATTCCTGCCCTGGAGCTGAGACAGCAGATCTCTCCTGATATGAATCTGCCAAGGGGACTTCTCCACCAGGGAGCTGAGTTCCGAGAACCACGTCTGGGATGGCCAGAATAGGGCTACCAGAAGGAGGCGGATCCCACACTCCTTCATTCTGCAAAGGACTGCAGGGATTCACTTGACCGGAGGGAATACATACAGTCTCAACTCCAGCCACGGATGAGTGAGGGCATCTATCCACAGAGGTGTCGGATGAGCTGAGACAGGGAAAACCATAGGGGGCACTGTGTCGAGCTCTGCGACGCAAAGAGGTACGCCTCGCCAAACATTCTCCAAATTAGAGCCACTGTTTAGCAGTGCAACATCCATTCCCCCGACTTGAGCTTCTGTCTCGACAGAAAGTCCGCTGCGATGTTCAGGTCCCCTGGAACGCGAACTGCTCTCAGCGAAAGAAACCTGTCTTGAGCCCAAAGGAGGAGGCGGTGCGCATGCCTGTCGAGGGTGCGCGACCACGAGCCCCCCTGGCGATTTACATGGGACACCACTGCGATGTTGTCCATCCTGACAATGACATGAGTCCATCAGGGCCGGGAGAAATTGATCCAGGGCCAGAGTGACAGCTTGCAACTTGAGGCAATTTATGTGCCACGAGAGAAGCTCGCCCGTCTAAACATCGTACGCTGGTCTGCCCTCAAAGGTCTGCCCTCGCACCCCAACAAGTCAAAGAGGCGTCCGTCGTGACAACCTGAAGTAAAAAGGGGGGAGTCTTTCCACCTCCAAAGAGCGTGAAGGCAACTGCGCGACACTCTCAGCAGGCGGAAGGCAGCCCAAGAAGGGCGGATGCCCCTGAGTTTCATCCAGCACAGGAATAGTCTCATATGAGGGAGACCCAGGGGCAGCACAGGAGAGGCTGCTGCCATGAGCCTCAGAAGCCTGCGACATATGCCCACCGCTACATGATGGCCGAGCCTGAAACAGGCCAAGCACGCACGGAGACTGGAAACTCAAGCAGGGGCCAGACGGGGCTGCATCGAGAGAGAATAGAGTTCGGCACCCAGGAAAGGGTTCTGCTGAGAAGGAGTTAAGACATTCTTCTGAGCATTCAACCTGAGACCAAGAGATCGGAGGTGATGGAGAATAACGTCCCTGTGACGAAACACCATCTCTCTGGAATGAGCCGGAATGAGCTAGTCGTCTAGATAATTTAGTACACGGATGCCCTGGAGCCTCAAGGGGGCCAGAGCTGCATCCATGCACTTTGAGAATGTCCGCGGAGCCAAAGCTGGACCAAATGGAAGGACCCGATACTGATACGCCTTTCCCCCAAAGGCGTATCTAACCTGAGGTTTAGTATAATGCCACCTTTATACTCAAAAACATCTATATAGTCCAGTCATTTTAAGACAAAATGGGGGTCAACCTTGAACAAATTGCAACAGAAGAAAATTCAACTGATTTTGTATCCTCAATATGTCCTGAGTAAGGGGAAAAAAAGTCCAGAAGAATCCCATTAGGGAAAAGTTTCGAAAAAGACCCAAACAGCCTATTCATACGACTATTCATTCTTTTTCTTACGTGAATAGGGTAAAATTTTTAACCTTTAGATATCACCATGAAAATTACTGAGTTGATTACTTGCATCAAGACAAACAAAAAATGTATTACAAGTTTTTTTTTTATTGTTTGTTAACATGGACAAACGGTGCATCTTTGTCAAATAATGAAAGAGTTTGGACATTTTAAGGGCTTCCTGCCCATCTTGGACGCCATCTTGAAAATTACATCTTTCTTGTGGTCAAACTTTGGTAAACTTTTAGTATGTTATTAAGGACACCTAATACTACAAAAAACAGCTGCGAAACCTTTTGTTAGAATTTTTTTAGGGTTTGGTGTTTTTTTTCCATATATGCAGCCGCCTATATGGTAACAAATGTGATATTGATTGTATACAAGTTTAATAAACAAGAAGTAATATTAAGTGACTTACATTTTAGACAGTTTTTGCTCTATTTCGCCAAACAAAATAGTTCAAAACAAAGCCACAGCACTGTAATCGCGTCTCTGAGCAACACATGGCAGTGTTTCCTTACTGAATGAATCAGCTTTTTGAGCAAATCAGTTGAATCAGTGACTAAGATGGATTAAGACATTCCTGAATGAATCAACCGTTAGGATGAATTGGTTGAATCTCAATGACTCACTCATTAACAGTGACTTGCTGCCACCTACTGGCGGTTTTAATTTCACATTTAAAGTATCTTTTCATCTTTTAAATCATTTCAAATACCAATATTCAACGTTTTATCTTTAAAACATCAAAACATTATTTATGCATTTGTAATTGCAGATTATTAATTTGTCACCTCTGAGCTGCATCAATGATTCTGTGTAAATGCATCTAAATGCCACTTCAAATGCAGCTTCTGTTTCCTCTCCATTGCAAAGATGAATTTTGTTGATACTTATTTAATTTGATTGGTAACAGCCCTATTGTGCCTTATTATATAATTGAATTTGATTAAATTTATGAAATAGACACACAAAATGATGCATGCACATAATTCGTTTTAAAAAATGGATTTATAAAGGTAAAAATGCCCATAAAAGGTAAAAATAAATTGAAACATACTGGGAAAAATAATTTCTGTCACTGCTGTGAACTGACCACCAGAGTCAGCTGTCCATGGCAGTCCTAAACCTGCCGAGGTACCAGGACAATAAACACACTTTTTATCAATATCGCACACCCCTAACGTCACGTCACTTCACTATCGTTACCAATTAAATGAATCAGTGTAAACAAAATTCATATTAGCACAGAAGCTGCATGAAGTGACTTTAGATAAGTGAAAGTGACATGACATGTAGTATAGTGTCCCATACTTGGAATTCGTGCTTTGCATTTCACCCATCCAAGTGCACACACACACACACACACACACACACACACACACACACACACAAGTGAGTATTGAACACACACACACACACACACACACACACACACACACACACACACACACACACACACACACACACACACACACACACACAGTGAGTATTGAACACACACCAATGTGGTATTTATAAATTTGCACTGCAATTACAATTGCATAAACAATGTTATGAGATTAATGTCTTAAATATAAATCTCTGAATATAGAAAAATGAAATGTTTGAAAAAAAATGAATTAAAAACGTTAATCCGGTTTCGGTTCGATTTTTTAATTTGAATTCACCACGAGCGCGGGATGCCGGGATTTGACGTTTACGGTCGCTGCTGAGAAATGATGAAGATCACTGGATAAAGGGCTGAATTTGGATCTGTTTCTTGGAAACAACGCATGGATTCTAAAGATTTGGATTACATCAAGCTAATAAAATGTATTTCTTTTGTGAATTTATGTTGTGTTATAGTGTATTATGGGTCTATAGGAGAAAAACGCCTTTTGTGTCTCACGGTAAATAAACCAAATATTACAAAATGGCTAATCCTCTGAAACGAGTTTGCAGCAGAAGGCACGAACAGAAATGTTATTATTTATGAGTAATGTTAAACTGTATTAATAAATGCGACTTAAAACTAAGCAGAATCTGCACTGAAGTGTGCAAACAACACACACACAATTTAACATCACAGGATAACGGCATGTTGGCTAATATTGTCGCGCACCCCAAATGAAAGGGATAGTTCACCCAAAACTGAAAATTCTGTCAGTAATTACTCACCCTCATGTTGTTCCAACCCCGTCAGACTTTCGTTCATCTTCGGAACACAGATTAAGATATTTTTGATGAAATCTGAGAGCTGTCTCACTCCTTCATAGGCTTTGTTGGAAAGTTTTTCTTTCTTCAAAGCAGACCAGGAGACGTTGGGATCACGTTCAAACAGAAGAGTTTCTTTATTGAGCGCGGCTGCGGTTCGTCCAACAAAATCTGACTAAGGGAACTTTACATGGTATCTTATAGGCAATTCAGTGGGCAGTCCTTAAAGGTGCTGAACTTACACACAGCCTTTAGGGATGACTACTGCTAAAGACAATAGAGGCAATTACCCCCAACTGAGATAATGGTACCCCCCAAATTGTATAAATAACACATGGTCACGAGAACTAAGACTTTGTAACATTCACACATAGTTCAACTCTGAGTAGAAAGATTAAAGACTTCCCCAAAAGGTATAAACAACACATGGTCCTGAGAACTAAGACTATGTAACATTCACACACAGTTCAACTCTTAGTTTTCTTATGTGATGTTATGTAAGGAAGCATATCTGAAATAGATTCTTAAATTTGTAACCCTTCAGCTTCTAAGTGATTGAAACTTGCCGGCCCAGAATAGTTATTAAAGACATCGTTAAAATAGTTCAAGTGTGGCTCAACCATATGTTTATCAAGTGACGAGAATACTTTTTGTGCGCAAAAAAACAAACAAAACTAACGACTTTATTCCACTATTCATTTTCTTCTCCGTGGGCCTGAGTGACTTCACGTAGTATAACTGCGCAGCACTTCTGTGTTGTACGTGACAACGTAGGCTCACTATTGGCCGACGCTGGTCATGTGTGTGATGCGTGTGACGTGCAACACAGAAGTGCTGCGCAGTTTTACTACGTGAAGTCACTCAACTGCACTGGAAAAAATAACCACTGTACTCTCCATTGTGAGTTGTTGTGAGTTGGGCATGTTGACCTGCAGTTTTCAATAAAGCAGATTTGCTGTCTCAATTCAAGTCAAGCCTATTTCTTGAAACAAGACGATTCATCTTTTACAAATAACACAGCAGCTTAAAAACCTTATGACATGTCAAAAAAGCTTGTTTCATCTGAGATATGACTCAAAACAAGATATTTTCAAGACAGTTTCACTTAACAAGATATTCAAGATGCACTGTCTAAAAACAAACTCCTTTATCTCACTTAAATCTTGGTCTTTAGGTGATTTTGTCTTATATTAAGTGTGATGAGATATTTTGACTAGAAATGAGAAAAATATACTTGGCAAGATTTTGAGTTTTTGCAGTGTATATTGATCATGATGAGTGATTAGACTTCAGATGTGCCCACTTCCTGATGATGTCACCATTAACAGTACACATCATCTGACGTTGTTGAATGTTGTTCTAAGAATGTTTTCTCCCAACATAATGAAAACATTTAAAAACCTTCAAGAAACAATGTATAAATAATGTTTTTGTGCAAACCTTCTGAGAACATTATTAAAGACCAGAAAACATTGAACAAACACTCTATTAATGTTACTGGAAGAACGTTTGTTCACAACTTTGAAAGAACCTTGACAGAACGTTAGCTAAAGTTATGAGAACGTTCCCTGTTAGCTGGGATATTATATAACTGCTGTCTGAACTGCTTCATTAGTGTCGTCATTATTGTCATTTTAGTATTATCACCATATAAAGTTGATGATGTGATGACAGAATTTCATTAAAACAATACGTTTTTTTTAATTATTATAAAGACAATAAGATGACAGACAGTTGTTGTTGTTGATGTTGTTGTTGTTGTTGATGATGATGATGTTGTTGTTGTTGTTGTTGTTGTTGTGTCAGACCTGCAGGTGGAGACACAGCAGAGAGTGAAAGAGGGAGATTCAGTCACTCTGACATGTAAAAGCAGCTGCTCTCTGACTGAAAAAACAACATTCATCTGGTACAGAAACACACAGAGAATAACTAAAGGATTTGTAAAAGTGAATCAGCTTCATCTGTGGTCAGTCAGATATTCTGATAGAGGAAACTATCAATGTGCTGTAAGAGGAAATCAACATCTGATCTCTCCTGCTGTTCATCTTAAAGTTGAACGTGAGTACAAACTGATTCATTAACAATAATGAAATATTGCACACTTTTTGAATTTCTAAAACACAAGATAACTCATTTTAATTGAGGAAGCTGATTGCCTCGATCCCTTTAACCATTAGTTACACGAGTACTGAGAATTTATTTCATCATTCAGAGTTAACTATAAAAAGTAATTTTACTAATATTCAATTCATCTCCATTCAAACACCTTTTAATCGCTGAATCCTAAATCCAAACTCAGAAAGTCACAGAAAATGAGTAATGCTTTCTACGGAGCCCCTAAAGGGACAAGGTTAGTCTTGCTGTGGTAGTCGGTCACATTCCAGTACATCAGATTTCACTGATCTGGTGACGAGAGTAAGGAGAGATGACTGACGGGACGATGGTGGAGGATTTGGTGCAGCAGATCCTGAGTGTCACTGACAAATATCTTATGTTGTAAAATGTGTGGTCAGTTCCGGAGTAATGTTACTCATGATCGTGAATGCGAAAGTAACAAGCGTTCATTCAAAAACTATTTCAGTTCTCTGAATATTGATAGCGGCTCCATGATGCCTGTAATATACAATATAATTATCCAACTATATAATAAGGAGTGAACGGAAAAGCATTGAAATATATATTTTTCCTCCCATCTCATATATTTTTCCATCATCATTTCCCTTTAGAGGTTCTGTAGAATGGGTAATTTCCTTTCCGAACATAGTATTCGGCTTCAGGCACATCCCTACTAGACACCAACTGAAATCTTTATAGTGTGTTATGAAAAGTGCAGGAGAAAACGAAAGATTTAATTATTTTCCTCATTTCTGTGTTTCAGGGGTTGATGGTCTGCGGGATTTGAGAGTGAATTACAGCCCTTCAAATGTTTGTGCATTAAAGGGATCAACAGTGACAATATCCTGTACTTTAACACATACTCAGAGTTATGAACTCGTAGAAGCTTTCTGGACCGTAGCTTATGGAGAATCACCTGATCTGTGTTCAGATCCAGAGAAGAGAGGAGGGATTCAGTGTAACAGTGAAGATAAAGACACTTCCAGCATCACTTTGACGGCTGTAACAGAAGCTGATAAACACATCTACTACTGCAGAATTACAGATGATCAGGATAAAAGATGGACGGTGGTTCCTGGATCTTGGCTTGATGTCACAGGTAAAACTAGTGAACTCTCAGAAATAAAACACAGAAACATTTTATTAGCTTTTGAATAAACTATCATCTGTGCCACAGAAACATCATGTTTATATAAAACTGCTTCAGTTTAGTGTTTTAATATTATTGTTGTATTATAATCACCATGATGCTGATGTTGTGATGACAGTGAATCAGTTGTTGTTGTTGTTGTTGTTGTTGTTGATGTTGATGATGATGATGATGATGTTGTTGTTGATGATGTTGTTGTTGTTGTTGTTGTTGTTGTTGTTGTTGTTGTTGTGTCAGACCTGCAGGTGGAGACACAGCAGAGAGTGAAAGAGGGAGATTCAGTCACTCTGACATGTAAAAGCAGCTGCTCTCTGCCTGAACAAACAACATTCATCTGGAACAGAAACACACAGAGAATAACTGATCGAACAGTGAATCAGCTTCATCTGCGGTCAGTCAGTCGTTCTGATGCAGGAAACTACAGTTGTGCCGTTAAAGATCTGATCTCTCCTGCTGTTTATCTTAATGTTGAATGTGAGTACAAACTGATTCATTAATATTAGTGAAATAGTTCACAGATTATTCAGAATTTAGTTCAGATTTGTTTGGTAATTTCAGGCCCAATCATACAGACTCCATGACATTTTTGTTTTTTAATAGACATGATTTATTCTTATTAATTCCTTTACGTGTAAAGATCTCCGACGGCCCCAGATTATTGTTGTTCAACATTCACCTCACGTTAAAACACTCTTACTTGATCTGGACAAACTGAGAATCATTAGAAAGATTAAAGACTCCAGCTTCGATATTTGACCACTGTTTATGATAAAACGAGGTTGCAATGACATTCATTTCTTAATTTATGTCAGGAGTGCAAAGTAATCGATCTGTAATTTTTGATATTTTGAACAGAATAAAAACACGCACTCATATTCAGTCACGTCTGCTCTGGTTTATTGTGTTCACAGCTTCACTGAACAGCATCTGTTACGGCTCTTAGTCCAAAAGTGCGTATAATATATTGGGAGAAATATTGATTTATTCTCATGTTTGCAAAATATTTCGTCATGCAGAATACCATTTCTATTGATTTTCCCACTGAATTATGTGATCTGAAGAGCTGAAAGAGTGTTTAGAGCGAGCTCTGTCTCTCCTCTTTCTGCTTTGTGTCAGTTATGATCTCAGCGCTCTCTCATTCGCTGTACAGCTGTCAATCATCTTACGTGATCATATTCTCTGCTCTTCTGCATGACACTGTCCTGTACACTTCCTCGTTCTGAGCTCCGGGAAGAACAAACCCAAAGAAACATTTCTACACGTCAAACAAGAAGCTAATAAACACACGATTACGATAGATTATGGTTTGTGTGTGATTTTCATGCAGTTTGGGGTATTTTCATGTGTTTACATTATAAATGCTAAGATGTAGCCTGCTTACATGCATATAAAAGGCTAAAATAACATATTTCAACATCATTATGATTAAAATCCACATTAGATCGCGATCGGAAGTTAATACAAAAACTCAATGGTTGTTTAAATTGAGTTTTGAGTTAAAGTGTAATATTAATCTTTTAAATTGTGTTATGAAGCTTGATGCTAATTGTAGCTCTAATGCACCTGTCACACAGGAGCTTTTATTCCATAATCTAATTTGTTATATAATTCACATAAGGTCCCAAGAATATGCTTATTTTTTGTTTTCTAGAAAGACTTCAGTTAATTGGTGGATTCGTCTGTAAATATAATATTGTTTTATTAATTTCTACTTAAAGGTGAACTAAGTAACTTTTTTACCTTAACTGAACAGCTTCGGAGTCATTGGAATGGTTATACTACTTATTTCGGGTTGAATGGTGGTCGTTTCGCACCCCCCTGGTGCCCGTGAGCGGAAAATTCACACTTGCAACTTTGAGCCGGCGGGCCGCCGCGTCAGGAAGTATCGCGTGATATCAGGTCTCACGATGTAAACAATTGCTTTACGGCCAAAAGAAATCTGCTAAAATGCCGTCATTATTGCGCTCCCTCACGCTGTCCGAACCCGAAGGAAGAAGACGTTTTAAAGAATGTCCCATCTGCTTTGATGTCGTTGATCTACTAGCCTCTGGTGTCTGAGAATCACCAACAAGTTTTTACAACAGTGTTGTCAAATATCTATTCCGAAGCTGTGGGGGGAGCTCTAGAGAGAAACCTGCGTGCAAAAAGCAAGAATACAGCGAAGAAATCCCGAAGTTAATGAGTGCTGCTTTAAAGATAAACTTCAGTAATATAATAAAGATAATTGAAGGTCATGGCATGAATAAAGTAATTATTTTCATATTTTATATATATTTCATGTAGATCCTCCACAGAGCGTCTCAGTGTCGGTCAGTCCGTCTGGTGTAATAGTGGAGGGAGATTCAGTGACTCTGAACTGCATCAGTGACTCAAACCCTCCTGCTCTGAACTTCAGCTGGTTTAAGGAGAATGAAACCTCAGCTGTTGGATCTGGACAGAGTTTCAGCATCTCCAGCTTTAACTCCAGTTTCAGTGGACGCTTCTACTGTGAGGCTCAGAATAAACATGGATCTCAGAGATCAGCGTCTGTTTCACTCACTGTTAAAGGTATTTTCTATAATCAGACACTCTTTCAGTTTCATCTGTCTCACGTGTGAAATGATCTTCATGATCGTCTTGTTTCAGGGGTTCAGAGAGATGCTCTGCTCACAGTTTCTGGGATCGTGGCGGGATGTGGAGGGTTGATCTTCATCATCATCATCATCATCGTGTTCATAAAGTGAGTGAATGTTGAGCAGCTCCTGCATTAAATTCTTAAAAAAAAAAAACATAAATGCAACACTTGTTGACCTTAAACCACTATCAAAAATGAATGATTCTTACTAATAAAATACTTATTCAATTCAATACTTTCTAACAAAAACATGTTTTCTCCAGGAAGAAGAGGAGAGACGGTGGAGCTGAAGTTATCAGACAAAATCAGGCAAGTTTGATTAATACATACCTGAATCTACAATGACATGGATATTATATTTAACTAGAAAATTCAAGACTTACAAGATCATGTACTGACAAATATTTGACATGAAGACAATCTGGAAAACATCATGCATGTAACTCACAGTCACTGTGTTTCTGAATGATCGATCTGTTGTTATATCTGTGTGATATTTTATGTGATGAAACTGCAGGAGGATCACATTGACAGATCAGCAGAAACGGCTTCGACCAATGACGATCCACTGTATTCACTAGTATCAGCCAATCAGAGGGATGATCTGTATTCCAACATTAAAGCAAAGAAACAAACAGAAACAGACTCTGCAGATGTTGAAGAGGTTCAGTATGCCAGTGTCCATCACTTCAAGAACAAAGACATGAAGACTGAAGAGTACGACTGCATTGAGACGCATCATCCGTCTGAAGCCAACAGGTGAGAAACGACTCATTTAAACTCAAATAAAACATATTCAGTTCTTAATCAGAGCTCTTGTTTTGTGTTGTTGAGATGATGGATTGTCACCTCTTGAAATGCCACATTATTTTTGTTTAATTTCTCCCCAGATCTGAGGATGTGATCTACAGCTCAGTCAAGTAAAGAACATGTGATCGGAGCCGCTTCCTATTGATGCTGATGGGAGACCTGGATTTGAGTCCAGCTCAGGTCATGTTCCCATCTCACTGTCCTCTCGATTTCACCTTTACACATTTATGGGACTGTTTTACTGTTTAGACATGAATGGAAATTTCAGTTTATAATGAGCTCTTTTATTACAATCTGAATTGATTGTCAGTATCACAATTATAAACACACACACTCTACACACACACACACACACACACACATGAACACACTGATACCTGTAATAGTTAAAGGCCTTTTAGCTCCTGCTTTGTACAGTCAATGCAGAACAGATGTTTCCTCTTCTCTCGTCATACTGTGTGATTTTATTGCTAAATACATTAAATCTGAACATTGTCAGAAAGTCCTTAGTTTCATTGTCATGAATATTTTGCACATTTTACACCCAACTCTCATTACTGTAATGTGTCGGGTATTGTATTTTTCATAATATTTTTCATTACTGGTTAAAATACTGTAATATTCTTTTACAATGGGGTTGGTAAATTTAAAGCTACACTGACACATGTTTTTTCAAAATTATAAAAATGTAAGTAAGGTGGGAAGACATTGTAAAACCATCTTCCAAACCGTGTGTTAGAGGGACAAGGCAGAGAGAAAATCCACTTGCGCACACACACTTCAATAAAAAGACTCACATGAAAATACAGGAACACCAAGAACAACTAATCCAAAATACAAACACGAACATTATACAACACAAAACAACGACTAGCAAAGTATGACTGAAAACAAAGAGCTTAAACACACAGAGCAATGAGTAGACAATTAACAACAGCTGGAACTAATGACGGTAACTATAGAAACTTACACATAAACCAGGAGAAACTGAAACCAAACACAGGAAGGGAATGACAGACACAATGAAAACAGAGAATACACTTCAACATAAAAGTCCATACAAAACCAAAGACACAGAACCAGGATCGTGACATAGTCTCCCCTCAAAAGAGCGGCTTCCAGACGCACCAAAACAGTCCAGGAGGAACAGGGTGTAAGATATTATAGTTTGCCCCAACTCATCCCACTCCAAAGTATATTTTAGAGTTCATCCCCAAAGTGGCTTAATTATCATCGAGAAGAAGAAAGTCAACAGTTATATTGTTTCTTCACCATTTGGATGATCACATCCTAAGCAAATGGTCATTATCAGTTGTAGAATGGGAATGGGTGTGGGACACAGAGAACCACCTCAGACAATGGGGTGTCAGAACTTCATAACATACAGACCACAGCTGTTATAACACAGCAACTTCATTTACATTAAGAGTGGTAAACTGTAACAGGATAAAGGGTTTAAGATTTGGATGTTCTGTGTTCATTCTGACGCCGGTGAACCCAAGGTGCTTCGTGGACTTTGCCACTGCTATGCTGAAATACACTTCATTTTTGAGATCTTCGACGTCCACATAATTTTTTCTTACAAGGCCCAATCCCCTGAGGTAGAAGGTGGTCTGGGAACTGAGGTACAGCAGGAGACCCCCACAGTCGATCAGATGGAGCCAAAGACCACTTCAGCAGAGTAGGTGAAACTGACGACCCCCACGGTGGAGCAGAAGACCACCACAGCAGACGAAACTGATAACAACCATGGCGGTATGGGAGGGACTGCAAACCACCACGGCGGATCTGTAATACAACATATAGAGGTTAAAGGTTAAAAGTGGCCTCTAGGGCCGTGACAGGGAAGGAACAGTGCTCATAGACGGCCTCTGTGTTCACAACATGACAGGCATAAAGTTCTGAGATGGCCTCTATGGCTGTGATAGGGCAGGCTTTCATAGCCATAACAGCACTGGCAAAGAGTTCAATGGCGACCCCTGTGGCCATGACAGGACAGACAGGACTCTCAAAGATGACCTCCATATTCGTGGCAGGACAGACAGGGTTTTCAAAGGCAGTCGGCGAGACCGAGAGTTCATTAATGGCCTGATTGGCCTCAACAGAACATACTGAAAGCTCAGGAACTGGAACCGCCGTCACCGCGAGTCAAACAGGCCCTGAGACTTTCATTCCAGTCGGCCTCTGTTAACCTTGTCCGAATGGTGCTCAAACGTCATTGGCTGATGGCGGCCGTGTTTTTCATGATACGCAAACGTCCTCAGAGACAATCACGGCACCTTGGACCAAGACACTGCATGCCAGTTTTCAAGTCAATCGGACTGACTGTTGCGTAGCTATAGACGTTTTCATGTTTAAAAAATAATAATTTTATAGCACCACCAAGTGGGCAGTCGCTGCTGCTTTTTTCACACGACCACAGACTGAGCCAATACACAGGTGTACAGAGTTTGGTGAACTTATCTCATTCCGTTCAAGAGTGATAGTCGTTTTAGTAAAAGTGGCCGTACCCACTTTGCATGTTTTGTCGTCCCATCAAGTATGTGAATCAAAATATCTCCTTTTTTTAAATAATTATTGACAATCAGACTCCAGAAAATCTTTCTGCACTGGTTTGGTTCCAGCCAGGCGAAAATCCTTGTAGTTGTAAGCAAAAGTAGTTTTTTCTGGAAATCCAAAACACCCAAAAAGGGTGACGATCGAATTCGAGACATGAACATGAGACGCTTGTTCGTATTGAGCCAATGTTTCCGATGATATAAGACAATTGAGTCTGCGACTAACGGTTTAGAAGTTATGAGCGATATCATACGATGTCAGCGATCAGCGATGCTGATCTTTGAATATCCTAACAAGTACAATAGAGTTTCAGTGCTAAGCACTTGAACCCCTAAAAAGCGTTCATGTCTTTATAGAGCTCGTAATGTTGCCATAGAAACACATCATTCCCTGTCCGACGATGTGAACAGCTCCAAGAACGTCACGTTTTGTCATCCCGAAATGCAGCATGTGTAACATGAAGATGCACTGTAGCATTCAAAGACATTGACACCACAAATATGCAAATAAAAATGTTATTCTTAATTGTTCTTAATTGTTAACTCCGGGTACAGTATGAGCACTGTTAAAGCAACACCACCAAAGATAATTTTTTACCTTAAAATAATGTTTACAAAATCGTTTCAGTGGTTCATCAACTCGTTACAGGGTGAACGGCACTTCTGCATTCGCTTTGCGTCCCTCTGTCGGCTATATCCGCACTATGCAAGTTTGCCAGATCGGGTAGCGGATCTGTAGTTCGAATGAGACATAAGAAACTACAAATTTGACTTGCTTTACGGCAAGCGTTACAATAGCGTACTCGGCAGGTACATATAAATGGAAGATACCTAGCAGCCAGGTAGCTTTTGAATTGTCATCATGACGGAGTCTGCAAATAAAAGGAAGGGTTTGATGTCGGAGAAGGAGAAGAAAAAGAGCTCGAACTAGAGTGAAATTTGGACCGGCTTACACTCGTTGGTGAGAGCTGAAGGACGCTACAAGATGCAAGACTGATGGTCACTTGGCTTTGTTGTTAAAAAAGAATAGCAAACAATGTCATTATTTTGTCACAATACATCATACTTTCATAAAATCATGCAACATACTCGACCTTGTCTGTGGACATCGTTATTTCCAAAGCCGGTGCTGGATAAACAAATAGCGTGCGTGCGACGGTAGGCTAAATTATTTACGACAGCAGTAATGGACAATTCCGCTTCCAACCTGTAGGGGGACTGAAGAGGAAAAGTGCTCTGGCTTTAAACGTTAAACAAGATAACTCAGGATTCAGTTTATGTGGGGTTTAGAATTACCCAGAATGAACTTGTTCAACTGTAAAAAGCCTATTGTGTGTGTGAACAGTTTTTTTTTTTGTTGACCCTTGCTTGCATAGAGTCAGGAAATGCTATCATATACAACCCCTGCTTAATACGTCTGTTCAGTCTTCAAACTCTCCATTTGCACTTAGTACTAGTAAAGAAAGCTGCTGTGAACAAGGTATGAGAGTTTTTACATATTACTTGATGAGTTTGTAAAATGTAGGGCTATGAAAGAGAAGAAATGAATAGCTTTTGGGACAAAATGTTTGTGTGTTGATCACTTCTTGGAGCAGGTTATACCACACAGGACTTTAGTGGACCCTTATTTCACAGGATGCTGCATTTTAAGCTTGGTAAATAAGTTCAGGAGACGCTAAATTGATTAATGTGAAGTATGCAAACATGTAGATATATAGTATTATGATGTATATGATTTGGTGGAAGGCCTGCTAGGCAATGTAAGAAGCTGTAAAGCCCTCGTTCATTGTTAGTGTTTGAGTCCTGTTGACTTACTGTTACACCAGATGTGAAGCAACAAAAGCCAATAGAACCCAGACAGCAACATCGTGTCGGCCCAGATCCGGTCCACATCTGGGCCGTGTGGAATCCAAGTGTACCAGATGTGGGCCCATAATAATCAGCCATACTGTCTACACTGGATGAGGCATGAAGCATCGTGACACGACAAATCTCCAACAGTAAACTGACGCCCGTTTTATTTCTGACAAGTACGTGCTACTCCTGACATGAAGGACAAATGATTTTAGCAATGGTCGCTTCGTCCCGTCCAGTGTAGACAGTCTCAAGCTGGTGTAGACATGCTGTGGGAACACTAAAGACACAACAATCTGATGTTGCAAAAAGAAGAGAAATTGTTGTCCAGTGCAAAAGGTTTAATCTTGATTGAGACTAACTCTTAGCATGCATGAGCAATGTGACCACAGTTCAGCAGTGCAACACCTCCATGCCACCCTGATCTTATCAGTCCTTTGGGTGTCGATGAGTCACTAAAACTGTTTCTGAGCAGCACTTAAGAATTGTTATTTTTGTACAAACCAAAGACAAAAACAAGCTATTTTCAGAAGCTTTATTATAGGTATGGAGTGCATGAAGTGGATGTGTGTATTTATATGTTTGTTTATAGAGCTGTGATGGTTCCTGTGGTCGTGAGCGCCAGAATGACTCTTCTTCTCTCTCTAATCTTTCTGCTCTTGACTTCTGGTGAGTCACAGTTGTCATAGAGCTGTAAGCTTTTTTTGTGTGTTTTTTAAAGAATGCATTATTTATCTATTTTACGGTCCACCAATCAGAAACACACTCAGTCTGTCAGTCATTTTAGCTGACATTGGGTTGGTTGACGCGTAGAAGACGGGCTTTGGGGAGAGTGTGTGGTTACGCTGACAAAATGGCTGAACTCACTTAAAGCGCCTGTGGATGTGTTCACTTTTCACAGTTCTGTGTCAGCGTAATCATTTATGCTTTTCTGCAACACCCTTCTGCAGGACTTTTCACACTTCTCTCATTGTGTGTCATCTCTCCAGCAAGTGATAGACATTATTTAGCTGCATTTACACATAACTCTTACTTGACCATCTATCTTCTTTGTATTTTGTGTTTCAGGAGTTTTGGGAGAAGACTGGAGTGTGATTTATGAAACTAAATCAATATGTGCTCTCAAAGGATCCTCAGTATACATGTCTTGCACATATAGATTCCCTCAGCAGTATAAACTCACAGATACATTTTGGATCAAGAAACCAGATTTGATCAAAAGTTTAAAAGAATATCCAGAGTATAAAGACAGGGTTGAATACATTGAAGACAGACAAAACAAAACTGCCGTCCTCAGACTGCACAACGTCACTGAAAACGATGAGAAAGAGTATTGTTTTAGATTAGTAACTGCAACTGAAGGACAAAAATGGACTGGGGAAGGAGGAATTCAACTTCATGTTTCTGGTAATCCAGTTTAGTCCTTCATTTCCATTATTTATTTAACAAAAAGTTATTATTTTTAGGACAGAAAGATGTGTTTCCTCCAGGCCTTCAGGTTCAGGCTCCACAGCTGGTGCTGGAGAAAGAAACGCTCAATCTGACATGTAGAACCACCTGCAATCTGACAGACAGATTCATCTGGTACAAAAATGGACAGGCTTTAAACTTCACCAGCGACATCCTTCAGTTTCAGTCAGTCCGCAGTGATTCTGGCAGATACGGCTGTGCTGTCAGAGGACATGAACATCTGCCTTCTCCTGCTGTCAGCATCAGTGTCGTGTGTGAGTAGATATTCATCAGACAACTGATTACAAATATCATGGATGGAGTTCCTATCACAAATACATACATTATATGTTTTGCAGTAGTCTGAATAATGAGACCATGTTGTTTACATCTAGATCCCCCCCAAAATACATCAGTGTCGTTCAGTCCCTCTGGTGTAATAGTGGAGGGAGATTCAGTGACTCTGAACTGCATCAGTGACTCAAACCCTCCTGCTCTGAACTTCAGCTGGTTTAAGGAGAATGAAACCTCAGCTGTTGGATCTGGACAGAGTTTCAGCATCTCCAGCTTTAACTCCAGTTTCAGTGGACGCTTCTACTGTGAGGCTCAGAATAAACATGGGTCTCAGAGATCAGCGTCTGTTTCACTCACTGTTAAAGGTATTTTCTATAATCAGACACTCTTTCAGTTTCATCTGTCTCACGTGTCTGTGAAATGATCTTCATGATCATCTTGTTTCAGGGGTTCAGAGAGATGCTCTGCTCACAGTTTCTGGGATCGTGGCGGGATGTGGAGGGTTGATCTTCATCATCATCATCATCATCATTGTGTTCATAAGGTGAATTAATGTTGAGCAGCTCCTGCATTCAATTATTTTCAAAAATTAACATAAATGCAACATTTGTTGAACTTAAACCACTAACAAAAAATAAATGTTTCTTAAAATAAATTACTTTTCGTTACTTTCTAACAAAAACATGTTTTCTCCAGGAAGAAGAGGAGAGACGGTGGAGCTGAAGTTATCAGACAAAATCAGGCAAGTCTGATAATAATACATACCTGAATCTACAATGACATGGATATTATATTTAACTAGAAAATTCAAGACTTACAAGATCATGTACAGACAAATATTTGACATGAAGACAATCTGGAAAACATCATGCATGTAACTCACAGTCACTGTGTTTCTGAATGATCGATCTGTTGTTATATCTGTGTGATATTTTATTTGATGAAACTGCAGGAGGATCACATTGACAGATCAGCAGAAACGGCTTCGACCAATGACGATCCACTGTATTCACTAGTATCAGCCAATCAGAGGGATGATCTGTATTCCAACATTAAAGCAAAGAAACAAACAGAAACAGACTCTGCAGATGTTACAGAGGTTCAGTATGCCAGTGTCCATCACTTCAAGAACAAAGACATGAAGACTGAAGAGTACGACTGCATTGAGACGCATCATCCGTCTGAAGCCAACAGGTGAGAAACGACTCATTTAAACTCAAATAAAACATATTCAATTCTTAATCAGAGCTCTTGTTTTGTGTTGTTGAGATGATGGATTGTCACCTCTTGAAATGCCACATTATTTTTGTTTAATTTCTCCCCAGATCTGAGGATGTGATCTACAGCTCAGTCAAGTAAAGAACGTGATCGGAGCCGCTTCCTATTGATGCTGATGGGAGACCTGGATTTGAGTCCAGCTCAGGTCATGTTCCCATCTCATTGTCCTCTTGATTTCACCTTTACACATTTATGGGACTGTTTTACTGTTTAGACATGAATGGAAATTTCAGTTTATAACGAGCTCTTTTATTACAATCTGAATTGATTGTCAGTATCACAATTATAAACACACACACACACTCTACACACACACATGAACACACTCAGGGGCGGATTAAGGTGGTCAGGGGCCCCTAGGCTGCTCTTTGTGTGAGGCCCCCCCCCCCCCCACTGAAAAATTGAACATTACAAACAAACCACAAATACAAACAAGACCCAGTGCTTAGAATCAACCATTTAATTATGATCAAGAAACACTGGCAGTACAACCAAAACTAACATAATAAACAGAGGTGTAATTGTTAGAGGTTTTTTGTTTGCGCCAGGCACGGCGTTATGGGTGGGCCTGACGGGCTTAGGCCCACCCACTTTTCAACAGGCCCTACCAAAACTTTACTTAAAAAAAAAAAAAAACTTTTAATATATTCTAATTTTGGCAGAAATTATAAAAAATCGACAAAAGCTCATAATTTGTGGTAAAATAGTGTAAATATTTAGTTTTAAAAACAATTTTAAAAAGCTGGTTATGTCTATTTTGATGTTTCTGCGCAAGTTCGGCAGACAGTGAGGTTCGGGTTTGTTCCGATCAGAGCTCTTGAGCGGAGAGCGCATTTCTGAATATCCCGCTCCGCTCGCTCATTCCGCTCGCTCATTCCGCAGGGTCGCTCGCTCAACCCAGAATGGCCTGAGACTGGTTCGAAAATATGTGGAATAAGGGCTGCCTCAGACTAAATTTTTTTCTAGTCGACTAGAAGTTGTTCATTTAAGCCTTCATGGAAAATTCGCCCCTTTATATTAATTTAATTACTTAGGCTATAATGAGCGTTTACGTAGGCCTAATATATAGCTGCACTCAAGCGCACGACCGCATGCATAAAGCTTGCCACAAAGAACCGGTAAAAGTAATGATTATGAATGTGTCTAAAATAGCAAGGAGACATTTAATTATTTATTAATAAACTGGTGTTTTCTGTGTCGCTGCAAAGATGAAGTTGACGATGCGGTCTCGCCATGAACGCCAGAGAGATATGCACATTTCATATGGATTACATATTCAGAGAGTAGCCTATTTGTTTTGAATATTTTCGTTCAGAAGTAGACATTTCAAGCTTTCTATAATAGATAGCCTATATTTCTCAAATCTGTGAGGCACAAGCTGAGTTTCGGCGCCTCAGTTCACGTGCAATGCAAGTGATCGTGTCAGCCCCTTATTACATTGTCTGTTATATATTTGCTTCTTATTTATTAAATACAGGCAATTGGATGATAAAACATTGATCAAAATTAAGATACAATTTATACAAAACGAAAATCTTTTAAAAAAGAGACTACAAAACAAAACTTAATGAAGTGGTCAAAATGTTTTACCCATGTCTCCAGACATATTGCGCATCTCATGATGTATCATATCTCTCTCATGCTGCATGCTCACTTTCATACAGAAGAGGATTAGGGCCAAGCAATAATAAAAAAATAAAACCATCTCGAGATTAAAGTCATTATAATGCGAGATTAAACTCGTTAAATTTCGAGAAAAAAAGTCGAAATACAATCTTTAGAATAAACTCATTAAATATCGAGAATAAAGTCGTTGTGTTTCGCAAAAAAAAAAATCGTTAAATTTCGAGAGAAAAAAAAACTCGAAATACAATCTTGAGAATAAACTCATTAAATTTCGAGAATAAAGTGGTTGTGTTTCGAGAAAAAAACTCGTTAAATATCGAGAAAAAAAGTCGAAATAATCGTGAGAATAAACTCATTAAATTTCGAGAGTAAAGTCGAAATGAAATGTAGAGAATAACGCATTCGATCAGTGTTCATTGCATAGCCTACTGATAGAGGACATGGCAGAGTTGGATCACTTAGTCAAGCTATATTTTAGACTTTCTTTCAGTAACAAAGCCGTCTAGGTCGGCTAGAGGAGGAGCTGTACTTTCATGGAATAATGTCCACTTTAATGCACCCTATAGGCGGGTGAGAAACAGCGCCATGAATTATGCAGAAAATGCAAGACTGCTCTTTGCGCATTGTGTAATGTGTCAAGTTCAAAGCTTCATAAAACAATAATTCCACAGTAAAAACTGCTTAAAATTTGGATTTCGTTAGACAACAGCTCTTCTATAATGGGATAATGTCCACTTTAACGCACCCTCTGATGCGGCCTAGAAAATGCTCAACTATAGGAATGATGGCGCAATAAGGCGACTCTGAATTTGTTTGTCCCATTTAAAACTTTAACGGTCCATAAAAAAATAAAATAAAAAAAAAACGATAGCCTACAGAAATTTGTGCCAATATTTCGGTTTCCACTAGATCAATATATGCTCTATTTGTCATGATTCTGCCTTCATGTCCTAGATCTTTCTTGTTTTGAGGCAGGATCATGACAGAACCATGCTTTGTGTGTAAGCACATGGCCATTTGTTTGGCTGTGTGCTTGCGTTGTCTCGTCATGTAACCCCGCCCCCTTGTTATCTCATCTCGTCATCATTAGATTATTGCTTTACCTGTGTCACCTGTTCCTGATTAGTTTGCTCCCTATTTAATCCCCTTGTGTTTGCTGTTCTGGGTCGGTACATTGTCTATCCTTGTCTGATACCCTCTGTGAGTTACCTGAAGAAAGCCTTGTCTTGTTAGAAGTATTTGATCCTGTCTTTATTGTCTAAGTTTATCGTCTGAGTGTTAGTCTAGTGTTTTCTGTCTTAATAGTTCATCCTGTCTTGTTTTACCCCCTCGTGGGTTTTGTTTTCTGTTTTTGTGTAGTAATAAACCCTTGTAATGTCTGCAAATGGTCTGCGATTGGGTTCTCTCCTTCTAAACCATGACAGAATGTACCGACCATCATCGAACCCAGCAGACAGAAGGTCCTCGCCCGTTGAGTCCCAAGCGGAACTTTTAAAGGAGTGGTGGCACAAGACGTGTTCAGATGTCAGGATCGGTAAGCTGCCGATTCCGCCTCAGGGAGAGAGGTCCATAAGGCAGTACGCTCGGGTCGCTCATGAGAAGCGACTCTTCCTCCCTGACACCCTTCTCAACCGCTACTTCATAGCGGGTCTCAACACTCCTCCGCCTCTTGCTGAACGAGAGCAGTTGGTAGACCGGCCGTTTACTGACCTGGTGGACTGTTTATCTCGAAGGGAGATGCGGGGCTCCATCTTGTCTACATCTGCCAAGCTTCCTGTGATCCCAGAGGGTCGCGTCCTGGCCGTTGTTGCCCTTGGTGATAAGGCTGGTTCCACTTCTTCTCCTGAGGCCTCTTCTGTTCCCATTGTTCTCCATGGTAAACGAGGGAGACGAGTTTCCTGGGATTCCCCGTCTGAGTCTTCCTCGACCGAGTCAGCGCTGCCCGAGAACGCCATCCCTGCTCCTGTTACGGTTCCAGCTGAACATCTCCAACTGGTCGCTAGCCCAGCTACAGATTCGGCTTCGCGTTCAAGGAGAAAGAAGAGGAGAAAGGGAGCCTCTCGCTCTTCATCTCTAGCTGTCCCAAGCGCTGTCCCAGAGCCCGCCACGGCAAGCGCTGTTCCTGAGCCCGCCACGGCAAGCGCTGTTCCTGAGCCCGCCACGGCAAGCGCTGTTCCTGAGCCCGCCACGGCAAGCGCTGTTCCTGAGCCCGCCACGGCAAGCGCTGTTCCTGAGCCCGCCACGGCAAGCGCTGTTCCTGAGCCCGCCACGGCAAGCGCTGTTCCTGAGCCCGCCACGGCAAGCGCTGTTCCTGAGCCCGCCACGGCAAGCGCTGTTCCTGAGCCCGCCACGGCAAGCGCTGTTCCAGAGCCCGCCACGGCAAGCGCTGTTCCAGAGCCAGCCACGGCAAGCGCTGTTCCAGAGCCAGCTTCTGCAAGCGCTGTTCCAGAGCCAGCTTCTGCAAGCGCTGTTCCAGAGCCAGCTTCTGCAAGCGCTGTTCCAGAGCCAGCTTCTGCAAGCGCTGTTCCAGAGCCAGCTTCTGCAAGCGCTGTTCCAGAGCCAGCTTCTGCAAGCGCTGTTCCAGAGCCAGCTTCTGCAAGCGCTGTTCCAGAGCCAGCTTCTGCAAGCGCTGTTCCAGAGCCAGCTTCTGCAAGCGCTGTTCCAGAGCCAGCTTCTGCAAGCGCTGTTCCAGAGCCAGCTTCTGCAAGCGCTGTTCCAGAGCCAGCTTCTGCAAGCGCTGTTCCAGAGCCAGCTTCTGCAAGCGCTGTTCCAGAGTCTGCAGTCATGAGGGCTGCAGAGCGAGCAGCGGCCGATTCAGCTGCTAAGGCTGTTTTGCGGTCGGTTTCGGCGAGCCACGAGATGCCAATTGTCATCGCTGCAAGAGCCTTGTCTGAGTATCTGTCCAGTCTAGCCAAGATTCTGGAGATGCCTGTCCCAGCTGATGTGTCCAGTCCTGTCCCAGCTGATGTGTCCAGTCCTGTCCCAGCTGATGTGTCCAGTCCTGTCCCAGCTGATGTGTCCAGTCCTGTCCCAGCTGATGTGTCCAGTCCTGTCCCAGCTGATGTGTCCAGTCCTGTCCCAACTAATGTGTCCAGCCCTGTTCCAGCAGATTGGTCCAGTCCTGTCCCAGCTGACAGGAGGATGTCTGTGTCCAGTCCTGTCCCAGCTAATGTGTTCAGCCCTGTCCCTAATTTTGTGTCCAGCCCTGTCCCAGCATCACAGTCTACATCTTTCTCCACTCCCTTACCACCAGGCTTGGGAGGATTACTTTAAAAATGTTTTCCGTTACAGTTACAAATTACTTCATAAAAAAAGTATTCAGTAACGTAATCCAAGTACTATAATATGAAAGTAATGTAACTAATTACTTTTGGATTACTTCAAGGTCACGTATATAAATAAAGTCAAGCAAGAAGAAATATTATTAAAAAAAAATATTAAAAAACTTTTATTTATTAAGAATTTGGCTCAGTGTACATTACAATATTTTCAAAATATACACACGGGCCTGAATATATATATTTATGTAAAGGGCTATACAGACATCTAGTGGCTAATGTATGGTATTACAGATTATTTTGTTTTATTTGTAACTAATTTTTAACTTAAAAATAAAAACACAACATTTAAAATTTTTGCACAATCTACATATTAGTTTATTTTAAAATAGGCCTACATGTTGACTAAAGCCGTGATCTTTCTTAATTTGCCTGACTGAACTTGGGGCGTTGGCAGTGGGAGTTCCCCTACGTTACCTAGACAGCGAACATCCCGTTACGTGAGAAAAGATTAAGAAAGGACATTTTGAGTACTAAAAAAGATACTCTCCTAATTTCTACAAAATAGCAGCGGAATTTCCATGAATTAAAAGCGATTTTACCCGCAGGCAGCGTCGTTTCTACTAGCAGCAGTGATTCAATCTGCGTCTGAGGAGATTGTAGACAGCTGTTATTTGCGCATTCACCAGCGCGTGGCACACGTGAGTCATTACTGGCAACAGAACCAGGAACTACTGTATAATCAAGCAGCGCTTAATATAGTGTTATTATGCCAAAATACTTATTTATTTAGTTTTAAATTAAACCATTGTAATCCTGAAAGTATTCCCCCCTTTTTTTAAATGTAACTATAATCTGATTACTACGTTTTTTGACGTAACTGTAACGGATTACAGTTACTGGATTTTTGTATCCTGATTACGTAACGCCGTTACATGTATTCCGTTACTCCCCAACCCTGCTTACCACCTGCCTCACCCATTGTCTTCGCTCCGCTGCCGACTGTAGCTGTTCCCTCTGTCACCACTTCACCCCGGACTGTTTCCCCCAAGACTGTTCCTCGTGTGTCCCCATCAAAGTCTGCCCGGACCCCTCGTCCTCAGCCATCGTCCTGTCCACCCAAGACCACAGTCCCACCCACTTCACCCCAGACTGTTTCCCCCAAGACTGTTCCTCGTGTGTCCCCAGCCAAGTCTGCCCGGTCCCCTCGCCCTCAGCCATCGTCCTGTCCACCCAAGGCCACAGTCCCACCCACCCACCCTGGACATTCCCCCATGAACTCTGTGTTGTCTCCGCCTCCTCTTCCTTGTTTTTTATTTTTATTATGTCACCCCAATCCTGTCATTGTGTATTCATGTCTGCCTTTATTAGTTTTTGTCATGTATTGTTGGTTTGTGTCTATGTCTCAGTCGGTCTTGTCCCGTGTTTCTTGTTCCCTCTAGGGAGCGTCTGGAAGCCGCTCCTTGGGGGGAGGGTTCTGTCATGATTCTGCCTTCATGTCCTAGATCTTTCTTGTTTTGAGGCAGGATCATGACAGAACCATGCTTTGTGTGTAAGCACATGGCCATTTGTTTGGCTGTGTGCTTGCGTTGTCTCGTCATGTAACCCCGCCCCCTTGTTATCTCATCTCGTCATCATTAGATTATTGCTTTACCTGTGTCACCTGTTCCTGATTAGTTTGCTCCCTATTTAATCCCCTTGTGTTTGCTGTCCTGGGTCGGTACATTGTCTATCCTTGTCTGATACCCTCTGTGAGTTACCTGAAGAAAGCCTTGTCTTGTTAGAAGTATTTGATCCTGTCTTTATTGTCTAAGTTTATCGTCTGAGTGTTAGTCTAGTGTTTTCTGTCTTAATAGTTCATCCTGTCTTGTTTTACCCCCTCGTGGGTTTTGTTTTCTGTTTTTGTGTAGTAATAAACCCTTGTAATGTCTGCAAATGGTCTGCGATTGGGTTCTCTCCTTCTAAACCATGACACTATTACTCCCTTTAGTCGGATTTAACGCGCCCTTACATATGGCTGAGAAATGCAGAATTTCTTCATTCATTTCTAACAGCTTGGTGCGAGCAATGCCATACACACAGGGTGCTTAAAAGGAAGCGTCGCGTGATTTAAAGGGGAGGTCCGCGCTTCAATAGCCTAACAAACGAATAAGTAACTGGATTCAGCCTCGTATGCAATGAACTCTGGTCGAATGCGTTATTCTCTACATTTCATTTCGACTTTTTTTCTCGAAACACAACGACTTTAATCTCGAAATGTAATGAGTTTATTCTCAAGATTGTATTTCGACTTTTTTCTCGAAATTTAACGAGTTTAATCTCGCATTATAATGACTTTAATCTCGAGATGGTTTTATTTTTTTATTATTGCTTGGCCCTAATACTCTTCCGTACTTTCATAATCAACATTAATTAAATTAAAAAACAATGACGTCACATATTTTTCAACCCAGCCCTCACCCCTGTTGCAACAGTCGTTGTTTAGGTAATTAGGTAGGCTAACTTAAAAGCGCACGTACAGTCTCGGAGTCATCGCTGCAACCAGGAGATGAAGGAGAGCTGAGATCCACATCACCTAGCACATCTTCGTCTCTGCCACCCCAGGGTGCTAGCGCGGCAAGCGCAGCTAGCGCGACCAGCGCCGTTGCTAGGAGGGCGCCAGCGCCTCTGCCTCGCGAGTGGATGATAGCCCTGAAGACGCCTAGCAATGGTGTACCTTTAGTGGAAGTATACCTTTAGTTAAGTTAAGAGTCTTCGTAGCGCGCTAAGAGACAACATTATCAGGAAACGCAGCCCAGGTATGATGCGTAATCGAGATTCCAAAGCGCTCTTCTTTGGTCAGAACCATGGAGAGCGATCGCGGATAGGTCCGTCCTATGCACCGAACTTTTTTACAATGCAACAAAATATTTAAAGAGCATCAAGCTATTTTGTATACTCACAGATAATTTAACAGTATATTAGTCAGTAATTTTTATTAGGTTAAACAGTGATTGGATAACGTTTTTAATTTAACGTTCACAATTGGTCTGGCCCATCCAAACTGGAATCCTAGCGCCGTTCCCTGCCTGGTTCGCGCTTAAGTAAATATATATATAAATATATATATATATATATATATATATATATATATATATATATAAAAAAATTGTCTGGCCAATCCGAGGCCCCCTGCACACGTGGGCCCCCTAGGCTGCAGCCTAGGCAAGCCTGTGCATTAATCCGCGCCAGAACACACTGATACCTGTAATAGTCAAAGGCTTTTTATCTCTCGCTTTGTACAGTCAATGCAGAACAGATGTTTCCTCTTCTCTTGTCATACTGAGTGATTTTATTGCTAAATACATTAAATCTGAACATTGTCAGAAAGTCCTTAGTTTCATTGTCATGAATATTTTGCACATTTTACACCCAACATACAGACTACAGCTGTTATAACAGAGCAACTTCATTTACATTAAGAGTGGTAAACTGTGACAGGATAAAGGGTTTGAGATTTGGATGTTCTGTGTTCATTCTGATGCCGGTGAACCCAAGGTGCTTCGTGGACTTTGCCACTGCTATGCTGAAATACACTTCATTTTTGAGATCTTCGACGTCCACATAATTTTTTCTTACAAGGCCCAATCCCCTGAGGTAGAAGGTGGTCTGGGAACTGAGGTACAGCAGGAGACCCCCACAGTCGATCAGATGGAGCCAAAGACCACTTCAGTGGAGTAGGTGAAACTGATGACCCCCACGGTGGAGCAGAAGACCACCACAGCAGACGAAACTGATAACAACCATGGCGGTATGGGAGGGACTGCAAACCACCACGGCGGATCTGTAATACAACATATAGAGGTTAAAGGTTAATGGTGGCCTCTAGGGCCGTGACAGGGAAGGAATAGTGCTCATAGACGGCCTCCGTGTTCACAACATGACAGGCATAAAGTTCTGAGATGGCCTCTATGGCTCTGATAGGGCAGGCTTTCATCGGTTCATCGGACCAATCACGGCTCCTTGGACCAAGACATGTCAGTCTTGTCAGTTTTCAAGTCAATCGGACTGACTGTTGTTTGTAGCTATAGACGTTTTCATGTTTAAAAAATAATAATTTTATAGCACCACCAAGTGGGCAGTCGCAGTTTCCTTTTTCACACGACCACAGACTGAGCCAATCCGCAGGTGTACAGAGTTTGGTGACATTATCTCATGCTGTTCAAGAGTGATTGCCGTTTTATTAAAAGTAGCCGTACCCACTTTGCATGTTTTGTCGTCCCATCAAGGATGTGAATCGAAATAGCTACTTTTTTTATTTATTTTTATTAAGGACAATCAGACTCCAGAAAATCTTTCTGCACTGGTTTGGTTCCAGCCGGGCGAAAATCCTTGTAGTTGTAAGCAAAAGTAGTTTTTTCTGGAATTTCCAATACACCCAGAAAGGGTGACGATCGAATTCAAGACATGAACATGAGACGCTTGTTCGTATTGAACCAATGTTTCCAAAGATATAAGACAATTGAGTCTGCGACTAACGGTTTAGGAGTTATGAGCGATTTCATACTTTTGTTTGCTGTAGCGCCACCATCAGGCTGATCAGGGTGAGCTTTAGTGACGTTGTAGATGGGGTGGTTACTGCCATCCCTCGAAGTTTCATGTCTCTACGACTTACGGTTTGATCTGCCCGATCACTTTTAGGGCAGGATGCTGATCTTTGAAAATCCTAACAATTACAATAGGGTTTCAGTGCTAAGCACTTGAACCCCTAAAAAGCGTTCACGTCTTTATAGCGCTTTATAGAGATGTGAACAGCTCCAAGAACGTCACGTTTTGTCATCCCGAAATGCAGCATGTGTAACATGAAGATGCACAATGCTATAGCATTCAAAGACATTGACACCACAAATATGCAAAAAAAAAAAAAAAAATCTTAATTGTTAACTCTGGGTACAGTATGAGCAGTGTTAAAGCAACACCAAAGATTCTTTTTTACCTTAAAATAATGTTTCCAAAATCGTTTCAGTGGTTCATCAACTCGTAACAACTCGTAACGGCACTTCTGCATTCGCTTTGCGTCCCTCTATCGGCTATATCCGCACTATGCAAGTTTGCCAGATCGGGTAGCGGATCTGTAGTTCGAATGAGACATAAGAAACTACAAATTTGACTTGCTTTACGGCAAGCGTTACAATAGTGTACTCGGCAGGTACATATAAATGGAAGATACCTAGCAGCCAGGTAGCTTTTTAATTGTCATCATGACAGAGTCTGCAAATAAAAGGAAGGGTTTGATGTCGGAGAAGGCGAAGAAAAGAAAACGTGAGCATGAAAGAGAAAGAGCTCGAACTAGAGTGAACATTGGACCGGCTTACACTCGTTGGTGAGAGCTGAAGGAGGCTACAAGATGCAAGACTGATGGTCACTTGGCTTTGTTGTTAAAAAAGAATAGCAAACAATGTCATTATTTTGTCACAATACATCATACTTTCATAAAATCATGCAACATACTCTACCTTGTCTGTGGACATCGTTATTTCCAAAGCCGGTGCTGGATAAACAAATAGCGTGCGTGCGACGGTAGGCTAAATTATTTACGACAGCAGTAATGGACAATTCCGCTTCCAACCTGTAGGGGGACCGAAGAGGAAAAGTGCTCTGGCTTTAAACATTAAACAAGATAACTCAGGATTCAGTTTATGCGGGGTTTAGAATTACCCAGAATGAACTTGTTCAAGTGTAAAAAGCCTATTGTGTGTGTGAACAGGGTTTTTTTTTTGTCATGAAAGTTGACCCTTGCTTGCATAGAGTCAGGAAATGCTATCATATACAACCCCTGCTTAATACGTCTGTTCAGTCTTCAAACTCTCCATTTGCACTTAGTACTAGTGAAGAAAGCTGCTGCGAACAAGGTATGAGAGTTTTTACATATTACTTGATGAGTTTGTAAAATGTAGGGCTATGAAAGAGAAGAAATGAATAGCTTTTGGGACATAATGTTTGTGTGTTGGTCACTTGGAGCAGGTTATACCACACAGGACTTTAGTGGACCCTTATTTCACAGGATGCTGCATTTTAAGCTTGGTAAATAAGTTCAGGAGACACTAAATTGATTAATGTGAAGTATACAAACATGTAGATATATAATATTATGATGTATATGATTTGGTGGAAGGCCTGCTAGGCAATGTAAGAAGCTGTAAAGCCCTCATTCATTGTTAGTGTTTGAGTCCTGTTGACTTACTGTTACACCAGATGTGAAGCAACAAAAGCCAATAGAACCCAGACAGCAACATCGTGTCGGCCCAGATCCGGTCCACATCTGGGCCGTGTGGAATCCAAGTGTACCAGATGTGGGCCCATAATAATCAGCCATACTGTCTACACTGGATGAGAAATGAAGCATCGTGACACGACAAATCTCCAACAGTAAACTGACGCCCCGTTTTATTTCTGACAAGTACGTGCTACTCCTGACATGAAGGACAAATGATTTTAGCAATGGTCGCTTCGTCCCGTCCAGTGTAGACAGTCTCAAGCTGGTGTAGACATGCTGTGGGAACACTAAAGACACAACAATCTGATGTTGCAAAAAGAAGAGAAATTGTTGTCCAGTGCAAAAGGTTTAATCTTGATTGAGACTAAGGGCCCTTTCACACCTACCTTGTTTGGTCCGGACTTTCGGACTTTTCAGTTTGGTCCGAATCAAAATTACAGGTGTGAAACCTCCCCCGGACCACGGTCCGGACCAAACAGACGAAATTTGGTCCGACGAAAAGAGGTGGTCTCGGTCCGGATCAAACTGAGCAAAGGTTTGGTTCGTCTCTAGTGTGAAAGCATTTTCTGTATGGTTCGGACTTTCAGACTATTTACAGGAAGTTCCGGTGGTTCCCGCGTAGCCTAAACAACTGAAGAAGAATATTTATGTGCAGATCTGTCAGTCCTGCCCACCGCATTTCTTCCAGCTGATTCAAACGCGCGCGCGCGTACACACACACATTTTTCCTGCGTCCTGCCGGCGACGATAAAATGTTCGCAAACCGAGGATGTTCGTTTGGCGAATTTGAACTCGCCTCGAGTATAGTCGGTGCTGCAGGGAGTGCCGTAATAATAACAGTATAGTGGCAACGATATGCGTCTGTTCATTCATTCTTGTCAAAGTTATCCGCCGAATTGACAACACACTGACGTCAGACGCACGTCCGTTTACAAACCAATCAATGTCAAGATGCAGCCCATATAGATGATGACGACAGGACGCAAGTACGTAATGTAAAGTTCTTTAGTGCGCTCGCATAATTGCAATGTGAAACCAAACCAAAACTAACCAAATGTATACAATGTATCAAAACATGACCTTTGGTTCGGACCTTGGTGCGGACTTTCAGGTGTGAAAACGCCCTAAGGGCCCTTTCACACCTACCTTGTTTGGTCCGGACTTTCGGACTTTTCAGTTTGGTCCGAATCAAAATTACAGGTGTGAAACCTCCCACGGACCACGGTCCGGACCAAACAGACGAAATTTGGTCCGACGAAAAGAGGTGGTCTCGGTCCGGATCAAACTGTTCAAAGGTTTGGTTCGTTTCTAGTGTGAAAGCATTTTCTGTATGGTTCGGACTTTCGGACCATTTACAGGAAGTTCCGGTGGTTCCCGCGTAGCATAAACAACTGAAGGAGAATATTTATGTGCAGATCTGTCAGTCCTGCCCACAGCGTTTCTTCCAGCTGATTCGCGCGCGCACACACACACACACACACACACACACACGCACACACACACGCACACATTTGTCCTGCGTCCTACCGGCGATGATTTGTTTGCACAACGAGGACGTTCATTTGGCGAATTTGAACTAGCGTCGAGTATAGTTGGTGCTGGAGGGAGTAATGCCGTAATAATAACAGCATAGTGGCAACGATAATATGCGTCTGGTCTGTTCATTCATTCTTGTCAAAGTTACCCACCGAATTGACAACACGCTGACGTCAGACGCACGTCCGTTTACAAACCAATCAATGTCAATATGCAGCCATGTAGATGATGACGACAGGACGCAAGTACGTCGTGAAAAGTTCTTTAGTGCGCTCGCATAATTGCAATGTGAAACCAAACCAAAACTAACCAAATGTATACAATGTATCAAAACATGAACTTTGGTTCGGACCTTGGTGCGGACTTTCAGGTGTGAAAGGGCCCTAACTCTTAGTATGCATGAGCAATGTGACCGCAGTGCAACACCTCCATGCCACCCTGATCTTATCAGTCCTTTGGGTGTCGATGAGTCACTAAAACTGTTTCTGAGCAGCACTTAAGAATTGTTATTTTTGTACAAACCAAAGACTAAAACAAACTATTTTCAGAAGCTTTATTGCTAGTGTATGAAGTGGATGTGTGTATTTATATGTTTGTCTATAGAGCTGTGATGGTTCCTGTGGTCGTGAGCACCAGCATGACTCTTCTTCTCTCTCTAATCTTTCTGCTCTTGACTTCTGGTGAGTCACAGTTGTTATAAAGCTGTAAGCTTTTTTTGTGTGTTTTTTAAAGAATGCATTATTTATCTATTTTACGGTCCACCAATCAGAAACACACTCAGTCTGTCAGTCATTTTAGCTGACATTGGGTTGGTTGACGCGTAGAAGACGGGCTTTGGGGAGAGTGTGTGGTTACGCTGACAAAATGGCTGAACTCACTTAAAGCGCCTGTGGATGTGTTCACTTTTCACAGTTCTGTGTCAGCGTAATCATTTATGCTTTTCTGCAACACCCTTCTGCAGGACTTTTCACACTTCTCTCACTATGTGTCATCTCTCCAGCAACAAGTGATAGATTTTATTTTAGCTGCATTTACACATAACTCATACTTGACCATCTATCTTCTTTGTATTTTGTGTTTCAGGAGTTTTGGGAGAAGACTGGAGTGTGATTTATGAAACTAAATCAATATGTGCTCTCAAAGGATCCTCAGTAAACATGTCTTGCACATATAGATTCCCTCAGCAGTATAAACTCACAGATACATTTTGGATCAAGAAACCAGATTTGATCAAAAGTTTAAAAGAATATCCAGAGTATAAAGACAGGGTTGAATACATTGAAGACAGACAAAACAAAACTGCCGTCCTCAGACTGCACAACGTCACTGAAACCGATGAGAAAGAGTATTGTTTTAGATTAATAACTGCAACTAATAAAAAAAAAATGGATTGGTAAACCTGGAATTCAACTTCATGTTTCTGGTAATCCACTTCCATCCTTTATTTCCATTATTTATTTAAAGGGTTAGTTCACCCAAAAATGAAAATCATGTCATTAATGACTCACCCTCATGTCGTTCCAAGCCCGTAAGACCTCCGTTCATCTTCAGAACACAGTTTAAGATATTTTAGATTTAGTCCGAGAGCTCTCTGTTCCTCCATTGAAAGTCAATGGACGGTATACTGTTCATGTCCAGAAAGGCAATACAGACATCATCAAAGTAGTCCATGTGACATCAGTGGCTCAATCTTAAGATTATCAAACGATGAGAATACTTTTTGTGCGCAAAAAGTTTACAAAAATAACGACTTTATTCCACTATTCATTTCCTTCTCTCTAGGCCTCGAGCTATTTCACGTAGTGTTTTAGCGCAGCGCGTCTGTGTTGTACGTCACAACACAAGTGTACGCTCACTATTGGCCGACGCTGGTCATGTGTGATGCGTGTGACGTACAACACAGACGCGCTGCGCTAAAACACTACGTGAAATAGCTCGAGCCCCAGAGGGAAGGAAATGAATAGTGGAATAAAGTCGTTATTTTTGTAAACTTTTTGCGCACAAAAAGTATTCTCATCGTTTGATAATCTTAAGATTGAGCCACTGATGTCACATGGACTACTTTGATGATGTCTGTATTGCCTTTCTGGACATGAACAGTATACCGTCCATTGACTTTCAATGGAGGAACAGAGAGCTCTCGGACTAAATCTAAAATATCTTAAACTGTGTTCCGAAGATGAACGGAGGTCTTACGGGCTTGGAACGACATGAGGGTGAGTCATTAATGACATGATTTTCATTTTTGGGTGAACTAACCCTTTAACAAAAAATTTGTAGTTTTAGGACATGGTGAGAAAGATGTGTTTCCTCCAGGCCTTCAGGTTCAGGCTCCACAGCTGGTGCTGGAGAAAGAAACGCTCAATCTGACATGTAGAACCACCTGCAGTCTGACAGACAGATTCATCTGGTACAAAAATGGACAGGCTTTAAACTTCACCAGCGACATCCTTCAGTTTCAGTCAGTCCGCAGTGATTCTGGCAGATACAGCTGTGCCGTCAGAGGACATGAACATCTGCCTTCTCCTGCTGTCAGCATCAGTGTCATGTGTGAGTAGGTCTAGGTCTGTGAACAACAGCAGTAAAGTGTTAGGGGAGTGGCCTGCATGTCTTTAACCTGAAAACCAGCCAATCAGAGAGCAGTTTGGCTGTTTAGCTTGGTCTCCTAAACCCCCTGCTGGAGGAAGCTGTAACTACACGATCTGACTGCATCTGACAGACAATTACACATTCATTAACCATGTACTCTAACTAAACACATACTGCAAATATTTTATTATAGTATAGATGTTTTAGCAGAGTCTAATTCTTTTTGGAGGGCTCATTAAAATGGATGTATAGCTTTCTCAAGGTCCTGGTGTAAATCTAAAAAAGCTAAAATGGCTTACAATAACATTTCAAATCTACATCTAAACTGTGTTGTTTTGTGGCTGAAATGCAGTCATTAGTTGTTGCAATACCAGATTAATAAAAATATTTATGACATTTTTGTTTTCTTCAAGTCCAACTTAGGGAAAGTGAATCAGTGCAGT
This sequence comes from Rutilus rutilus, assembly GCA_021464565.1. NCBI lineage: Eukaryota > Metazoa > Chordata > Actinopteri > Cypriniformes > Leuciscidae > Rutilus > Rutilus rutilus. The sequence goes on along the minus strand of JAJAQA010000002.1, from coordinate 20,499,901 downwards.
ATACAAATTATATATAAGATGACATATGAAAATATAATTATTAAATAATTATTTACATGTTTTATGTATGTTTCATGTATGTTTCATCCTCCACAGAGTGTCTCAGTGTCGGTCAGTCCGTCTGGTGTAATAGTGGAGGGAGATTCAGTGACTCTGAACTGCATCAGTGACTCAAACCCTCCTGCTCTGAAATTCAGCTGGTTTAAGGAGAATGAAACCTCAGCTGTTGGATCTGGACAGAGTTTCAGCATCTCCAGCTTTAACTCCAGTTTCAGTGGACGCTTCTACTGTGAGGCTCAGAATAAACATGGATCTCAGAGATCAGCGTCTGTTTCACTCACTGTTAAAGGTAGTGCAGCTCATACTTGCATTACTCTTTCTAAAATGAAGCAGATTCATCTTTTTGGATGTTTCATATTTTATCTCAGTTGTAGGACGTCTGGTGGTGATATTATATATATCCATTGGAGTGATTTGTGGAGCTGCAGTGATCATCATTATGCTGTTGCTGATCTGGTAAGATTTGTGTGTGTGTGTGTGGTATTTGATTGCAAATAATTAACTGCATTTATAACCTATTTATTGATCCAAAGGAAAACCAACTTCATAAATGCAACAGTGATGCTCCACAAGTCTGACACCAGCAGAAATACAAAATACAGTGCAGATAAAATATACAGACTTGAGTCAAATACCACTCAAAATCAGGCTTTTGTGGCATATAAATGCCTTTGTTTGGTGTCTGTCCTCAAATAGGGTTTTAAATTGCTCTTTTATAGTGTTTTTTAAAAACTTGTTACTCACTATGAAAATAGCCAAGGATGCTGACACCAACTAAACAACACTTCTACAAGAAGGTATTAATTCTATCAACTTTTATGTAACTTATTCATTGTTTTTAAGGAGAAGCAGGTTGATGAACAAGAGAAACAACACAATGGAGCCTCAGGTGAGAAAAAAGGATTTGGTTCAACATTAGTTGAACTGATAACTCTAAAAGTCATTGTGTTGTATTTAGACAGTAGTTATTTATAATCTCTCTATTCTGTTTTTAATGGCAAAGATGAACCGTTCCAGGCCTCGTCGTGACAGACGTGAAGCTTGTGACGTTGAGTTGAGTGAACCTGTGTATGGGAATGTAAAGGTAAGTTTTCCTCCTTCATAAAAGACTAAACCCTCCTCACCTTCAGCGAAGTCATTAAATGCTCTTCAGTGTCAGTGTGAAAATATCAAATGACTGTTGATCATATGGAAATTCACATGAGAACAAGCTTCTCTAAAGATTTTCACATTTAAACAGAATGTAATTTACTGTTTTAGTTTACTGTGTAATATTTTATAACACATATTATACCAAGCAGAAATTTGAAGTAAATTATTTATTAATGTATTCTTTCTTTCTTTCTTTCTTTCTTTCTTTCTTTCTTTCTTTCTTTCTTTCTTTCTTTCTTTCTTTCTTTCTTTCTTTCTTTCTTTCTTTCTTTCTTTCTTTCTTTCTTTCTTTCTTTCTTTCTTTCTTTCTTTCTTTCAGACTGACAGGAAGAGGCCGTAGAATATGAGCTTAATGGTTAAACAGAATCACATTTGTATCTTAAAAAGCCCCAAACTCATATAAAACAGCCCAGATCTCCTGTTTGGATCTTGGATGTCTAAAGACAAACATGTAAAGCTTCTTTTAAAACAGTGTGTGATGTGAAAAGTGCCTTACAAATAAAATGGTGTTGAAGTGACATTTACAGTAAAGGCAAAGTTCATTTTGTGAATATGGAGAAGTGTTTATCTCTGTAAGTTACATGGAAAACACATTTGCATAGAAACGGGAAGTTATTATAACCATATTCAAAGTTGTTCAGCGTAACTCGTCTAACATGTTCAGTCTCCAAACTCAACATTTGCTCTTTGTGTACTAGTGATGAAAACTACAATGACAAGGTATGAGAGTTTTTACATATTAATAAGGAGTTTTAAAATTCAATTTAAAGTCTGTAAATATGTAGACACTTAATGTTGTAATGAATATAATTTGGCAGCTGATCTTCATAAGAAGTTGAAAAGCTTTCATTCATTAGATCTGTTATGATGATTATAGATTTGTCCTTTGTAGACAATAACACACTTTTTTAAAAGCTTTATTGCTAAACGCAACAGAGTCACAGTACAGGATTAAATATGATCACTGTTATTCATGAAGGTCATCGGATCTCTGATATAATAAAACTTTAATAGACAAACACATAAGCCTCTGTTTGTTGGACAACAGATTCATTTAAACAAATAAATGAGTTGAGTTTACCTACTATTATTATACTAATGTACATAACTATACTAACATAGTGATTGTTATACTGTACCTATAACTATATTACGTTATCGTCTGTGAAGTTTGGTGTGGTGGTGATGGTCAGAATGGCTCTTGCTCTTCTTCTCATCTTTCTACTCATGAATTCTGGTGAGTCCCTGATTACAACACTTTATTATTATATATTTTTGTGTAATAGTACACATAAAATGTCCCTTATTCCAGCAACAGCTCACTTAGAGAGCTTGACATTTTCAGCAATCAGAAATGCCCTCAGCCTGTCAATCACTGTGTGTTATAATGCCTGCTGACATCAGATTGGGTTACATATCTTTAGAAGGCGGGGCTTAAGAGAAGGGGTGTGGCTAAAGTTAGTGTAATGGTGGGAGTTAGCAGAACAGTTGACATAAAAAATTTAAAGATTATTCTCTTTCCTCCTTTGATTATAGTGGAGTCTTAGTTGGGGTTCATATTTTGGTCTTCATGTTGATGTGGCTCTTTTCAGTTTTAACCTTTCTGTGTCGTAATGATCATCTCTTCATAGTCGTCTGCAGGACATTTTAAAACACTCACTCACTTCACAAAAACTGATTGATATTTTTTAACTTGTGCAACAACACATGTTTGTGTGTCTGTGTGTGTGTGTGTGTGTGTGTGTTGCAGTAGTTCACTGATTTTCTGTATTTTGTGTTTCAGGAGTTTTTGGAGAAGACTGGAATGTGACTTATGAAACTAAATCAATATGTGCTCTCAAAAGATCCTCAGTAAACATGTCTTGCACATATACATACCCGCAGCAGTATAATCTCACAGATACATTTTGGATCAATAACCCAGATAAGATCAAAAGTTTAAAAGAATGTCCAGAGTATAAAGACAGGGTTGAATACATTGAAGACAGACAAAACAAAACTGCCGTCCTCAGACTGCACAACGTCACTGAAACCGATGAGAAAGAGTATTTTTTCAGATTAGTAACTGCAACTGATAAAGAAAAATGGATTGGTAAACCAGGAATTCAACTTCATGTTTCTGGTAATCCACTTACATCCTTCATTTCCATTATTTATTTATTTAACAAAAAGTTATTAGTTTTAGGACAGAATAGATGTGTTTCCTCCAGGCCTTCAGGTTCAGGCTCCACAGCTGGTGCTGGAGAAAGAAACGCTCAATCTGACATGTAGAACCACCTGCAATCTGACAGACAGATTCATCTGGTACAAAAATGGACAGGCTTTAAACTTCACCAGCGGCATCCTTCAGTTTCAGTCAGTCCGCAGTGATTCTGGCAGATACAGCTGTGCCGTCAGAGGACATGAACATCTGCCTTCTCCTGCTGTCAGCATCAGTGTCATGTGTGAGTAGATATTCATTTATATCAGACAACTGATTACAAATATCATGGATGGCGTTCTTATCACAAATACATACATTCATTATATATCAAGCAGTAGTCGGTGTCCACAAAATGACATGAATAAAGAGACCATGTTGTTTTACGTCTAGATCCCCCCCAAAATACGTCAGTGTCGGTCAGTCCGTCTGGTGTAATAGTGGAGGGAGATTCAGTGACTCTGAACTGCATCAGTGACTCAAACCCTCCTGCTCTGAACTTCAGCTGGTTTAAGGAGAATGAAACCTCAGCTGTTGGATCTGGACAGAGTTTCAGCATCTCCAGCTTTAACTCCAGTTTCAGTGGACGCTTCTACTGTGTGGCTCAGAATAAATATGGATCTCAGAGATCAGCGTCTGTTTCACTCACTGTTAAAGGTATTCAAGACACTTCTGTGCTCATCATGTTTAAATGTATTAAGGGTGAAGTTCATTCACCCCCTAATTTATCATTACATGTTCATAGACTTTACTGAAAATAAATGATCTTGACATTGTCTTTCCTCTTAGGTGTTCAAGGATCGGGTTGGCATGTCATTGCTATTTGTGCCACTTTTGCAATTGCAGCTGGGATTGGGCTCTTGTTTCTCATCATTGTGTTCATATGGTTAGTGAGAAATATTTATTTAAGCATATGCCTTTATAGTTTATCTACAAATGTGAATATTTTTTGGCAAGCCATTTTTTTGCTGCAAAAGCAGTCTGTTACGGTTTTAACTTTCATATATGCATGCATCCTATTTAACAACAGGGTTAAGAGAAGAAATAATGACCCTAAAGACCTTGACCAAAAAAAGGTGAGATTCTAGCTGATGTTAAATCACTTCATATTTCATTGATCATGTATCACAGACTTTTCTGCTGACATTTTGTGTCCCTTTCTAAAAGATTGTGTAAACTTTGTACAACATGGACAGTAGATCATTGATGTCTCTAAAACTTTACATTGATATACAGTGAATATTGTTTGTTTTTTACTAGCCAATCAAAATGTATAAAATATTAATTCACATGCATGAATGGTAACATCAGCTCATGAATTTAATTATTGCATGTTAATTATCATACACTTATGATTCACTTATCGTACATATTATCATTAAATGTGGAGGGATGAATGTTTACAGGTTGCTGTAAGTTTAAATGTATGCCACATGATTATATTACAGCCGCCTACAGAAAAGACCTCTGAATCTGGTGCTGGTGAAAATGCTTCTGCTCAAGATTGCAGAGATAAAGACACAAAGAAACCTGAGGAGGATGAGATTCAGTATGCCAGCATTACAGTTCACCATCCTGCTACTGAAGCCAAGTGAGCAAAAACTGAATTATTCTGCTTTATAAGTCAGTTTTATTTGCAAAGTAGCCTACTTTTCACAATGTATTTACAGAAAATTGCACATTAATAAAATAGATACAAGTATTAAAAGCCGAACCTTGCACAGCACCTTTAAAAATATATTTTCGGCTTCAGCATGTTTTACAGCATGTGTTGATCTCATTCTCAGTTAATTATGTATTTATCATTTTTGCAGATCTACTGCAAGCCAAGACAAGGATTTGTCTGTGATTTACAGCAGCGTCAGATAATGCAGACTTACATATTTTCTTTAAAACAGCATCTGAAAACATATCTAAACCAGACTATAATAAGAACTTTTCTTGCTTTAGCATTTGTGTTTCTTTTAATCATGATTATATTTTGAGTGTACAATGTTTATTATGCCTTTGCTGCTCCAAATTAGTTAAATCTATAATGCATTTGCATCTCTTGTAAACCAAAGCCAAACAAGCAAACACAAGTTACAACCTGATAGCGGTGCAAAGGAGGCTCCACCTGTCCTGCAAAGCTCTCTTTACAGAATGTATTTGCCATTTCCTGTGCTAATACATTTTAAATAAAAGATTAATATCAGGTACTTCTTGTGTGACTGAGTCTTTAGTAAATTACTAAAAACATGTCAAAAATGAACCTAGCCTACCGTGAGAAATACCTAAATAAAAAGTGTAAAAGCTAAATCCATTCTCGTCTATGAAGAAAGAGCGATTTGTTCTTTGATTTATTAATAATTAATTGTATTTCATAATTGATTTAGTCATGTGCTCATAACCCATATTCTCATATAATAAGCGATTTTTTTTTACTTTGTTGGTAAACTGCTGTTTTGTTAAACTCAACCACTAGAGGGAGCTGAAACCGTCCGAGCGCGTGACAGCAGCTGACTGAGAGCGCGCGCGGCTTCACTCCTCCACAACTCACTGGGATTTGCAGTTCGAGTTTTTCCGGTTAAAATGATAGTGAACTCCTTAAAACGAAGTAAAGCTTCAGAGCTGATTTAACATCATGTTCAAGTTTAGGTTTCTTGAGTTTGACTACGGAAGGGTCAGTAGTTTGAACGTTACTTCGAGTGTTAATATTGAGGTAAGTTGATCGTCTGTCAGGAGGACGAGGCAAAATGGCGCCTTTGTGTATTTTATTTATTTATACATTTTAAGATAATAAAAACAACAACAAATTAACTTTCCCAAAATAAACTAAATACATAATATTTTTTTAAATCACTGAAAAAAGGAAAATACATTATGAGTTTAATAAAATACAATTTTACAATCCTAATTGCCTACGGTAATTGGACATGTGGGATTTACAGAGGAAATGGCTGACAGTGAGACAAAAATAGCCTATACATTCATACTGCTTTCTCTGAGCGACTGGATCATCCTTATGCAGCACTGTAAACCATAGTGGAGACTACAATTTTAAACCTAAAATGATGCCATAGTATACATTTAGTTTTTAAACCCCATTTTGGAGGTTTAAACGTACAGTATGGGATTTTTCTCCACTAGGGGTCGCTAACCTATTTACAATAACAAAGGCGTAGTTTGATGACGCAACATTTGCTAAGAATTATGGATTTTGTTGTCAACGTCAAGCCGACCGATCTAATAATGTATATGGATTACTGAATACATCGATGCTTTTATCATGACTGTGATATGAAGGAGTTCGGGATTGCTAAGAGACAGCTATCAGCTCCAAACGCGATGCGAGTCCCACGGATATAAAAGGAATATGGACATTTCGTTCTACCGAATACACGCAGAATTACTACTCACAGGTCAGTTTATTAGACAAATTAAACTTGTGAGGTAACGCAGCGCTGTTTCACTTGGTCTAACATTACACTATCACTCTAAACTGCATTTGAATGTGTTGAAATGTATGTGTTAACATTAGTTTGTCTGTATGAGACTAGCAGTAAGCTGTAAGCAGTAAGCTGAACATTAGAATAACATACAGATTATATTCTAACATTTTATCATAGTTGAACTATATAACATTGATTAGTTTTATGTTAATGTGCTCACCTGTTTAATAAAGTACATGTAGGAGTTGTCGAAGTCTCGGACGTGGAGCTCTCGTTTATATACTGTCTATGGGAGCTCTCGGCATCTCGAAAACACCGCGCTGATATTGATTCTCGGTTTAGTTCTCCTTTTTTATCCAAAGTCTGTTTGCCATGGTCCATAATGTTTGAACGAAACAACAACAGCGTGCAAATAGACATTGCGAACTACACAGTTGTCCGCGTCAGTTTGGTTACTATCAGAGGGCTCTGGTTCATAGCTCTGGTTGCCATGGCAGCACGAGCGGAAACCAGAGACAACACGGATATGACGGCATTGACGGCGACAAAACGGAAATAAAGACACGGTCCGTGTCTTCGAATTAAAATATTAATTTATCTGGATTTAGAAGTTAATTGGAACTGTCGGGATAATGTAAATACACAACTTTAAAAAATATATAACATAGATATAGTGATTTTTTAAAATATTTTTAAAGCAAAAAAAAGACATATTGTGCCTTTAAGATAACCAAACAGAAAATAATATATAATATTTAAATGTACTAAAAGTAAATTCAAACTAAATAGGGTTTACAGTTATATGTCATGAATTTATCAAATTATGTTAAAAGGAAATAATGCACTTGGACACAAAAAATATGCACATGTCATGTCACTTACTCATTTATATGTATATATTTATATTTATATATATATATATATATATATATATATGTATGTATGTATGTATATATATGTGTGTGTGTGTGTGCACATACTTTCTCATAATGCGCACATACTTTCTCTCTCGTGTGCGCTACGGTCACAACACAGTTTGCGTGCCATGTGATTGCCTGCTTGCTATGTATAGCCTATATAGTTTTTCTTTTACAAACCCAAACACGACCCGAACCCGAGACTATTTACTAAACATTAACCCGAACTCGACCCGAAACCCGTGAGTTTTTCGGGACCCGTCAAGCTCGGGTCAGGTAGCAGACCTCTGCGGAGACTTATTTTACATGTTGTAAAAAGGGTCATCATACCACCCCTTTAAAGGTGACATATGAAAATCTTTTTCCGTGTTTAAGTGCTATAATTGGGTCCCCGGTGCATCTACCAACCCAGAAAATGTGAAAAGTGACAACCCAGTAACTTTGTTTTGGTAAGCCTTTCTCTGCAAGCATGTCAAAAAATAAGGCGATCAGATTTCACTCCCCTTCTGACGTAGAAAGAGACCTGAGGGAAGAGAGAGTGGGGAGACGAGGCTCAGTTCGGGAAGAAGAGATAAGAACGAGCCAGATGGATTAGATTCAGATTAGCAAGCTTTACTGTTTTATTACAGGTTAGGATTCTCAAATTCAGTCTTAGTGGAAATACATCCTTACAATTTCAGTGGCATATTGGCAATGTTTGCATACTGATAAAGGTTGAACTGATGTCTAGGAGTAGTGACATTGTCCAAGATACAAAAAAACAACAACAAAAATAGCAAAATTAATATAAAAGAAGATAAACAAAATCCAACCTGGCACCCCTTGTGGTCATATGAGGAAGTTACAAATACTTGTCACTTTTGATCTTATACATATCAGGTTTTCACTGGTTGTTTAATATCCTTGCTTAAAGGGGTCATGAATTGAGAAATCTAATTTTCCATAATCTTTTGACATATAATTAATTGACAATCATTCCAGGTCATTAAAAACATCCTGTACATTTTTATTGAAACCAAGCTCAGAAAACGACTCGGTTTGGAATTTGTGACATTATGATGTAAAAGTGTGACGAAAGACCGCCTCTGCAGAAGAAAATCAACTCCTACTTCTACATCATTGCCTCTTTAGCCCCGCCCACTGATTCCACGCATGTCATGTAGTAAATACAAGAGATGTTAACACAGGATTACTCCTGCAACAAAACCATAGAGACGCCTCTGAGGATTACAAGACGTCTTTGCATTGCCATCCTTGTGATCCTAAAATTAAGTAAGCGTAGATTAACTTTATTTTTAACTAAATATTTGTAGTATTTACACATTTAGCGGGAATGTTGAAAAATATTTTAATATGCAAAACTGTTACCCAATTATAGCAGTGGCCGTTTACTTCCAAGTCTTGACTGCGGCGCGCCTTAAAGAGTGTTTCAAAGAGAAGGTCAAAAACAGAATAGAAAATAGATTATACTTCTACATTAGGATGTGTTGTGGTGTTAAAATCTTGATAACATTACGAGTGGACTTCATTGAACATTAAAAATACACCCTTTAATATTCATGACCCCTTTAATACAAGGATCAGAGGTTCTCATAGAGTTCATGTGACTGGCCCACACTGAGATGTACATTCCCATAGACTGCATGTACTTGTCTCTTTGGGACTTCAGGTCTGTTGATAGGTGTCACTTTAGTGCTCTTGTCTGTGTTAGGAGTGTCATTCTCGTACACACTCTCTTCCTGCATCAAGAAAACAAAAGTGCACTAGTAATATGTCTGCTGGGTCATTGCATACAGAATAATAAGTTGGGTTTTTAGGTTATTTTTTAAGGTCATTCAGTGACTTACAAAATCTTTGGCATCACTCATCTGTTCATCTCTGCCTTTGTTTTGCTTGTTGACAGGCGTCACACTGCCTATGGAAATATCAAAACAAGATCTTTCTATTGTTTTAATTAAGCTGATAGTAGACATGGCTTGTTTATTTATACCTTTACTTGCTGATGTCTTGCGAACAGCGATCAATCCAACCACAAGTATGATCACTGCTATGACCAGACCACCGACAGCATATTGTATGTATACTGTAGTGTTCGAGGATGCTGAGGAAGAGATAGAAAGATATTTTTGTGTCATTAAAGTCATTCAGATAGTCATTATCTGGATTATTTCCTCCAATTAAAGGAGCATTAACTTGTTGATGTACTCAAGTACACTGTAAAAGATTGGCAGGAATTTACAGGATTAAAGAGTATTATTTTACGATAAATTAATGTAGTCAAATTTACAGTGAAATTAATGCATGCTGGGTCATTTTACAAACTTTTGGTCAAATTACAGAATCAACAGAAAAATTATGCTGACATCACAGTAATTTACTGCTCTAGTTTTACTGTGAAATCCCATGATCCAGTTGTCTTTATCCATGCCACTGTAAGAAATAATATTGTTTAATTGATTTGTGTTACAATTTCGATTGAAGCAGGATCTAAGTGCAGCAGTAATATTTAATAAACAGTCTCAAACTAAACAAAATAAACTCAGAACAAAAACCAGAACAACCTATACATGCAACGTAAAATAACTGACAAAGAACAAGACAGAACACAGAGTATAAATAGACAGAACTAAAGAGGCAAATTAACAAGACACACCTGAACTGAACTAACTAATCAATAAGTAACTATGGAAACAAACAGGCTGAACTAATTGACAGAACACAAAGACAGAAATCAAAACAGACTGACAATGTAACAATTTGTAATTGATTTGAAGTCACCATAATGGTGATTATTGTTACATTATTGTTTCATTAACTTGGGATCTTGGACCTTGTTAATTTATATTCATATTTGTGATTTAGTCAGGAGAGTGACAAATGGAAACATTTGTTAAAATAATGACAAGCTAAAATATAAAATAATCTTATTGGATGATTATAAGTATGTAACTATAATATTATTAGCTTTTCTTCAGCATGAAAATTTACATATATCTTATTTCAAATTCATAATTGTTTGTAGATGGATGTTTCACACTAGAGAAACAGCTACTGACATTCATCTTTGAAAGATGAGATCTTGCAACTTAAGATTTTTTTTTTTTTCATCAGCTAATGATGCACAGACATCAATACTCGACATACAAAACACTAAAATGGTGACACTCAGATAATATTAATAATAATAATAATAATAAAGATAAATTCTGAACATTGCAAAAAAATCAAACAACACAAACACAAAGAGAATGTACCCAGGCGATGTTGGTTTGATATCGATAATAACAACATAATCATCATCTAGATTTATCTTGCAGTTTTTGTTGTATGTTATTAATTTTATATTTTAAATTATAATAGCCCTGTGATTAAACATTATGAGATCCAGCAGTACTAAGATCATTTATGGAGGATTTTGATAATAAGACACAAACATTTGAATTACTATGCCATTTATACACAAAGTGAGACCAAGAATCAGTGTATGAATCTCAACAATGGTGATGATCAAAAGCTTTATGCTGCAATATATGCTGGGTGTCTTTGTGCAGGGTTGCCAACTTTGGAACTTTGGCTGGAGTGAGACTCTGTAAAACATCACTGCGCACGCGTAACCCTAACCCTAATTTTAAAAACATCAGTCCTTGTTTACTTAGTATAAACCCTGATTTATAAAAAAAAAAAAAAATGTTTTTTCAAAATGTACAATTAATTTATTGATTGCACTATAAAAAAATAAAGATAGAGGTGATTAAATAACAAACATGTAAAACTACATCAAAACAATAAAAAATCTCAAAACAAAAGGGTCGCCGACAACTCTGTCTGGTCCGCAAACTACGTTTCACAACCAAACACACGTGAGAAGTGATAAATAAAAAAAATTAAAATAATACCGCAAGATCATGCGTGCGTGAGACCGAAATTGTTATTAAAAATGATAGCCCGCATTAAGCTTATGATCCAAATTGTCTGTGAGCTCATTTGTAGCGAAAAGGAGAAAAAGAAAAAAAAATATGGAGGAGGAAATGGAGACGTGGGGAGCAAGGATTGTGTGTTCTGTAATGCCGAGTTCACACTGCACGATTTTCAAAGTAGTCGGGTCACTGTTTCTTTTCACACTGCATGACTATCTGGGGTAACATTCAGCTGCTGGTGTGTTCATACTGCACGATGGATTGGCGACAGGAGGTTTCACACTGCATGACTTTACAAAACAAAGAATCGCCGACAACTTCTGTCTGCAAACTACGTTTCACAACCAAACACGCGAGAAGTGATAAGGAAATAACGCAGGATCACGCGTGTGAGACTGAAATTGTTATTAAAATGTATAGCCTGCAAGAAGCTTGTGATTCAAACTGTCTGTGCGCTGATTTGCAGCGAAAAGGAGAAAAAGAAAAACCGTTTATGCAGGAGGAAATGGTTGGGGAGACGCGAGCCAGGATTGTGTGTTCTGCAAAGAGAGTTCATGGTAAATAAATAATTTTGCAATGTTCTGCTGTTGCTGCTGGTCAAGCAAATGTTTGTGCTTTATTTCTGTTTGACATAATTGTAAATATATCTATTAAAATACTGATATTGTGGTCTATAACTCCTCCCCGAACTCCCCGCTGTCCTGTATCTTGCTCTCTCATTGGCTGTCGGTCATCACCTATGTCATTTTCATTCAGAACACATTCATACAGCAGGACTTTGAGTCTGCGATTCTCTCAGATCGCGTCTTTGATAATTCACACTGCATGATATTTCACTTGCGTGAACGAGCACAGATTTGCTTATGATTTCGGGCATTTGTCAGAAATTTGTCAGTTTCGCAAAACCTGTCAGCGAGTGAAAATCGGGCCTAAAATCGTGCGGTGTGAGCTAGGGTTGTAACGGTATGAGATTTTCACGGTATGATAATCGTCTCAGAAAATATCATGGTTTCATGGTATATGGTATTAAACAGTCATTATTAGCATAATCATAAGCTATAATGACCCTTGAATGAATGCAGATAGGCTTTTTTTGGTTGAACATATTATGGTTTATTATAACAAACTTTTTTAAATTTAAAAAAAAATTATGGAAGTATGAGTCTACCTTTTGAAAAAATAAGAAACAATAAAGCTGCACATTTCCCATTTGAACAAAATAAGGAATAAGTTATTTATTAAATGGGAACTGAAATGTGGGATATAACTTAGATGGGGCAAATTCCCATTTTTATAATCTAAAACAAGTCTAATCAATTGAATACATTTTTATTCTTAATTTATTAATTATTATTTAACATAATAATTATAAGATAAGAGTCTTATGAAATGCATTTTATTTCCTCAGAAATTCTGGGTTGTCTGATATAATTTGTCTGGATTCTGTGATTTAATACAAATATTGAAAATGCAAGATGAAATGTAACAACTTTTGTTTGTCTGCAGCCTAAATTAAAACAGAAAAAAAACAAACAAAAAAATATTATTTCTTAAATAACGTTTAAACAAACTTTAAATGGTATTTAACAAACGGACAGGGAAACTACGTCATCATGTTGAAAGGTCACGCCGGTGCCGGCAGAAGTACCGCCCCACTGTTTACAATGCGACCGTACGTAGGAGGATAGTTAAAATAGTATTGTTTGCTATTATATATATAGTAATAGTATTCAGTGAATATGAATAGTATATGAATAACATTCTGATGAATATGAATAGTAGTTCAAATAGTAGATAACAACCTCTTCTTCAGCTGTGATCGCGTACAGCCCGTTTAAACACTTAAAAGACTTTTGAAACTGCATTGATTTGGACTTAAAAACGATGGTAACCAAGACTATAAAACCTAGCGAACGCAGATGTCTGTCAAGTCAAGTCAAGTCAAGTCAAGTATATTTGTATAGCGCTTTTCACAATACAGATTGTATCAAAGCAGCTTCACAGTATTAAATTAAAATAATACAACAAGGTTTCTAGTGGAATTTATTGATTGATAAAATTAAAATTAAATATCCCCAAAATATCCCCAACTGTCAGCGAGGCACCTTGAGCCAATGCCCAGGAGGAGGCAACACTCCTAGTAGAGTGTGCTCTCAACCCTAGGTGGGCAAGGCACGTCCTGGGACTCATAAGCCCGGACGATAGCATTCACTAGCCAGTGGGCTAACCTCTGCTTGGAGACAGCCTTCCCCTTCTGTTTAAGTTATTGGCCTATCATTTTCAAAAGTATATAACTTGCACAGCATATAGGCTATATTTATAACTGAACACACACACGCACACACACACTTTATTAAGTCAATTAAGACAGCAGGTTAAACTATGTCCTCAGAACAAGAGTAAAGTGTCTGTTTTATCAGTAAAAGCCAATAGCCAACTGGATAGAAACAAACTTCTTAAAATTCTTTTTCACTTTGTGAATCACAAGTGGTGATAAATGTTTTTAAAGTCTATACACTGTAACTATTTTAAACACAAATGGAGACACGAGTTCTGCTATGACCCTATGGTTTGTTTGTGCTGTTCTGTCTCTGTGTTGTTTACAGTAAACATCGTCTTGGATGCTGCAGGCTGATGAGTGCTATAATTAAATTAGTACATTATATTTAAAATATGTAATATGTAATATTACAGGCTCAACATTTACGCTTGTCCGGGACAAGTGGATTTTTTGAAGGGGCAAGTGAAAGAGAATTTTACTTGCCCGACCGGACAAATAGCCTGATTAATACATCAATAACAAAAAATTACTATTCTGCATTCATTTAGTGTAAGTGGCGACTGATAGTGAATACAATAGCCTAATATAATATATAATGTAGGCTACTGACGATAACAAGGTTCTGCATGCCTAATTTGGAAACAAATGAAACATTCAAAATGTGTTTTTATATTTATAACATATGATACAGTTACAGTTCAATAAACAAGTAATTAATATTAAGTCAGTTGAATTTTAGACACAATATTGGCAAAAAAATCTATTTCAGCAGTGAAAATAGTTCCACAGCGCATCTCAAAGGAAAACTCAACCGTGTTTCATTACCGAATGATTCAGTGTTTTGAACGAATCAGTTGAGTCAAAGATTCAATGAATTCCTATTAATTTACAACGGCCTCATCCCTGAATGAATCAGCCGTTTGAATGAATCGTTTGAATAAATGACTCAATGACTCACTCATTAAGACGGTCGCCTGCCGCCTCCTACTAGCGGTTTATAAATATTATTTCTATGTACAAATAATATTTCTTATTTGTATATTAAAAAAATATTTTAAATAATCTCATTACATTATTTAATGCAGTTTAATTTGATTGGTAACAGCCCTTAAGCATCTCATTATTCTATTTTAATTTATTGATCAAATTTAAGAATTTTTTATGAAAGATGAAGCAAACGTTTAGGGAAAAATGCCCTTTATAAAGGTTAAAATATCATAAATATGCCGATTTATATATGTTAAAGCTGACTGAACTAATGAGAATACTGATTCGGAATAAATTATATTTACAACACACACACAAAAAAAAAATCTATTTCAATAGTGAATGAATTACCTAAGGACAAATGAAAAGGCTTAAATGTTGAGCCCTGGTGTATATTTTTTTTATTATTATTCATTTATTTACCCATAAACCTGTTTTTAGGAAGCCATAATTTACAGTGGCAAGAATAACTTTGTGAAACCTTTGGGGGTGGTGGACAGGGTTTACATTAAGACAGGAGTATGCCTTAATCTAGTTAATCGTGCATTTCTTTTCTTTTATTCCACAGCTGATGTGTGCAGTTTTTTATCGCTTGCATTAAAATTTGTCTCTTGTTTTGTTTTTTAATTGCAGTCTTTTTCTTCTGCCATTCATGCTTATCAGCTCCATGCCATCTTAAGCTTTTCTTGGTTCAGCTGTACGCAGTCTGAAAAGGTTTTTTGGCAGTTTGCTAAAATAAAAGAGCCTTTCTAAGAGCCATCGTTTTAGCTGTTGACTTTTCTACCTTGAGAAAGAACTTAAACGAACAACTTAAAAAGGCATGACAAATCATGACATAAGACTGACATCACTCACAACGTACCAATGCATTATCCCTCATGAACAAATATAACGTCTGATGTTTGCACACGTGTATACCAGTATACCATTACGACATCCTTCATGAATTAACATGAAGTCTGATGTTTGTATACATTTATACCAACGTACCATCATGTCACATATGCAAATATAGTCTCAAATACAACAATTTCATTGGCTGATGTGTGTGTTATCACGTTAACACGGCCAAACGGTGTGTGTTGACGCGGTCAAAATTCACGCGTTTCGTTTAAAGACTTTTGACCCCGATCGCCTGCCATACGTCCAAGGGGCGCTACACCTGGCGGGACGAGCACAGGCCTCAGCAGCAGACGGTATTGAGAATTAACAGAGGTTTAGATGTTGATGAATTATTGTTTAATTTGTATAGTCACCATAATGGTGATACGTGTTGGCTTTAGCTGGGCTCTTGCCCTTGACATTTGAACATTAGTTTTTCTCTGGCTGCTTTACCTGTGTGTTTAAAAGGCACAATTGTTATAGCAAAAAAAGCCAAGATTAAATTGATCCAGTGACTATGACTGCATATTGATGTTGTCATCAATAAAGATTATAAGACAGTAGCACCTCATTTCAGTTTAATCTCTTATTGTCTGGGTCTTTCCACATGATTGATATGAAAGTCCTGTGATTTTTACAGCAGAAAATCCAACAGAATTGTTATAATTTGAACAATTGTAAAAACATTATGCAAAATTGTTTTTTAAAACAATTGTTATTTTGTCAACACATAGACATCAAAAATCAGCATATGAATCTCAACAATGGTGACCCTCAAATGAAATGCTTCATGTTGCAATGCATGCTGGGTACCTAATAGTACACCTATACTCAAAACATTTTTAGAATGTGAACTAATGATTTTCAGTGAAGACTACAGAAACTTGATTTGTCTACTGCACCCTCTTAAGATTTTATGTTAATACAACTCAACATGTTTAGTTTCAGCTTGTGTAAAAAGTTAGGGTTCCATGTTAATACAACTCAACATGTTTAGTTTCAGCTTGTGTAAAAACTAAAGTGGTACAGGGCAACGGGTTTCCACGCGATTTGCGAGTAAAGTCAACTAATTCGGGTTAAGAGTACGCTGCGTGTTTTAAATAGCGTAAAACATTTTTTTTATAACGAAACGCAATATGTGGCTGCCGGTGGTGATTTTGTGGCGCACCGCCACAAATTAGTCTATGTGTGGGAAACACTGATGTGTGAATGAATTATGTGTTTATTTATTAATATGTATATATTGGGAATGGATTATTATGGATATCTTTACATTTCAGCATTTCTTTAGCAAAAATATGACCACATTTTTGCCTTCTCTGGCAAAATACGACACCTCTCCTGACTTATTGCATGTCCTGTATTTAGAACGCATCACCTTAAATGTAGTGACGTGAAACCCCTCGTGGAAGAAGAATGCCGTCATGTTTACAACTGTGACAAGGAGTGCTCATCGGGATTAGATGTACGCCGGTCTGTTGTAGGGACATCGACTTTTCACACTAAACATGACGCACGGAACAAAACGAACTTTGATTGCCTGCTCGTGTATCTATTTTACAAACTATAAATGTATTGTTTTGTTAGTCCCTAGTGTATTTAAATGTCTGAAACCTAAAATAAACTTTATGTGGTTGAAAACACAGAATATTTGTGATATATGACAGTGCTGAGCTCGTCTGTCTCTGGCTCAGCGCCAGCCAACGAGCGAACGCAGATTTGAATTTAGAAGTTGATGATCACGCGATCTGAACGTTCTAATCACAGCGGTGTGAACGATCGTACGCATCGAATGGTTAACTAGCGATTACATACTGATTATGCTTCTTGCGTCCGTTTCGGAGAACCAGATGGCGAATATTTCAACCGACAGCTGACGAGCTGAGGCATTTAAGTGGCACCAAAATGAGGCACCGAAATCTGCGTTTTGATTCTGTCCGGTTACATACCGTTACCTGGGTACCGGTTCCATATAAGTACCGGGTTTCGGTACCCAACCCTACACACCACACACCACACAAGGGAATTACGGCCCTTGGGCAGACCGCTCCTGTTTGCCAGATCTGGGCCACAAGCAGGCCATATGCCACATGTCAGCCAAAAGCAAAGAAATAAACCACAACTGGACCTTATCTGAGCCACAAAATCTGTGTATATTAAATATGGAGTCATCTCAGCCTTAATAAGCCTGTTAAGGAAAGGAAGAGAACAGAAAAAGAGACGAGCAGAAACACAAGAACTACAACTGACTTCAGACACAGCCTCAGATGAAATCAACTGAAGAAAAAAGAAGACATTAAATCTGTGAAGATCTCAGCAGAGGAGGATTAAACAACTCCACAAACAGCATTACCAGCTTCACTTATTACTAACCAGACTGACTTTATTTCTGTCAGACGTCTACAAAAGTTTTATTGAGAATTAACAGAGGTTTAACTCTAATGTGTTTCATTTGAAGTCACCATAACAGTGATTAGTGTTTCCATTAGTTGGGCTCTTAACTCTTATTATATCTTTCGTCTTTTGCATGTAAGCCTGATGAAAAATACATGTTAAGTTTCAACCTTCACGGTTTGGTGCGATACGATACGCTGGTAACACGGCTCGGTACGTTTTCAATACAGCAAAAAGAAAGAAATGCCAGAGTACAGAACGGTTCAATACGAATACATGTATCGTTACACCCCTATTGATCTGCTATTAGGGATATAGTTCTTTATAATTAAAAACACAAGTACTGTTTTTGACTAAGTGTGGCATATTCAGAACTACTGTACAGTGAATGACAGCCAGAAACCCTGAGATCAATCTACAGGTTTCATACATTTTTAATAAAACATTTCCATGACTTTTGAGGCAAATATTCATGTTCATATTCATATTCAATTCATGTTCAAATTTACCATAGTAATTCTGTAGCCTACATACATTAGAAAACATTCAGAAAATAAGCCAATAGAGACACAGTGTGTAACATTACCAGGTGATATGGTTGCTGGTGTAACAGCTATAGAGCTGGTCTTAATGCTGGCAGTGTCTGAAAGTTTGGATGAATAGTGATTAATGAACAGAGACACAAATATCATGAATGTGTAAGAAAGAGCTCATGTGAATATTATTACCTGCACAGTATGCAAGATTGCAGAAAGTTGGACTAACCAGCTCATAGACATAATAATTGCCTGGACAGGCTTTGACTTTAATGGGAAAAGACCCGTAATAGCAGCAGTAATTGACATAGCGACCGCAGACATCTCGAGTGACGACTCCATCTTCCACTGTTGGGTGTCCACCACATATCCACAGTGAGATATTAGTGCCACAGCTGTACTGAACAACACACGTGTCTGGTATATGAGCGCTCACGCCGTTAATGAAGAGACGATACCAGCCGCTCCAGGAGACAGACGTGTCACAATTGTAGTATGAATGTAAGCCATATGTATTACTGATGGATCTCCATGGATTGTCCAGCACAGTGTAGATGATGCATGGGTCTGCAGAGAGATTAGCTGTTATGAAAATATATTAAGAAATTAACAAGTTTCTGAAAAACATGTTATTATGATTGAATGGAGGAAGGGTCTTAAAATTCTCTATGCCAGTGGTTCTCAATTCCAGTCCTCGGGACCCGAGGACATTTTGTATGTCTCCCTTATTTAACACACCTGAACCAGATCATCAGCTCATTAGGAGAGACTCCATGAACTGAACTGAGTGTGTTAGATAAGAGAGACATACAAAATGTGCAGAGCAGTGGGTCCCGAAGACTGGAATTGAGAACCACTGCTCTATGCTACACACAGTAGGAGGGTCCTCCTGGATCCAAACATGTAAGGTACACTATCTTCTTGGTTAACCCGGTGTAACTCCCTTCATATTTTTGCTATATCTTCTGAGACAAAGATGCTAATAAACGCAATCAGTAATGAGTGATGCACAAAAAAAGCATTATAGCATAACTTGACATCAACAATCAGCATATGAATCTGAACAATAGTGACAATAAAATATTCAGATAAACAGATCAACTCTAGACATCCCCAAAACAGGCTACTTAAAATCACAATAAAAGCACAATTAAAGAAAATAGTAAGATCATTCAGCTGCATAATTTATTCATGCCTCAATGCATGCTGGGAGTCATCGATGTGTTTTGTTCATAGACAGTAAAAGAAATGGACACAGCGACCCCATTGGATTCAACGGAGACAAAGTGAAGCCAATTAGAAACTCTTTACTTCCTGGGGGTCCAGCATACTGCGCAGACTCAAACTGAGCTCGACGAAGTAGATGTGACGTGAGCAAACCGTCTGTCTTCTAGTAGCTGTGCCAAGATCAATCTGAATCATTACCTTCCGAAACTCGCAGAGACGGAGAGCGTGAGTAGGAGCTGTCCATGATCTTGGAGCAGGAGAAACTTTTTGTAGGTGTTCTGATTAATTACTTTGTCATTTTGCCTCGACGTCCTCCCGATTGCCCGCGAGCTTCTCCTCCTGTCCATACGGTAATTTTCTACTGTGCGACAGAGAGTCGCGTGGCTGTGACGCAATCGTTAGCCTACTTTTACAAAAACTGCTTCTACAGGGCCATAACGTAAGATACAAGGTAATGGAGACTTTTATACATTTTCGTGTTTCTTTAGAAATAAATAATGGACAAATGGAGTCTTTAAACGCCTCAGATGTGAAGTTATTCGCTGTCAAAGTGACGCCAAAATGAATGGGAGTCAATGGGATGCTAACTGCAGGTGGGGTTCCGCAAGCCAATGGCGGCGCCCGGGGTACCTTCAAAATAATACAAATCCCTGCCCCCCTGGTTTTGTTCTCTGCTGGCTCCCAGCATGCATTGCGGCAAAAATATATGTGTTGATTGTCACCATTGTTGAGATGTATGTGCTGATTCTTGATGTCTGTGTGTCTCAGTAATGTATGAGCTAAATTTTTTTTTTTTGTAAATCTTTAAGTTTCTTTATAATAACCAGTTACAACAACACTATTGGATCTCTTGCTGTTGTAACTGTGTGTTCCCTTTCGAGAGGTCTCTCCTATTGCGTAAGTAGCTTACGCTATGGGAAAACATCTTTTCTCGAGAATATTGAAGCCTTTTTTTTAAAACGCAGTGTAGCTGCACAGCATACACAGATGAGTGGCGTGCACGGTCATTTGTTGTGCTGCGGCAACTTCACGAACCTATGAGGGGGCGGCTCAGACGCGTAGTCCAATCAGGGCAATTCGCACCCTGACACGTCAGAGCACTCCAGGATGGACGTGGCCAGAGGCTATAAATTGTCTTTTAAACTTTTAAACTGTCTAAGAGTCTTAGATTAAGATCTCCTTCAGCGAACCACCACTTTGCTGAAACTCCGGATTAAGAAGCCTTCGCCGCCGTTGACAAGCATCCAGCGGAACCAGCCCCTGCTTCGCAGGTCTGAGGACGCCGACTTCCTTCGCCGCCTTCAACCACTGTTCTGCTGATCACTATCCTTTTTTGCTGTGTGTCCGCCCCTGCGACACATTAACTAAAAGAGAAATTTCCAGCGGGCGTTGTTGCAAATGCCTCGCACCAACTGCGCCTCGTGCAGAGGCCCTCTCGTCGGTGGAGATCGTCACATCCTCTGCGCTTCCTGCCTGGGCTGGGACCATGCAGAAGCTGCACTCGCCAAGGGCGGCAGCCCTGAGTGCGATTTGATGGATCTCCCCACACTGCGGGCTCGCCTTGCCGTCTTCACCGAGGACGACCCTGCCCTTTCCGCTCTCTCTCTCTACCTTTGCTCGAGCCATGCAAGAAAAAGCGCAAAGGATGCCTGAGTGGACGGAGACGGAGACCAGCGATATCACGCCTTTCTCTCGCTGCATCTGACTGTGATGATTGGGCGGGCTCCACTTCCGGCCCCGCACCGTCGACCCAGGCCAGCACAAGAGTGAACTTGGACGCTGAGATCATTCGTGTTCTCTCCAGGGCCGTCGAAGACCGCCGGCAGGCCCCTCAGCAGAGACCCGCCCCGTTCAACAGCATTGCACGCTCCTATGGCCGGACAATCATTAGGAAGAAACGACCTCATTGTCCGCTTCCTTAAAGGGGCAAGGAGGCTAAACCCTCCGCGACCCCCCTCTGTGCCTATCTGGGACCTCTCCACGGTCCTGGAAGCACTAAAGGGTGCCCCGTTTGAGCCACTTCAGTCTGCCGACCTGAAGCATCTCTCGCTCAAAACCGCTCTTTTACTGGCGCTTGCCTCCGTTAAAAGAGAGGGCGATTTACACGCGCTGTCTTCGAGCGCATCCTGTCTTGAGTTTGGACCTAACGACTGCAGAGCCGTCCTTAAGCCAAGGCATGGGTATATTCCTAAAGTGCTCTCCACTCTCTTCAGAGCACAGGTTATTTCCCTAGCAGCTCTTTCCTCACCAGAGGACGAAAGAGACGCGAATTTACTCTGTCCCGTCAGGGCTCTTAGAGTGTATCTAGAGCGTTCTGCCTCGTTCAGACAGTCTGAACAGCTTTTTGTGTGCTTTGGCGGCCGCACCAAAGGTCTCGCTGTCTCAAAGCAGAGATTATCGCGGTGGATAGTTGACGCTATAGCGCTGGCTTATGAGTCTAAGGGCCTTCACTGCCCCTTAGGCATCAGAGCATATTCCACAAGAGGCATTGCCTCATCTTGGGCTTGGTCAAGTGGAATACCCATTGAGGATATCTGTGCGGCGGCCGGCTGGGCCTCACCGTCCACATTTATCAGGTTTTATAACCTACAAGTCCCTGCTCTGCATTCCAGGGTACTTTCAGTATGAAATGTGTAAGCACAAAACCCCCATTAAACGTGGGCCCGATATTATCCGGTCCTGTTTTACGCGAACTATAGTTCATATATATATTATTATTATATATATACTATACATTATATATCATTTATTAGGGTTTGGCCCTCATTAGGCCCACTATAGAGCGTCAGGCTAATATTAGAGCGAAGTTAAGCATGCACGGCGTTTTGAAGGGGGTTCCCATAGCGTAAGCTACTTACGCAATAGGAGAGACCTCTCAACCTCTGAGATGAGGGAACGAGTATTGCGTAACTTGCCGTGCTTGTGCTTTGGTCAGGGAATCGCTTCAGTCGATTTAACCTAAGACTCTGACGGACGATGGGCTCAATTTATAGCCTCTGGCCACGCCCATCCTGGCAGATTGCCCTGATTGGACTACGCGTCTGAGCTGCCCCGTCATAGGTTCGTGCAGTTGCCAATGACTGTGCTCACCGCTCATCTGTGTATGCTGTGCAGCTACACTGCGTTTTTAAAAAATGGCTTCAATATTCTCGAGAAAAGGAGTTTTCCCATAGCGTAAGCTACTTACGCAATACTCGTTCCCTCATCTCAGGTAACCGAGGTTACGTTAGTAACCGACACGTTAATAAAGCACATCTGTTATGGAAAAAAGCCAAGAGAAAATAGATCAGGTGATTTAAGAAACTGTTGATCTATTGCCTGATTCGCTGATCTAATCCAGTGTCTAAATTTTTTATATATGGTGATGTGTTGGTCATTTTTATTTTTGATTAGAAAACATTCAGAAAATAAGCCAATAGAGACACAGTGTGTAACATTACCAGGTGAGATGGTCACTGGTGTGACAGTTGTAGGGCTGGTGATAATGCTGTCAGTGTCTGAAAGTTTGGATGAATAGTGATTAATGAACAGAGACACAAATATCATGAATGTGTAGAAAGAGCTCATGTGAATATTATTACCTGCACAGTATGCTGAGTTGCAGCGAGTTGGACTAACCAGCTCATAGACATAATAGTTGCCTGGACAGGCTTTGACTTTAATAGGAAAAGACCCGTAATAGCAGCAGTAATTGACATAGTGACCGCAGACATCTCGAGTGACGACTCCATCTGTTACTGTTGGGTGTCCACCACGTATCCAGAGTGGGACATTAGTGCCACAGCTGTACTGAGCAACACATGTGTCTGGGATATGAGCGCTCATGCCATTAATGAAGAGACGATACCAGCCGCTCCAGGAGACAGACGTGTCACATATGGAGTTATTTCCATTATTGATGGATCTCCATGGATTGTCCAGCACAGTGTAGATGATGCATGGGTCTGCAGAGAGATTAGCTGTTATGAAAATATATCAAGAAATTAACAAGTTTCTGAAAACATGTTATTATAAAATGTAACCAGAAGTGCAGCTTGAGACATTACTTTTTTTTTTCTTTTTTCTTCTTTTGCTATTTCGGAGCAATTAATTTTGATTCACAATATTGTTTTAAATGCATTTGAATATCAATGTGTCTTAAAGGGGTCATATAATGCCATTTTTGTACAAGCTAATATGACTCTTTAGGGTCTAAATTAAAAGTTTGTAATATACTTTAATTAAAAATTTTCATTAGTATTGTAAGAAAACACTAATTGTACCTGGTCAAAACCAGCTCTGTTTTCAGCACGCCGTTTAAGTGCATGTGTCTTTAAATGATAATGAGCTTTGCTCACCCCGCCCCTCTGTTCTGTGCGTACACCGTTTGTAACACAATAACACAATAACCATAACGTGTTGTTCATTATAAACGTGGGATTATGAATTATATTGAGAACGTCGTACATAGAAAACATGCCGTAATGTACTCTGAGTGTAAACCTAAGCCGCATTCATCGTGAAGTGTGCAAGCGATTTGCAAAGATTAATATAAAGATTAATATAAAGGTTAATAAAACGTTACACTCACTTCTTCTTCTGGAGGTGCAGCAGGAACATGAATAGTTGGTACTGATCCTTTTTTCAGGAGCAGCTTCTTAGTAAAACCAGCTTTATACTGACCCTCCTTTATAAAGCAGTCTGGTGTGTGAAATGATTCACGCAAACATGAGAGCATTGACGCTGATCGTGGGGAATATTCCCTTCGAAAACAAAAATCAGCCACTGCGTCTTCAGCGGTTTGGATTTAGGAACATCAACATGACTGCTGTGTTCCTTATTGCACCCAAGAACAGAACACCACAATCGCTTAGACGCCATTCTGCTCATAGACAGTGCTCCAGCGTATCAACAATGACGCGCGGACTATGATTGACAGCTCGCTCATGAGCGAGGGAGGGTCTGTGTTGAAAGCTGCTGTCAGTCAACAATCGTGGGAGGGGCGTTGATTTTGTGAACGGCTTGATTTGAGACGGGAAAACATATAAGATTTAAAAAAAACCACTGGATGTCTTTTTATCATTTTATGATGGTTGTGTACAGGCACTGCCAACACACATTTCAGTATAATCAACTTGTAAAAGTGCATGTACTATATGACCCCTTTAAAGAAAAAGATAAACTTGTAAATTGGAAGTAAACACGTTACATTCCAGTACAATCATACAAACGATTTTATTTCCATTTTCTTGGTCTAAAAACGACCATTACAAAATTACCTAACATTGCCAGGTTTTTACGCAGGAATCCTGATACATAAACTAATATTAAAGTGACAATCTGACATTCAGTTTCCTCAACATTTCATATGGAAATAATGGGAAAAAAGGTTACATGTTTGTTAACTTAATGCTTTTACTAAAACAGCAGTATTTTATTTTACAGAAAACAATGAAGTTTCTACGCAGCATGTGAAGTGTTTTATTACAGTAGTGTCCTCACCAACACTGCACTAAACAAAACTATGTCCAAAAGACGTCTTTTCAACGTCTATGTCACAAAAGTCGGACATTGAAAAGACGTCCACTGAAGAGCCGGAATGAACGTTTTTATGACGTCTTTTTTGACGTGTTCTGCACGTCCGATATAGACGTTCATGGAACCTCCGTTCAAAACTTAAAAACTTGTTCAAATGTGGCCATTGTGGACATATTTTCCATGTTTGCTTTAGTTGGGCTCTTGGTCCCCGTTCGTCTTGTGATAGCTTTTCTTTGGCTGCTGTACCTGTGTGTTTGGATAACACAATTGTTGTGGCAGAAAAAGCCAAGATAAAGCAAGTGTGGCTCAGTGGGAAACACTGTCTGAGCCAGAAAGTCTTTCCTTCAGATCTGGTTTCTCAGATGTGTCTTTTATGTTCATGATTCTGATCTGATCTGTTCATGATCTGTGCTGCGTCTCGCCATGTTTACCTCTACTTCTTGTTTACTTCCGGTATACCAGGGATCATATCCGGGTTTTTTAAAAACCCGGATATGATCCCTGGGGTACCCCTTTTCTAACCCGAATATTTGGTCATGTAAACGCGTATCGGCATATCCCCATCAAAAGGAACATTGATTTGTGTTCTGCGCATGTTCTATTCGCAAGGAATCTTGGTCTTTTGAGTAGAGACGGCGCATACAGAAACCCGCGTGCAGTATACCGGAAGTAAACAAGAAGTAGAGGTTAACATGGCGAGACGCAGCACAGCACCACACTTTTGGAGCAAGGAGGAAAGCGCAAACAAAGGCGATCGCTATCTGCCCCGAACTATCCCGCGTGTTGCTGCTGTTGTTGTTGCCTTTGGATACAGGAAGAAGAATCGGAAATGACGCATATTGCGTCTTAAGGTTGTCCGTACGTCCAGACGCTAACCGTGCGTCGCCGTTTACATCGGGATATTGCCAATTGATTACAAATTCCATGTATACAGGAGTAACTCTCTCTGCTCATGCATGTAAACGGGTTATTCCGAATGTTTCGGAAACCCAAATAGTGACCTTAACCCGACCATAACCCTAATTTTAACAGCTTGTAAACGTAGTCACTGAGAGATACAGACCGACAGAGATATATGGAGTTAATATTGTGCCATAATTAAACAAACAAATCCAGCATTTTTCAAACAAACTCGATTCACAAACAAACAGAAGGCAATGGGCAAGTACAAAAGTCAATTTGAGTGAAAATGCAGTGGAGTAACAAATATTTGGAGCCCCTGAAGAGACCTTTGCAAAAATAAAAAATATACAGACTTTCGCGTGCTCACGCGTTACAGTTTCCGGTTTGCGTTATAGTGTCATTACTACAAATGTGGGAATAGGGCAACGTGATCTCATGAGAATACGTGTGTATTTTTACGCAAAGTGTAGTTCTACCATACGTACATTTATTTACGTTTTATACACACAGAAATGTATAATACTGACGTATTTACAGCACTAAAACGTATAACATTTACGTATTGACAGCACAAAAAACGTAATTTATTTACGTATAAACAACTTTACCGACGTACAAATTTGTACGTATTCCTATTTAACTTATGCATATTAAAATCGTGGCATTAATGTTTTGACTCTAGTGCATTCAATTGTCTTATCAATTGAATTTTCAGTCGCATTTATTAATACAGTTTAACTTTACTCATATAATAAGGTTACTCATAAATAATAACATTTCGCTCTGTTCGTGCCTTCTGCTGCAAACTCGTTTCGGAGGATTAGCCTACATGGTTAAACAAGAATACACTTTAAAACCTCAATAAAATACCTTCTTTAATCGTTTAACCATTTTGTAATATTTGGTTTATTTACCGTGAGACACAAAAGGCGTTTTCTCCTATAGACCCATAATACACTAAAACACAACATAAATTCACAAAAGAAATCAATTTTATTAGCTTGATGTAATCCAAATCTTTAGAATCCATTCGTTGTTTGCAAGAAACAGATCCAAATTCAGCCCTTTATCCAGTGATCTTCATCATTTCTCAGCAGCAGAGACCCTAAACGTCAAATCCCGCGCTCGTGGTGAATTCAAATTCAAAAATTGTGCCCGAAGCGTTACCGCATGTTTTACGGCATCAAACACTCATTGGCTCTCGCATGCTTCGTCACAGATTGTGACATGCCGTGTTTAAGTTGGTGCACATTTTAAGCATATCATTGTCATGTAAACGTACCCTGAGTGTGTACTCATATAAACACTAAGCAGTGTTAATTTAACACTGGATATTTTGCTGGATGAGAGATTGAAGGAACCATTAAAAGCATGGAAAAGTGCCGTTTTGTCTTTCCTATTGTTGAGATTCAAAGAGGGATTTTGTGATTTTGTTTAAGAATAATTATGCCAGCAGTCGAATTAAATGGGAGTAGAAATAAAATCCCCAACCAGGTCGGGGTGTCATTGAAATTCAGTTTGTCAGTCTGTTCAAACTATATTCAATATAGTTTGAACAGAGTTTCGATTGACACAACTCATCCAAAGATTCCAACTATCTTCCTGTTGAACTATCTTCCTGTTCAAACGCTCAGCATCTTCATTCCACCGTTCCGCTTCACTTCCTTTCCTCCACATGTTCTTTTTCTCCTATAGCAGACTACACCCTTTTTTCATCATCTTTTTTGATTTTCGGTCAGATAAATCATGAAGATAATTACCAAAATGAATTGTGTATAAAGATGAATGAGACTACTTAATTGGAAAATTAAGCTTTAGTATATTAATTTAAAAAATAGGTTGGATGAACAGAAGTGTAATAAATAATGTAAATTAAATTGTATGTAAAAAAAATTAAGGTTAATGGTTAAAAATTAAGGTTGTAAAGGTTAATGAATTAATTTTTTTTGTGTATTTACATTAAGGTGGAAAAGGACTTTCATCATAAAAAAATAAAAAAAAGATTATATTAAACTAGATAAGTTATTTTAACTATCTTGGAGAAATCAGGTTATGCTTCAGTAAAACCTTTTTATTTTTTTTATTTTTTTTTAGGTTGTTTGAATTCACAATCAGTAATCTTAAAGCCCATGTTGCAGGTTAGAGTACCCAGTAAGCCAATGTATAGAAAAATAATGTAGGAACTAGATTTAAATATAAACATATACTTATAAAACGCTATTTAGGCTTCTGGGGTCGTTTTTGTGAGAAATTTTTACTTCCGCATTTGAAAATCGCTTAAACCGCCGAACCTGAAGTGACGTAACATGAGGTAGAGCGGTCAAAGTAAATCAACTAGCGAATAGGAAAGCAATGGATGACAGCTCGGAAAGGGAATTGTAGCCTAAATGTTTACTCGTATGATATATATATAATTCATTTATAATTGATATATATGATGATATCATATAATTATGAGCCTGATATGAAGCCAAGTGAGCAGGACAGGCCAGGGTTAGACAGAACAACGGTGAGTTGTGGTGTGAGGAGAACAGGGCGAGAGAACATTGTTAGCTTATAGATGTATTCACGTTAGCCGACGATATGTACAACACTATGCTCAGATCACAATACTGTACAGATTATTATCATCATGTATCAGGCAATAGCAAAGCTAGTACTTAGACCCTTACCTGCATGTGTTGTGTGTGTCAGCCATTAGGAGACAGTTTCCAGAGGAAGAGGGACTTTATAAAGGCTTTGAATTGACCCATTTGGTGACGATGAATAAAATAAATGATCACAATCACAACTGTCTTACTGTATAAAAACTTTATATGTAGAAACAGCCAACACAAACATTAAAGTCGGTTTGTACAGATTGAAAATGAATTATAGAACATAATATATTATATTTATAATAATAATAATAGTGTCGGCTGCAGACTAATAACAAACACATAAATGCATTACATTACAAGTTTATGTAGGATCTGTTAATGAATTAAATTAAGACAAGGCACATTTTGTAAAACAGATGTACAATATGTGATCTCTGACGGATCCGTGAGCGTCATGTTTCCCGCTGGCGGCCGAACCACATGCTGACGGCGGACCGTCACCGGGCGACCCGATGAAGGAGCTGGGACAGTGTGCACATATCGCCGGGATTATAATCATTCGGTCCACACTACCGCGTTTTTCAAAGCAGAAGCAGAAGTGAAGTCCCGTCTCTTACCCGGCACAAAACGCACACAGGCACGGAAGATTGCACCGTCCTTTTTCTTATTCGGAAACCTGTGGACTCGATGTCCTGACAGGCCATAATTCACAATCATTTACCACGACGATGATTCATTGAAATACAATAAGCACAGAAAACACACTGAATCATGACCGCTCCAACTGACTACCAACCTATCTCTGCACTGAGCGCGAACGCAGAGCCAAACGACTACCTCATGTGACGTCATATGACGCGATGGTGAAAAAAATCGCTTTTTCAACACGGTCAAGGAAATGGTCACGTTTTCTATTAAATTTGTGCCCTTATGTCTTGCAAAACAATTTTTAATCCTGCATTTACTTTTCATATGGTATTTTCATACAAGGTTATATTAATAATAAAAAATAAAAAAAAACCTGCAACATGGGCTTTAATTTATTTCATTTCAATAAAACCAGTTATTGTAGATGTTTCCACATGAAGTACATTTTCTAAGTTGAAATGACAAAACCTTTTTTCAGTGTACATTACCAATTTCAGTCGTCACCGGTGAGACAGTTGAAAAGGCCAAGTACAGTCTTAAGACATCTAAAAAATAATTATGAATGCAAATTAATCAACATGTTACAGAGGACACAATGAAATAGCATAGACAGTAAAAGAAACGGACAAAGCGACCCCATAGACTTCAACGGACAAAAGTGAAGTCAATTAGAAACACTCACTTCCTGATGGCTGAGCGTACTGCGCAGGCTCAAACTGAGCTTGACGACGTAGATGTGACGTGAATGGATTCACCTGAATCACAAAACTCATTTAGAGAGTTAGGTTTACTTTGTTGATTACAGCAGCCTGTGATTATATAGTACATTATTTTCAGCATTATCAATATAATCAAAAAGATTTCTTAAAAGTTGTTCTGATCAAAAGACTTTGAAAAAGTGTTTTATTTGGAAACACAGACATCAAGAATCAGCCTGTGATTCTCAACAATGGTGAGAATAATAAAGCATGTTGCAGTGCATCCTGGGTGCCACCAATCAAAACTCATTCATGGCTCCCATCATGCATTGCGGTATGAATAAATTATGATCTGAATTGTCTTAGTAATTTCCTTTTCCTAATTGAATATTCTTTTTGTCACCATTGTTGAGATTCATACACTGAATCTTGATGTCTGTGTGTGCCTTAAAGATTTTTGTTTTTTATTTATCAGAACAACTTTTAAGAAATCATTTGGATTATATTGAAAAATCTGGATCTTATTCTGTTGAATCACTGTGATGCTGTAATGACCAATATACATTTAAGTCAGAGATTAGGCTCTAAATGAGTTCAGTGATTCAGGTCAAATGATGATTACGACACCAGCTGTTCACCTTTTCTCTTTGTTCATCTGGCTGTTATAATCAGTTACAGCAGCCAAACAAAATCTAAAGTTAAACATTTAAAGGTCAACTGCCCAACTAAATCACACACTGATCACCGTGCTGGTGACTGGGTTTTTTTTTTTCATTTTTTTTTTTTTCATTCAGTGATTCTGCTTGTTAACATCAGGTGTCTTCAATAATGGTCAATCATCACTAATCATTAACTTTAACACTCTTGAGTGTCAATTTAACACTCATATTTTAACACTTTAACACTCTTGAGTCTGGAGCCATATAAACTCCCAGGAGAGTTCATTTAACACTGGAGTTTTAGCTGATTTCACTAATTAGTTCTCTCTCCTGGCTGAATTAGCAAATACAGGTGATTGGAACAAAATACTGAGGAGGACTTTTACTTTCTGAACCTGAATGTTCCACCTCTGCTCTCTAGGCTACAACATGAAACTTAAATAGACTAAATATATAAAGCTATGAAACTTCACTTTGCACTCATCCACAATGTTTCACCAGGGAACAAATTATAGATTAATGTGACAGACAAACCAACAATCAATCAATCAATCAATAAATACATCGCCTGTTAGATAAACACAAGACGATTTATATCTCATCAAATAGGCGCTATCTTTATAAATAAACCAAAGATTTGAGCTTTAAACAACTACATTCTCACCTGAAAAACTCTTAAATTACACAGGTTTTCTAATCTGCTATTGACGCTTGCTGGTTGGTGTGAGATGCATTCTGGGATACCTGGCTGTCTCAAGTCCGCACAAGTCACCTCTCGATGCATCCTTGGTAAAAGGGGCGGATCAAGAACACATCCGGGGATAACAGGTCCAGATATTTAGCATGTCAAATATCTCACGGGCGTTGGCGATTCTCTCAGATCACATCTTTGATAATTCACACGGTGTGATTTGCCTATGATTTCGGGCATTTGTCAGCGATCTCGCAAACCGAGTTGGTAGCTGCGGCAAGTTTAAACTTTAAGATCAGTCAAATTCACCAAAATGAACCAGGTGATTTAAAAGAATCGGTTCAAAAGTATGTCTTGTCATGTTACTGATAACGATACTGATACATCATTTTAATTTCCTTTCTCATACAATGGTGCATGAAATAATCAAAAATGACATAAATCATTCAGCCTAATTTATTCCTCTACCTGAAGACTTAAATGTTTTGGGGCCCGTCGCACGTTAGCCTAGTTAGATTTAATCTCTTTTCAGTTGATTTCATCTACAGCTGTGTCCAGAAGTCAGTTGCAGTTCTTTTGTTTCTCTTTTCTTCAGTGATTCTACTTGTTATCATCAGGTTTCTTCAATAATTAAACAATCATCAATCAATTAATTACTTAATTATCTCATTAACTCTAACACTGCTGCGGTGTTTCTATGAACACTCTGCTGAAGTTTCCCTTATGAACACTGAGCGATGGTTATTCAACACTGGGGAATTTACTGTGAAGCGATGTGAAGGATAAACCAGATCTGATTCACTGGTCATTACATCAGCAGACAAAAGCAAAAAAAAAAAAAACACTGTTTAAACTTACACAGAATATCAGAGATGAGAGGATGAGTTTTTATAAAACCTGAAATATGAAGAAAAAGTCAATAAAAACAACTGAAATTGTATTGGATTGAGTCTGAGAAAACTACATTCATCATACGTTCACAGTGAGGTTTTTTGGGCAATGACAGCCAACCTTTAAACACAAGAAGAATACTCACATTTATGAAAGGAAGCCATTGTCAGTTTTGACAGTCCAGTTTATTTGTTTATTCACAAACCAGTTCAGAGGATGAGTTTCCTTTAGAGAATAAACAAATTAGCCATTGCATTTACGTAAAAAAAGCTGTTTTCTCTTAGTTTCAAACACACATGTAAAACATTCCACAGCATTTATGATTTTGTTTAGGAGTTCAAATTGAGACTTTTAATTGTCAAAGCATAATGTAATAAAGGATGAAATTATACACAGTAAATTCCCCTGTGTTAAATTTAACACCGCTCGGTGTTCATATGGGAACCACCAGCAGGGTGTTAAAAGTAACACTGAAGCAGTGTTAGAGTTAATTAGATAATTAAGTGTTTAATTGAACGATGATTGAGCATTGAAGACACCTGATGATAACGAGCAGAATCACTGAAGAAAAGAGAAACACAAGAACTACAACTGACTTCACAGCAAAATCCCCAGTGTTAAATTAACACTCCTCAGTGTACATATGTGTCCACACTAGGGCTGGGCGATTTAAATCGCGATATTGTTATGCGCATCTCGTCAGTAAAGCCGGTTCCTTGATTTAGTAGTAAATCACCATCACCTGCTTTCAGATGGAGCGGCATTTAGGGCTGAGAAGATAATTAAGTGATTCATTTAGTGATGATTGAGCATTATTGAAGACACCTGATGTTAACAAGCAGAATCACTGAAGAAGAAAAGCACAAATTGTAAGTTACCATTAAGGTGATGGGTGTTTGCTTTAGTTGGGCTCTAGACCATTATATGTTTACTCTAATATTTACTGTTGTTTGTCTGCTGTTATTGATTTATAACAGTTAAATGAACAAAGTAAAATGTTATCTTATAGTGTTGATTATGTTTTGACATAATCATACTGTGATCTGAAAAGTGAAACATATTAAGATAGTTTGGTTTAACTTGTTAGCAGCAGTTTTGTGATTCTTCAGCCTATGATTATCAGGACTTTACTTATAATTCAAAATATTTAATAAACATTGCTCTAATCAAAAAGACGTTCAGACATCAATAATCAGCCTGTGAATCTCAACAATGGTGGTGACAATAATAAAGCATGTTGCAGTGGCTGCCACCAATCACAACTCATTAATGGCTCCCATCATGCATTGCGGTATGAATAAATTATGATCTGAATTGTCTATGTAATTTACTTTTCCTCATTGAATATTCTGCTCCTCACCATTGTTGAGATGCATAGACTGAATCTTGACATCTGTGTGTGCCTAAAAGAATGATTTTTTTTTTAAACAAGTTTTAAGAAATCCTTTATATCAAATTCTGGCCATTTATTCAGATTCACAGTTATGCTGTAACCAACAACATAAATCGAAGTTAGAAAGAAGGATCTTAATGAACTCAGTGATCAAGTTCAAAAGATGATTGTCATAATATAACCAACAAAGATCACTTTTTTTTATTTGTTCAACTGGCAGTTTAAACTCAGATACAACCGCCAAACAAAATCTAAAGTACACATGAAAGGGTCAGAGCCCAACTAAAGCAACTACCCATCACAATAATGGTAACTTACAATTTGCGATTTTCTCCTTCAGCGATTCTACTTGTTAACATCAGGTGTCTTCAATAATGCTCAATCATCACTAAATTAATCACTTAGTTATCTCATTAACTTAAACACTCTTGAGTGTGGACTCATGCACTCCCAGGGGTGTTAATTTAACACTGGAGGTTTTGCTGTATACAAAGAGCCGTAGTTAACTGACAAGCTGAGCCATATCGCATTAAATATCGTTGGCGATACGTCCGCGATATTGATGTGATTTGGCTCAGCTTGTCAGTTAACTACGGTTCTTTGTAGTAAATGCCGCTTCATCTGAAAGCAGGTGATGGCGATTTACTACTAATCAAGGAACCGGCATTACTGATGAGATGCGCATAACAATATCGCGATTTAAATCGCCCAGCCCTAGTCCACACTACAGGGTGTTACAGGGTGCATTTTTCTGTTCTTGTTTCTCTTTCCGTCAATGATTCTGCTTGTTATCATCAGGTGTCACCACTAATGGCCAATCATCACTTAATTAATCACTTAATTATCTCATTAACTTCAACACTGCTTCAGTGTTAACTTAATTATCTCATTAACTTCAACACTGCTTCTGTGTTAATTTTAACACTCTGTAGTGTGGACACATATGTACACTGAGGAGTGTTCATTTAACTCTTCCGAGTCGCCGATCACGCCGGCGTGATCAAATAACATGACCAGTTTAAGACGTCGAAGCATAAAAACAAAGTCACGTTGAGCGCTGCTGTCCACTTCTGTCGAAAGTGCTGGCTTGAAACTCTATTTTACTTTTTGTTTTGTGTTGATAGACCAAGTAAAAACGGAGATATGATAATTTAAACTTTATATAAATTTTTTTTGAAAATATTGACGCGTTCGTAAAGGAACGCAAGATGGGATGCGACAGGCGTTGCATTTATTCTCATAACTTCGTCGGTTTTTGTCATAAAACAAAACGGAGAAAAATGTGTGAATCTGCTGACTCTGCTCTTCAGGCTGCACATTTTAGGGAGTGGAGGAGGAGCCAACTGAGCAAAGAAGTGAAATTGAAAGGCGCCCGCGGGAGTCGGGAGATTGATGGAGTAGACAGAGAGACATATAGAAAGAGAGAGAGAGAGAGATATTGCTAGTTTTTGGAAAAGTTTGAATAGATTTTGAGAGTAGTTTAGGAGTAGTGTAAATAGTTTAGGTAGTTTAGGTAGTTTTTTGTGGAAGGAAAATGAAGCGAATGTCTTTGGTCTCATTGTTGACAGAAACTGTTTTGAGGAGTGGCACAGATAAATAAATAAAAACTTTTGTATAGTATATTTGCACTTTTTAGGAACCCCTCTTACTCAAGGAAGGAAAGCCCTGTAATGTAGCTGTCTGTGTAATTGTACATGAAGTGTTTTGTAGAGTTTCTAAGCAAAAAAGAAAAGAAAAAACGCCTATTGCCACACCTGCTTTTTGCTGTATATAGTTAGATTTTATCTCAATTTGACCTTTTTTATGTTGTATTTGCACTAATTGGGAACCCTCATACTCTGGGAATGCAAGGCCTTAAATATAGCTCTCTGAATAATTGTGTGCATAAACTTTTAAAAAGTGGCAAAGCTAAAAAGAGAAAAAAAAGCCTATGGCTACACTCGCTTTTTTTTTGTAAATCATATTTTTTTTGTATATAGCTTGATTATATCTGAATTTTACCTGTATATGTTGACATTTACAACTTGTGTTTACATTTTAAACCTTTTAAAATGCTTCATTGAGCATATTTGTGTTTTTTGTAGTAAAAAAACTATTATTTTTCTATTCGGATTTTGTGTTTTTTGTGTGATTTTGGGTCCAGTATGTTGATACAGAACATAAAAGTGAAAAAATAATTGTCTGTTCATATAGGTGATGTTGTGCTGAAAAAAACAATACCAAACATTGGTATGGTAAACATTTGTTTATGTCGCAAAATAAAAAAAATAAAAAGTACTCAAAAACGGCCAAAATAGCCCAAGACTCCGAAGAGTTAACACTGGGGATTTTGCTGTGTTCCGGAGATGAAATTAACTGAAGATAAAAGACGACATTAAATCTCTGAAGATCTCAGCAGAGGAGGATTAAACAACTCCACAAACAGCATTACCAGCTTCACTTATAACCAACTAGTTATTGAAAATTAATAGAGGTGTAGATGTTGATGTTTTATTGGAAATAATATGTTTTAGTAAATTCACCATTATGGTGATTAGTGTTTGCTTTAGTTGGGCAGTTTGACTCTTGGCTTTGCTATGCAAGTTTGTGGTCTTTGTGACGGTGTTTACCAAAACACATAATTTTGTTACAAAGTATGCCAGAAACAAAGATGATCAAGTGATGTAGCTTTAACCATCATGAAGTAGAACAATTCACTAATCTCATAAATTGGCAAAAATGGTATTTGTTATTAAAAGATTATTTTTTTCACCAATGATAATTTCTTGCCACTGAACAGACATTCTGAAGTTTTTTTTTTTTTTACATTGTGGAGCAAATTATTTAAGACACACACATCAAGAATTAGCATATGAATCTCAATAATGGTGACATGCTTCCTGCAGCAATGCATGCTGGGAGCCACCATATTATAAAACTAATTGCTCCCAGCATGCATTGCAGCATGAAGCATGTAACCATTGTTGTGATTCATAAGCTGATTCTTGATGTTAGTGTGTGTGTGTGTGTTCGGTTTATTTTCTCGCAATGTATTTAAAAGTTAAAATTCAGAATGTTTGATCTTTGAAAAAAAAATATTGATGATAAAAATCTGTTGATAACAAGTTACTTCTTTTGGTCAGTTACGACATTTGTCAAACTTTTTCTTTATGATGATGATGAAATATACATCATATATTAGTTTATGGTTTTCTTCATAACACATGATGTGTTTCAGTAAACACTGTTACAAAGACAACAATTAACATAATTTTTTTAATAAATTGTCAAACCACCCAACTAGAGGGAACACTGATCACCATAATGGTGACCAAACATTTTCATCTAAAAATGTGTTCATTCCCAAAAAGAACTTCTGTAGATGAATGACAGAAATAAGGTCAAACTAGTTTGTAATAAGAGTGATTTCATGTCTTTTCAGTTGATTTCATCTACAGCTGTGTCCAGAAGTCAGTTGTAGTTCTTTTGTTTCTCTTTTCTTCAGTGATTCTGCTTGTTATCATCAGGTGTCTTCAATAATCGAACAATTATCACTCAATTAATTATTTAATTATCTGATTAACTCTAACACTGCTTCAGTGTTACTTTTAACACCCTGCTGGTGGTTCCCATATGAACACCGAGCGGTGTTAATTTAACACCGGGGAATTTCCTGTGCACTCTTGTGTTTCCCTAGAAATTATATGAATCATCTTAGAATCACAAACCATCAGACCTGAAAATTGTTGTAGATCTACAAGTGCTCTGGAGTTATTAATAAAGTTTAATTCTTAAAAATGTTAGTAAGAGTCCTGACCTGGTCACAGCCCAAATTTCTCAACTATAACTACACACAAATCAATTATAACTACACAACTGTAACACACACACACACACACACACACACACACACACACACACACACACACACACACACACACATCAATACATGTTTTTGACATAAAGAGAGTGATGAGGATCATTATGAGCAGAAAGAAGATCTTACCTGATATAATCTGATATACAGTGATCCTCAGTAGACTGACTGAAGAAAAGATTTGTGTGTGTTGAGATGATATAGTGAAGTTATCTGTCAATCATTCTAATGAGGAAATATAAACAAGTCTGCTGTTTTCCTTCCTCAAATTCAAATACAACTTTCCACACAACAATGCAACACAACAAAATCCCCAATTTTAAACCAACACTGTTCAGAGCACATATGGTCCCACTCTACAGAGTGTTAAAGTAAGACCAAAGCAGTGATAAAGTTAATTAGATAATTGAGTGATTAATTAAGTGATGATTGAGCATTAGTGATGAACGCCTGCTGTTAACATGCAGAATAACCAAAGGAAAGAGTCACCATTTTAAGTCACAATTATGGTGATCAGTGTTTGCTTTAGTTGGGCTCTTGTTGGACACTTTTCTACCCCAGGAGGCCACGGGAGAGGATCCGTCACCCGCGCACACCTGGTAGTGTGGAGCCTGTGAGTTGCCTGCTATTCTATTAATTCATTCTATAAATAGCCCTAACTTGCCAATAGCGATCCACTGTAAATCGGTGCTCCAGACTTCGAATAAATTGTATCATTTTGCAACCTTTTGTGCCGGTGTGGCTAAAATTTTGCACTGTTGCCTCTACAAAATTACATAAATTAAAATGACATACATAATTTTGGGCCACTGTTTTTGAAAACACATACAACTTTTTTTTTCTCTCTTTTTTTTCACTGTGGTAGTGAAGAGCTATGTATGGTTACCTGGGTTACCATGATCTACAAATGTATGATACTATGGAAAAACAATGGTACATTTTAATGAGCAAATAAAAAAATAGAACCAAGGGCTGTCCAGTTAAAACTCAGTTGCACTGTCAGAATATTTAAATATTTTAAAATGAGGTTTTTACACTTTTTATCAATGTAGTTTATTTAAACATTTGCATCCCGACTTAAGCTTTTTTTGTTTTACTGACCATTTCCATGATGAGACAAAATCAAACACTTTTTCTTGCCATTTTGGTGGCAAATGCCTCCTAAAATAGTGTGACAGTTAAATAATATGATTTTCAGAGAGAAAACTATAAAAGGACATATTTGAATATATCCACAGCAAAATCCCCAGTGTTAAATTAACACTCCTCAGTGTACATATGTGTCCACACTACGGAGTGTTAAAATTAACACTGAAGCAGTGTTGAAGTTAATGAGATAATTAAGTGAGTAATTAAGTGATGATTGGCCATTAGTGGTGACACCTGATGATAACAAGCAGACTCACT
This sequence comes from Rutilus rutilus, assembly GCA_021464565.1. NCBI lineage: Eukaryota > Metazoa > Chordata > Actinopteri > Cypriniformes > Leuciscidae > Rutilus > Rutilus rutilus. The sequence continues at coordinate 20,460,654 of JAJAQA010000002.1, read as the reverse complement.
GAAGGAAAGAGAAACAAGAACAGAAAAAAGAGAAACACAAGAACTACTGACTTTGAACCATTATTGTACTTATTATTTTACCAGTTTGACTTTATTTCTGTCATACATCTACACACGGTCTTATTTAGATTTAACAGAAGTTTAGATGGTAATGTTTTATGGAATGTTTTGTTTCACGTCACCATTATGGTGACCAGTGTTTGCTTTAGTTGGGCTCTTGACCCTTTACTTTTTAATATTAGTTTTTCTCTGGTTGCTACATCTCTGTGTTTATAAAACACTTTTGTTGTGGCAAGAGAAACTATGAAACTATTGTGGCTGTGTTTTCCTGTAAATTGATTTCCTGATTCTTGATGTCTTGTGTGTTTCAACAATAACTTCTGTGCACAAAGTATTTTCAAAATTTTTGATATTGCTGTTGGATCTCAAACTGTAGAATCTCAGGACTACAATCACCAATAATAAAACAAGACATCGAGCACACACAGCAAAAACTCCAGTGTTAAATGAACTCTCCTGGGAGTTTATTTGGCTCCAGACTCAAGAGTGTTAAAGTTAGTTGTTTTTTTTTACAAGAAAATCTATTTTTTAAGTTACCATTATGGTGATCAGTGTTGCTTTAGTTGGGCTCTTGACCCTTAAACTAATGACGTTAGATTTAGTTTGAAATTATAACTCTCAGATGAACAAACAGAAAAGCTGATCAGGTGGTGTTGGTTATGTTTTGACGTAATCATCATTACACCTGAATCACTGATCTCATTTAGAGCATAATCTCTGACTTAAATGTATATTGGTCATTACAGCATCACAGTGATACTAAAGAATAAGATCCAGATTTTTCAGTATTAACTACATTATTTCTTAAAAGTTGTTCATTTACATATATATATATATATATATATACAAAATCTTTCTTTAGAAGGCACACACAGACATCAAGAATCAGTGTATGATTCTCAACAATGGTGACAAAAAGAATATTCAATTAGGAAAAGGAAATTACTATTGATATTGCAATGCATGATGGGAGCCATGAATGAGTTTTGATTGGTGGCACCCAGAATGCACTGCAACATGCTTTATTATTGTCACCATTGTTGAGAATCACAGGCTGATTCTTGATGTCTGTGTGTCCAAAAAAAAAATATATATATACTTTTTCAAATTCTTTTGATCAGAACAACTTTTAAGAAATCTTTTTGATTATATTGAAAATGCTGCAAATGGTATACTGTAGAATCACATGCTGCTGTAATCAACAAGGTAAACCTAACTCTCTAAATGAGTTTTGTGATTCAGGTCAAATTATGATTATGTCTAACCATAACCAGCACCACCTGATCAACTTTTTCTCTTTGTTCATCTGGCAGTTATAACTCAGATACAACAGCCAAACAATATCTAATGTTATTAGTTGAGGGGTCAAGAGCCCAACTAAAGCCAACACTGATCACCATAATGGTAACTTAAAAAAGAGATTTTCTCCTTTGGTGATTCTGCTTGTTAACATCAGGTGTCTTCAATAATGCTCAATCATCACTCAATCAATCACTAAATTATCTTATTAACTTTAACACTCTTGAGTCTGGAGCCAAATAAACTCCCAGGAGAGTTCATTTAACACTGGAGTTTTTGCTGTGTGAGTTCATGGGTGGAATAAACATATGGCAGGACTTTTACTTTCTGACCACTGGACTCTCCACCTCTGGTTAGAGGAATGTGTTTTTGAAGGTATGATGTTCCTCAAACGTTCTTTCAACTTAATTTTGATTTAAAATTCAACATTCTAGGAACGTTGATTTCTAACATTCCAAGAACATACAAATTTCCAGTTTCCTGAATGTTAATAGAATGTTATTGAAAAGTTAGTGCGATGTTCCTGAAACATTCTTTCAGTCATTCAAACTCCTGCTGTGAACAAGCACTAAAAGAGAGAGAAATAAGAACACAAACTACAACTGACTTCAGACACTTAGATGAAATCAACTGAAGAGAAAAGAAGACATTAAATCTGTGAAGATCTCAGCAGAGGAGGATTAAACAACTCCACAAACAGCATTACCAGCTTCACTTATTACTGACCAGACTGACTTTATTTCTGTCAGACGTCTACAAAACATTTTATTGAGAATTAGCAGAGGTTTAGATGTTGATGAATGATTGTTTCTTTTGATGTAACCATCATGGTGATCAACGTTTACTTTAGTTGAGCTCTGTTAAACTTTATTATCAGCAAGTAGCTAATTTCATCTGATCACACTTTCTCTGTCTGCTGTAACTGTTTGATAAAACATTAAATAAAAAACAGCAAGAAGAAAAACTAATGTTAAAAAGCCAATTCAAACTGCCTTAAAAAAATCAAACATTAATCACAAAACTGGTGACATCAAACTAAACTTATTTTCAATACAATATCAACGTCTAAACCTAATTAATAATAATAATACAGTCAACCTATAATTCTCAATAAACACTTTTGTAGATGTCTGAAATAAAGTCAGTCTGGTTAGTAATAAGTGAAGCTGGTAATGCTGTATGTGGAGTTGTTTAATCCTCCTCTGCTGAGATCTTCACAGATTTAATGTCTTCTTTTATCATCAGTTGATTTCATCTAAGTGTCTGAAGTCAGTTGTAGTTTGTGTTCTTACGTCTCTCTCTTTCAGTGCTTGTTCACAGAGTAAACTGTAGAGTATTTAGTAATAGTTTAGACTTTTTAATTCCACTTTTATCATGAAGATGGCCATTCGATGCCGTTATAAAGCTTGGAAGAGCTTTTTTACATAACTGAAAGAATAATGTCATATACACCTAGAATGACTTCAGGGTGAGTAAATCATGGGCTTATTTTCATTTTTGGGTGAACTATCCCTTTAAGATGTGATTTCTGTGATATCTTTTGGTGTTTAACAGCGTGCTGTTTGTCACTTTTGCTACAGTTTGATGTTGATAACATCAGTTCCCTATTGATCCTATCTGCATATTTCTTTATTATTTTAGAAGCCTTAGGGTATGAGTGCGTTGTTTTTTCTCTCCTGTTTATTGGTTAGATAAGGAGTCAGGGTAGGCCATTGTATGTTTTGTTTCTCTTTTTTAATTTTTTTATTTGTAGATAAGTTCCTTTTCTTGTGGGGAAGTTAGTTTCTGTTGGTTTATTGTTTTAGGCACGAGCTCACCCATGAAGTTTTTGCTTCCAAACTGTTTGGTTGTTGTTTCTAATTTCTCTCTTTTAAAAAAAAAAGAAAAGTTGTTTTGTTAAAACTACAAATATCACTATGAAAACGATCTAGAGAACAATAAAATAAAATAAAAATGGGGTTTGTCATTTACAGTGCCCTCCACAATTAATGGCACCCCTGGTAAATATGATCAAAACTGGCTGTAAAAAATAAATCTGCATCGTTTATCCTTTTGATCTTTCATTCAAAAAATGTGCAAAATTCTAACCTTTCATTGAAGTAAAAGAATTGAAAGTGGGCGGAAATCACATTATGAAATAATGAATTAGAATTCTAGAATTTTTTTACGAGTAAAATATCTCTGAAGTATATTCCCATTAATATTTACCTTTTTTTGTACACCAGGGTGACTAGGAACATGAAACTGTCCAGCTATGACTTCGTGTTTCACAGGAGTTTAAATATGAGGAAACACAAAGGCCAAATCCCCTTAATCATCCATCACAATGAGTAAAACCACAGAATATAGTTCTGATGCATATAGCAAAAGATTGTTGAACTTCACAAAATAGAAAGTGGCTGTAAGACAATAGCTAAAGAATTGAAAATCCCCATTTTGACCATCAGGGCAATAATTAAGAAGTTCCAATCAACTAAAGATGTTACGAATCTGCCAGGAAGAGGACGTGTGTCTATACTGTCTTAATGCACGGCGAGGATGAAAGTTTGAGTGGCCAAAGACTCTTCAAGGATCACAGATGGAGAATTGCAGAGATTAGTTGAGTCTTGGGGTCAGAAAGCCCCCCCCCCCCCCCCCCCCCCCAAAAAAAACCCTACATCCCCACGTTGTTTGGGAGGGTTTCAAGAAAAATCCTCCTCGCTCCTCCAGAAACAAACTCCAGCAAATTTAATTGTCAGACATGACTGGAACTTCAAACAGCACAGGGTTCTGTGGTCAGATGAGACAAAAAAAAAGCTTTTTGGCAGCAAACACACTAGATGGGTTTGGTGAACACAAGGATAAAAAGTACCCCATGTGCACAATTTAATATACTGTTGGATCTTTAATGTTGTGGGCATATTTTTCTGCTGGAGGTCCTGGACATCTTTTTCAGATACATGGCATCGTGGATTCTATAAAATATCAACAGATAAAAAATCTAAACCTGACGCCTTCTGCTAGAAACCTTATAATGGGCGGTGGTTGGATCTTCCATCAGGACAACGATCCAAAACAAATATCAAAATCAACACAAAAATTTGTTGCGGAGCACAAAATGAAGCTTCTGCCATGACCGTCCCAGTCCCCTGACCTGATGAGTGGAGTGAGCTGAAGAGAAGAAGCACCAACATGAACTTGTGAATCTGAAGGATCTGGAGAGATTCTGTATGGAGGAATGGTCTCTGATCTCTTGTCAAACTCATCAGGCATTATAGGAGAAGACTCAGAGCTGGTGTAGTGGGATTGCCCTTTTAAGGATAGTTGCATGGCCCCTTTAAAAATAGTGCCCAGATTGCCTAAAGTGGGTGGGTACGTCAGGTAATCATGTAGCTATATAAACACAGGTGAGATTTGGTTTCTTCATGACCATATGCTGATGTGGCCTGCTGGTGTAGGTCTTGTATCTCCTTCACTCCTCAAGAAAGGTATGTTCTGTTAAATTGAAGGATCAAAGATGGGAGGGAATTATAAACTTAGAATATGGGTGTTTGTGGGGATTTCATTTAATTCACTTTTTTGATTAATTTGCTTGTTTGGTATAATTTTAGATTAGTCGGGTGTGTCCAGGCATTGTTAGTGAGCATGTGAGTGTGCACAGGAAAGGTAATTTTATTTTTCCCTTACCCTATTTGTGTGACTTAAATGTGAGGAATGGGGAGGGAGAAAAGACCAAACAAAAATATTTATTTGTCTTGCAGAAGTTGCCAGCTGCTGCTTTGCTGCTGCTTAAATAGCGTGTCCAGTTTGGAATGCGGGATTTGCATTTGTGCAGGTGATTGCACGGAATGTCTTCAGTTGCTCGTGCCCGTGCCGCGCTTACGTGGTTACACTGAACACATGAGCTAGCATCGTCAGTTCGCTATTACCTATACCACGCCCACGTGGTTTCATTGAACGTCTTCAGCCGTTATTCCCATTACAACTCTCGCGATTGCATTGAAGATCCTTGTCTGCACAACGCTCACGTTGTAACGCGCTGTACATCCATGGCCTTGTTTCTGGCGCCACCTGGTTTTCGCTGGTGAAAGTACAGTGAGTTGTATCAATGCATTGTGTATTTTGTGTAAGTGTGTAATGTTTAATTGAAATTGTTGTTCCTTTTGGTGTGCTTCATTTCTTTATTGTATTATTGTTATGATTTTTGTTATTGGGTTTTGATTATTACCAAACTTATTTAATTTGTTTATTTTGTTTGTATGTATTTTTTTCTTGCTCTACATTGATACTGCTTGAATGTAGATCTGTTAATTTGGTTTATTTGATTAGTGTTGAGTGGGTTTAAATTATTTGATTTCTGGTTTGGTTGGTTTGAAGTGCTTGTGATTTGTATCTAGTTTTGGTTTAGTTTGAGCAGCAAAATCTTTTAGCAAGGAAAGAAACCACCTTGTTCAATTTGTATTTTATTTTTTGTGTGAAATTTTATTGTTTGTTTTTGTTTTGTGTGCTTGACCAGCGTATGGCCCCCCTGCAAATTGACTAGAACGAAGCCCATTGGGCTGACTTATTAAAGTGTCTTTTTATCATGAATGTTGAGCTCAGCTCTTTTAGTGTTTAATTGATAAATAAAATTATAGACTGTGGTATTGTCTCTGCTTGTACTTTTCATTTATTTGAAAGCCTGTTATTGAGGAGGCTTGAAAATTTGGTGTCTTATTAGTGAGCTGATACCTTCATTCGGTCACACTGGTATCTTGTCAAAAGGAGATTGCAAAAAGTATTTAATAAAAGGGTGCCAATAATTGTGGCCAACGTGTTTTGGAGAAAAACATTTATTTCATAATGTGATTTCCCCCAGGGACTGTTACATTCATTGATTCTGCTGATCATGTGTTCACCAGTGTCTGAATTCACTCACTTCTTTTCATTCACTCTGTCAAGTGAGTGTGTAATGTGTGCTTTGGAACAGCCTCTCCCTAATAGCAGACCAACATTCAATCTACATTTAAAGGTTCAAACTTAACATTGATTTTTCATCAGGTTTGCACCCTGAAATATTGTTATTTCATGATGAAAAATAGATCAAGATCAACATAAAATTGATATTTGTTAAACTTAAATTAAATCACTTATTTTACATTGAATCAACATTGAAACAATAACAAATCAATCTTGCTTTATGTACAACAGGACCTTAATTAAATCTTAAATAAATAGAATAAATCTTACTTTATTTCTGTGCCGGTGAATCACGTCCATTTTGACTTCTTTCAAGCAGAGACTACAGGGCTGAAATTAACATGGTTTTGAACCAAAAAGTCATTAATTCCAAAATTATTGATTAAACAACTCCGAAACAAACAGCATTACCTTCTTCAATTATTACTAACCAGTTTGATTTTATTTTTGTCAGACGACTACAAAAGTTTTTACTGAGAATTAACAGAGATTTAGATGGTGATGTTTTATTGTTTCATTTGAAGTTACCTTTATGGTGATCATTGTTCGCTTTAGTTGACCTCTTGACTCTTCACTTTATAACGTTCATTTTTCTCTGGCTGCTGTAACTGTAAGTTTATAAAGCACATTAGTTATAGCAAGAAAAGTCCTGAATTTTTTTATCAGATCATGCTGGTTATATAAAGTAATAATGACATAATTGTTATGAAATATGCCAAACTTGCTGATCCAAAACACTTACTGTTTGCAATAAGTGAGGATGACAAAGCTGTTTTGGGAGTTTTAAGTGGAACAAAAATCGATTTTATGTTGATCTTGATCTATTCTTCATTGAAATAACATTATTTCAGGGTGCAAACCTGATGAAAAATTAATTAAGTTTCAACCTTGATTCAATGTTGAAACAATACTCATGCAGTGAGTATGCAGTTTTGGACGAAGCCAAGAAGTACAACCGACTTCCAGTTAAAGCCTTAGATGAAATCAAATAAAAGTAAAAGAAGACATTAAATCTCAGCAGAAGAGGATTAAACAACTCCACAAACAGCATTACCAGCTTCACTTATTACTAACCAGACTGACTTTATTTCTTTGAGACGTCTAAAGAAGTTAACTGAGGTTAAGATATTGATGATTAATTAGTTAAAATATTATGTCACTACTGAGTGTTTGCTTTAGTTGGGCTCTTGACCCTTTACTTCCTATGTTAGATTTTTGCATCCAAAGTCTCTAATGAACATTATGTTATACATTGAGGTTTTGTGTTTCCAATCCTGTGAAACTACAGTAAGAACAAAATGGTGAACCAATTGCATTTTAAATCTTATTCTTCAGCAATGCACAAGTGTTTATCATTAAACTCTATTGCAATTGCTTTAAAAAAAATTGCTTTAGAAAAACAAATGGGTCACGAGCCCAACTAAAGCAAACACTGACCAAAACAATGGTAGCATCACTTTTTAACCACACTGTTAGACCTTACCAGGTTTTTTTACTGTTAATTGTACAGTTCTTTACTGTTATCTACAGTATGTTAGTGTAAATATGCACTAAATTAAAACTCGATTGACTAATTTCACTTGCAGAAACCGACTGCCTTAAATTGACCAACTGTCATTTATATGTATTAACAAAAATGTATAGTACTGTAAGTATTACTGTGAACTTATCTCATTTGAGACCACTAAAAAACATAACTGTAGAACATAAAAAGATTTCAACTGGACCACAAATACACTGTCACTGCCTGTTAAACAAAGCAACATGCAGAATATTATCAATGTCTATAGAGCTTCTCCTGGACTGAAGCACAGGCTCTACTCTTCAGCACAATGGTGACCCAAACTAAATATATATATATATAAAATCAGGTCATATTTTTATCAGTGTAACAGACATGTTGATCAGCTTTATCAAAGTAGAAATGTTCTCCATAAACACCTGCAATTGCTGATAAAGCACAAACTTAAAGAAAGTCAAGGGTCAAGAGCCCAACTAAAGCAAACACTGATCTCCATGATGGTGACCTCAAACGAAACATTTTCAATAACACTGTAACGGATTTCTGTAATTTGAACAGTATTTTACTGTAATATGTACAGTAAGATACTGTAAAATATGTATACAGTATGTTACAGTAAACAGCAAAGGATTATGGGAAAATATAGGGTCACTACTGTAATTCTTCACTACTGTAAATCAATTTACAGTAGTGAACTTGCCCGCGAAAAACTGACCAATGGCAAGAGGGATTTCTTTTCAAGTGTTTTTTTGAGGGGTGAAGTGGCAGTTAATGCACGGACAAAAGATCATGTAACTCACCAAAAAGGTTAGTATATAATTTCTATTTTATGTAAAACAAACATTTTCAAATGTTTTTACTTATGTTAACAGCAAACTAACATGATGTATCGTTTTGTTTTCGTCTGAATGGTTTTAGTGCCTTTTTTTCCTGATTGTCCTCAGAATGTTTTTTTGGTGCCTTTATTACTGTCTTTTTTCTGACTGTCGGCCGGGTCGCTGTCACGGTGATAATATTAACTGGTGAGTAAGTTAAGTTCACCTATATTAGCCGAAATATTCTTTAGTTAAAACTATAAAAAATAATGGTTGTGTGTTCCTCTGCCTCTTTAACGCAAGTTAGCTCATCAGGCGGGCGGAGTCGTCGGTAACGTTAACCGAGCTAACAGCGAACTCAACGTGAAATACTGAGGTAAAGTGAGATAGACGAAACCCTTGTTAAAGTGCGGGTTTTAAACAATATTTTCACGTAGGCCTATATGATTTATTTTCAGGTTTGTGATCTGGATAATGCCATCTGCAACGATGGAGTGTGTTGGAGCCTTTTCATTGTGACAACATCAACTGGTATGTAACGTTATGGTCAACTTCACCTAAATTAGCCGAAGTAAACTTATTAAACAGAGAAGCATAATAACTTTGGTATGTTCTGTCTCCTCTTTCACAACTTTTTGGCAGATGTACAACGTAAATACTGAGTAAAAACTAAGTTAAAGGGATAACGTAGTACACCTTAAACAGAAAATTATGTAGTCTATGTCATCATTTACTCGCCCACAACGTGTTCTAAACCTGCATGAAGTTCTTTCGTCTGAACATAAAATAAGATATTTTGAATAATGTTGGTAAATAGTGGCTGGTCCGCATGGACTTCTATAATAGAAAAAAATACTTTGGATGTCAATGGGGACCAGTAACTGTTTGGTTAAATGTTCTTTAAAATATCTTCTTTTGTATACAGCACATTAAATAATTTAATGGAAGTTATGAACAAGTTGAGGGTGAGTAAATGGTGACAGAATTTACAATTTTGAGAAAACTAACCCTTTATCCAACACCATTGTTATTGTTAATTTCATCTTTTGTTTTATTTTCATGTTTGTGGTCTGAATTATGTCGTCTGAAATGTCGGAGGTGTATTTTGGAGTCTTTTTTGTGATTGCCTTCGTAATAGTGATAACATCTACAGGTGAGTAAGATGACATCAACTAAATTAGCTGAAGTATGCATTAGTTAAGCAGGCAAACATGTTCTTTTCTGTTCTTTATTTTGAATTTGCAGCGGCCATTCCCTCTGGACTGTACATCACTGCTGACGCTCTCCACTAATACACAGAACGGGTTGACGTTGGAGGAGGAAGAGGAGAAGGAGGAGGAAAGGGTTAGCAATATACCATTATCAATATAGCAAAGTTTTGCTAACTAATATTTTTAATGTTGTTTAATTGATTAAAAACTATAAACACCATACAACATCATATCTTACCTCATCTTCACCCCACATGTTATTGTTGTTAGTAATAAGTTCTGTTAACTTATTGTTTTTTAGTTTTTTTCTGTAAACTATAACACTAAAAGGCTGCTGTGACTTTGTCTGTTTCAGGAGAGTCTGTTCTCAAAGCAAAAACATGGATGCTGACAATGAAGGGCAGAATCATCATCCAGTTACAACTGCTAACAGACGACTCTTCAGCATTAGCTGTCTATTTTGTCGAATGCAGAATCAGGTAAACCAAAATATATATATTTTTTTTTACATTACATTACATTTACATGCATGCATTTGGAAGACACTTTTATCCAAAGCAACTTACATTGTATTAAGTTTAATTGTAATTATCCATTCCCTGGAAATCTAAGCTACAGGAATGTATTGAAAAAGAATGAAGCTTTAATGATTTTAATGTAATGTATTATGGGGTAATACCATCCCTGTAGGTTAGGGGTGGAAATTGGCAAAAATTTGATGATTCGATAGTATTGCGATATTTGGGCCACAATTCAATATTATTGCGCTTCCTAACATTGCGATACAGCAAGTATTGCGATTCGATTCTGCGATATATTGCAATTCATGTCCCCCATATTATTCAAAGACATTACAAAAAATAAGACTGCTCAACTCACTTCAAATGTCACATTAAATCTGTGAACATCTTCTACACATTTACTGGAGGCTAGTGCAAAAACTTTGTCCTTGAACATTCAGGACACAGGACCTTATTACAGAACGTAATTATATGAACTGTACATCACTGCTGACGCATTAGCACCAAAAACATGGAGATTTTATTTTAGAGAATAATTACACAACCTATTCGATATACTATAATTCTATAATTAAATAAACTAATCGAATATCCAAAAATTGTGACTCATCCCTGCATGTAATACCTTGTTTTTTTCCCAAAATCTTCACTAACGTCTCGATTTTCGAAGGGGATTATAAACGTTTCTTCCTTGGTTCGCTTTTATTTAGGCCTATTACATTCACATTCTTTACTGTGGTAAAGTAGAAAAACGTTGTAGGACAGATAGCCTACATTTTTACTTGCACGTCAGATTCATTTCAACACAGTTTTTGCTTGTTATTAGACATGTACGGCACGTCAAGTTTATTTGATTTTTAGTTTCGCTCTCTTTGGCAGCGCAATTTCAAACATAGCTTAAATGTCTTGCCCTTTTGGAAGATTAAATTCACTTTTCATACCTTTTACAACAAGTAGAAAACATGAAGATATCAGAAAATAGATCGATGGTCTCTTTCCTCCTCGTGTCATCCCTCTCAAAGCACAGAGCGGTATGGCTTCATGTGGAATCACGTGTCTTTGTGTGGAAGTATTAAACGAAAGTTTTTTTTTTATAGATTTAACTTTTCTATTATGTAAGTTTCTAATATTTACTGATATGTATTTGAATGCTTTACAGGCTTTGTGTTGCTTCTTTGACGGAATTGCTCAAATTAAGACTTTTTTGCTCGAATAAACTACATTTTTTTTATTTCAATTTTCATAATAACCCCCGAACCACTGCAGGTAGTTGGTCCATTACCACCGCAGTGGTAAAAAAAACTGCCACCGTCACAGCCTTATAACCTTTATTGTAATACTTTGCGCTACTGTATCAATATAATTGCGTGCGCAAAATATCGCGACACTGAACAGAATCGATTTTTCCCCCACCACTACTGTAGGTGGATTCAGAATCAGATGTAGTGCTTTTATTAACGCCAAAGTACATGCAGCATCAAGTTTGAGAGTTAGGGAAAATTCTGCCAACACCGGTCTGAAAAAATTATATATTTTTCCCTGCTTGTGTTTGCAGGTTCATTCTGAGAGTCAACCCTGATGGCACCAAACACCAAAGGCACAGATCAGATGGAAATCTGGAAATGTCCAAAGAAAAGCATCAGCCTGAAACCCTCAGTGTTTCTCATCAGAGAGCTTGTCAACTTTGACTGGCAAAATTACTGAAATGTAACAACACAACACTGACTTTGACTGTATTTTATTGTTTTAAGGCCTGTTTTGCTTTTCAGTGTGTGTACGTTTTTGCCATGCTACAGATACAAATGGTCACCAGGAGATTAATTCTATGGACTTTGGAGATGTTGCCCTTTTTTTTCTTCAGCTAGTGGCTCCTAAAGGTCAAGATTTGTAATTTGTACTTCTAAAACAAAATGTTCAACGATTAAAAAGAATATTACAAGGACAAATGTTTGAGTTATTGTGATTTTTTGGGGGGTGGGGTAAACATAAATTAAAAAAAGAAAATTTAAATGATGAGGAAAAAAAAAACAATACTAATACTGTAAATGAAAATACGGTAATAATACAGTAAATGATACAGTATACTGTAAGTGAAAATACAGTAATAATACTGTAAATGCAATTACAGTAAATGGTACAGTATACTGTTAAGTGAAAATACAGTAATAATACTGTAAAACATTTTACAGTAACTTACTGGCATCCAGCTGCCAGTAAGTTACTGTAAAATTTACAGCAACCTCTTTACAGTGCATCAACATCTAAACCTCTGTTAATTCTCAATAAGATCTTCTGTAGACGTGTGACAGAAATAAAGTCAGTCTGGTTAGTAGTAAGTGAAGCTGGTAATGCTGTTTGTGCAGTTGTTTAATCAGATCTTCAGAGTTAATGTCTTTTATCTTCAGTTCATCTAAGGCTGTGTCTGAAGAAAGTTGTAGTTTGTGTTCTTATTACTCTTTCGAAAGATGATTGAAAGAATGTTTCAGGAACATCACACTAACCTTTAAATAACATTCTAGTAACATTAAGGAAACTGGACATTTTTATGTTCTTGGAATGTTAGAAATCAAAGCTCCTATAATGTTGAATTTTAAATCAAAATTAAGTTGAAAGAACGTTTGAGGAACATTATACATTTTAAAACACGTTCCTTTAATGTCAAGAAAACTGGACATTTTTCACGTTCCCAGAACCAGCACTGAATATTTGGAGAACGTTCTTATAACAAAACTCTGCTAGCTCACACCCACGGCGCCGCCATTTGGTTTACACAAGCGACAACAGTGTAACCAGTTCTAACGCAATGGCAAAATGGCAAAAAACACTATTTAGGGTCCCAGCCTCAGATGAGACAAGAGAGCAGTGGATACATTTTATTTTCAAAGGAAATCCCCCAGAAACAGATAAATCAATGTAACTCCACAACATAAATGTATCCACTAACCATTCAGAAACGTCCAGGCAACTTTGACAAGCTATGATCTGGGGGGTATTTTGAGCTAAAATTTCAGACACATTCTGGGGACACCATACATTTATGTTACATCTTGTGAAAAGGGGCATAATATGTCACCTTTAAATACCCAGACCAGAACGAAAGAGTTGTAAATATTTACTTACAACACAAATAGTTTTAGATTTGTTGGGCCTACTCTTGTGCCCCAAAGGGTCACACCTGGTTTTACCTGGTATTGACCACACAACAAGTTGCTTTATTGCTAAGACCTGAGGGAAAAGAGAGAGAGAGAGAGGGGAGACGAGGCTCAGCTCGGGAAGAAGAGATAAGCATGAGCCAGATGGATTAGATTCAGATTAGCAAGCTTTACTGGTTTATTACAGGTTAGGATTCTCAAATTCAGTCTTAGTGGAAATACATCCTTACAATTTCAGTGGCACACTGGCAATGTTTGCATACTGATAGAGGTTGAACTGATGTCTAGGAGTAGTGACACTGTCCAAGATACAAGAAAAAATATTTTAGAATAGCCATGCAAAATATGATTATACAAACTATAACTAAACAAAAAGCTAGCAAAACTAATATAAAAGGAGATAAACAAAATCCAACCTGGCACCCCTTGTGGTCATATGAGGAAGTTACAAATACTTGTCACTTTTGATCTTATACATATCAGGTTTTCACTGGTTGTTTAATATCCTTTCTTAAAGGGGTCATGAATTGAGAAGTCAATTCTCCTTGATCTTTTGACATATAAGAGGTCATTAAAAACCTGTAAATTTGATTGAAACCAAGCTCAGAAAACAACTCGGTTTGGAATTTGTGACATTATGATGTAATAGTGTGACGAAAGACTCCTACTTCTACATCATTGACTCTTTAGCCCCGCCCACTGATTCACGCATGTCATGTAGTAGTAAATACGAGAGATGTTAACACAGGATTACTCCTGCAACAAAACCATAGAGACGCCTCTGAGGATTTACAAGACGTCTTTGCATTGCCATCCTTGTGATCCTAAAATTAAGTAAGTGTAGATTAACTTTATTTTTAACTAAATATTTGTAGTATTTACACATTTAGCGTAGCCTGACGTCGTCATACTCAGATACTAGTCAGATTATGAGTCTGAAACTGCTCCATTGGGCTGTGATTATGGGGCGTGTTTCAACCGATCCAGGAAGGAAAATGCCTCTGCACTCAATTGGATAGACCTACAACCAATCAGAGCAATGGAGTAAGTGATGTATGTTCTTCATTCATCTTTCCGATCGTCAAATGCTTTGAGGTTCTGGTCGAATACCGAGCCCGGAGCCCTCTCCTTGGACATCACGCCAAATATGCATTTATACTATCTGACTTATTTGTAAGTATGAAATCACAATACTCCAGCGGCAGTCGTCTTTGTTGTAAACGAATTCAGCCCAAGCGCTTGTTGGTGACGTGGATGATTACGTTTCTGTTGATCATCTGTCCATCATCATATAAAGTCCGCCCTGACAATTTGATTGGTCCGAACAGCTTTTGTTCGGGCATAATAGCTCCTCAACGGATCGAGTCCAGACCGAACTTCCCAACCTAAAAATGTTGTGGGCGGGGCTAAGTTTGGCTGGCTTCCAGGCTACATTTAGCGGGGATGTTGAAAAAATATTTGAATATGCGAAACTGTTACCCAATCATAGCAGTGGCCGTTTACTTCCAAGTCTTGACTGCGGCGCGTCTATAAAAAAGTGTTTCAAAGAGAAGGTCAAAAACAGGAGAGAAAATAGATTATACTTCTACATTAGGATGTTTTGTGGTGTTAAAATCTTGATAACATTACGAGTGGACTATTCATGACCCCTTTAATACTAGGATCAGAGATTTTCACAGTGACTGGCCCATATTGAGCTGTACATTCCCATAGATTGCATGTACTTGGCTCTTTGGGACTTCAGGTCTGTTGATAGGTGTCACTTTAGTGCTCTTGTCTGTGTTAGGAGTGTCATTCTCGTACAGATTCTCTTCCTGCATCAAGAAAACAAAAGTGCACTAGTAATATGTCTGCTGGGTCATTGCATACAGAATAATAAGTTGGGTTTTTAGGTTATTTTTTAAGGTCAGAAAGCGACTTACAAAATCTTTGGCATCACTCTTCTGTTCATCTCTGCCTTTATTAAGCTTGTTGACAGGCATCACACTGCCTATGGAAATATCAAAACAAAGAATGGTTTTAAAAATACATTGGTCAAATCTTTCTATTGTTTTAATTAAGCTGATAGTAGACATGGCTTGTTTATTTATACCTGTACTTGCTGATGTCTTGCGAACAGCGATCAATCCAACCACAAGTATGATCACTGCTATGACCAGACCAACGACAGCATATAGTATGTATACTGTAGTGTTCGAGGATGCTGAGGAAGAGATATAAAGATATTTTTGTATCATGAAAGTCATTCAATTAGTCATTATCTGCATCATTTCCTCCGATTAAAGGAGCATTGACTTGTTGATATACCTACTGTAAAAGATCGTCAGGAATTAAAAGGATTAAAGAGTATTATTTTACGATAAATGAATGTAAGAGCTATAAGAAATTACATTGTTTAATTGATTTGTAATTGGATTTACCATATTGGTGATTGTTTATTCATAATCATATTTGTGATCTAGTCAGAAGAGTGACAAATTAAAACATTTGTTAAAATAATGACAAGCTAAAATATGAAATAAGATAATTGGAATATTATAAGTTTGTCGAACTATAATATTATTCGCTTTACTTCAGCATGAAGATTTACCAATATCTTATTTCAAATTCATAATTGTTTGTAGATGGATGTTTTAACAGCTACTGACATTCATATTTGAAAGATGAGACAAGATTAAAAAAATCTTGCCGACGGCAGCTTTAAGTTGCAAGAGGCTGCCGTCAGCAAGATTTTTTAATCATATTCACTGAAACCGACACTATGCTCCGGCAGAACAACATAAATCAGCCGGTTTTAGAAAAAAACCTGCGCTTCTACCTCCACCTGGAGACTGTTATTTGTTTTGGTCCAATCAGGTCCAATCAGCGCAGGGCTGTGTGAGATCTGACTGTCAATCACAGTTCGTGCACACGCCACAGATCCCCCCTCCCCTCTCGCGCACGTTGCAATGTCACATGCACACGCCTGAAGTTCGCAGGTGTGTTGGATTGTACAAAGCTTGATGGCGGAGAGAAAATCTACAAACAAGTTTCCAATTCCTCGGTTAACAACCAGAGCTAGGAGGTCCAAAACAACCAAGGAAAAGAAAATTATGCTCTGATGCTGAAGAGACGGCTGCATTCACAGAAAATCTGGTGCACACGCACTGACAAGCACAAACTCAATGGGAGGGTGCTTGGTGGTAGTGGGGAAGGGGAAGGGGGAGGGGGAGGGGGAGGGGGAGGGGGAGGGGGAGGGGGAGGGGGAGGGGGAGGGGGAGGGGCATGAGAGTTGAAAACATTCAAAATTTTGGCTAAGTCCCCTGAATCTGCCAGACTTGCCGACTGCAGCTTTAAAGGTTGTATCAGCGATTTCAGGCCCAAACATAAATGATCACATTCATCTAATCGTTCCTAACGATCCGCTAGCTGCCCGCCCCATAAGCAGGTCGTCAAAAAAACGCGTCTCTGTAGGCAGCCTAGGCTCTGAGATCTGCACACAAAAACAGTTGGTTTCACCAACCACTCAAAACCAAAATAAATAGTGTTTTCGCACGAGTGCAAAACCTCACAACACCCACCCCTGTCAGTGATTGGTTGGAACACTATTTATTTTGGTTTTGAGTGGTTGGTGAAACCAACTGTTTTTGTGTGCAGATCTCAGAGCCTAGGCTGCCTACAGAGACGCGTTTTTTTGACGACCTGCTTATGGGGCGGGCAGCTAGCGGATCGTTAGGAAAGATTAGATGAATGTGATCATTTATGTTTGGGCCTGAAATTGCTGATACAACCTTTAAGATTTTTTTTCTTCTATCAGCTAATGATGCACAGACATCAATACTCGACAAACAAAACACAAAAATGGTGACACTCAACAAATAATAATAAAAATAATAATAATAATAAAAAAGATAAATTCTGAACATTAAAAAATAAATCAAACCACAAACACAAAGAGAATGTATCCAGGTAATGTTGGTTTGATAGTGATAATAACAACAACATAATCATAATAATTCAGCATTAGCATTAGCATTAACTCGCCATTAGATGAAATCAATTGAAGATAAAAAAAGACATTAAATCGCTCAAGATCTCAGCAGAGGAGGATTAAACAAGTCCACAAACAGCATTACCAGCTTCACTTATTACTAACCAGACTGACTTTATTCTTGTAATTTCTGTTTTAATGAAAAAATAAAAAATAGATTCATTTAAAGTCCCCATGATGGAGATCAGTGGTTTCTTTAGTTGGGGTCTTGACCCTTGTTTTCAACTAATGTGTTCAGTCTATAGCAGCAGGCGTGGCAGCAGAATACAACGATTTTATTTGTTTCGCGGATCCGTGTGAATGGGGTATTGTTTTGACAATGGTGTCGTCTGTACGTGTAAAACTCAAAGGAAAAACTTCTCTGTTTTAAGCATATTGTGGTCATGTAAATGTACCCTAAATGTCTTTTATCTTCAGTTAATTTCATCTAAGGCGGTGGCTAGAAGTTTCCCTTTTTTCTGTTCGTGTTTCTCTTCCTTCAGTGATTCTGCTTGTTAACAGCAGGTGTTTATCATTAATGCTCAATCATCACTTAATTATCTCATTAACTTCAACACTGCTTCAATGGTACTTTAACTCAGTAGAGTGCATAAACATGAACACTAGGCAGTGTTAAATTATCATTGTCATTTTGCTCTGTATCATTTTTGTCAAATATGGCGTAGTCAATGCAGAAATGGCACATTCAGTCTTAGAATTAATTTACCAGGTTACCTATATGATCGATTACCAACAACAATAAAGAAAATATTTAAGGATGACGCATTTAACAGTAAGAGATCGCCAGGTAGGCTGTGCTTTACATACATGTTCATTTTATATTTTAGTTGTTGTTATTCTTTGTTTTACATCCTCTGAACTGTACCACAAACGCATTGTATTTGTCTTGTACTTTTTGCACTGTAGCCCTTGTCTGTAATATACATATATAAAAAAAGGTAGGCTGGGCATAGCGGTGACAGGTCAAAGTCCTAAAGTCTTCAGACGGGTACAATGGCAGTTTTTTTATTTGACAGAAATAAAGTCTTATGGCAGTTTTTTTATTTGACAGAAATAAAGTCAAACTGGTTTGTAATAAGATGGCAAAGCTGTTTTTGGAGTTGATTTTTTTGCCATGTTAATTTCAGCCTTCATGGCCTCTGATTGAAAGAAGTCACAGACAATATGCAAATATAAATAAGACATACAACATAAGACAATACAACTGTATATATATATATATATATATATATATATATATATATATATGTATGTATAATTGCATAGAATCCTGCTGTACATAAAGCAAGATTGAATTGTTAGTGTTTCAATGTTGATTCAATGTAAATGAAATGATTTAATTTAAGTTGAACAAATGTCGATTTTATGTTTATCTTGATCTATTTTTCATCATTGAAATAACATTATTTCAGGGTGCAAAGCTGATGAAAAATCAGTGTTAAGTTTCAACCTTGATTCAATGTTGATCTGCTGTAAGGGATATAGTTCTTTATAATTAAAAACACAACAAGTACTGTTTTTGACTAAGTGTGGCATATTCAGAACTACTGTACAGTGTGAATGACAGCCAGACACCCTGAGAACAATCTACAGGTTTCATACATTTCTGCCAATACATTTGCATGAATTTTGAGGCAAATATTCATATTCATATTCATATTCATATTCAATTCATGTTCAAATTTACCATAGCATATCTGTAGCCTACATACATTAGAAAACATTCAGAAAATAAGCCAATAGAGACACAGTGTGTAACATTACCAGGTGAGATGGTCACTGGTGTGACAGTTGCAGAGCTGGTGTTAATGCTGCCAGTGTCTGAAAGTTTGGATGAATAGTGATTAATAAACAGAGACACAAATATCGTGTAGAAAGAGCTCATGTGAATATAATTACCTGCACAGTATGCTGAATTACACATAGTTGTTCTAACCAGCTCATAGACATAATAATTGTCTGGACAGGCTTTGACTTTAATGGGAAAAGACCCGTAATAGCAGCAGTAACCGCTCCAGTGACCGCAGACTTCTCGAGTGACGACTCCATCTGTTACTGTTGGGTGTCCACCACGTATCCACAGTGCAATAACAGTGCCACAGCTGTACTGAACAACACACGTGTCTGGTATATGAGCGCTAGCGTTGTTAATGAAGAGACGATACCAGCCGCTCCAGGAGACAGACGTGTCACAATTGTAGTATGAATGTAAGCCATATGTATTACTGATGGATCTCCATGTATCGTTCAGCACTGTGTAGTTGTAGCAGGGGTCTGCAGAGAGATTAGCTGTTATGAAAATATATTAAGAAATTAACAAGTTTCTGAAAAACATATTATAAAATGTAACCAAAAGTGCAGCATCTGGTGCAGCTTCTAACCAGTTTGATTTTATTTCTGTCAGACGACTACAAAAGTTCTTACTGAGAATTAACAGAGGTTTATATGTTGACGTTGTATTGTTTCATTTGAAGTCACCATTATTGTGATCAATGTTCACTTTAGTTGAGCTCTTGTCCCCTGACTTTATAACATTAGTTATCTTACGAGAGGTTCTCTCGTATTGCGTAAGTTGCTTACGCTATGGGTAAAGTCATCTTTTCTCGAGATATGAAGCCAAAAAATTATCCTTAATTTTTATAATCTTGTCAACGCAGTGCAGCAGCAGTCAGACCTAGAGCAGGCTATCTAGCGTGCTCATTGGCTGCCCTGCGGCAACTGCAGCAGCCTACCACTGAGACTGGCATGACGTCACGCCCAATGAGGGCGCTTTGCGCCCTAATGCGTCACGGCCCGTCAGAAGGGGCGTGGTTAAGTGCATAAAAGGAAGGCTCGGTGGCTGGTTCACTGATTTTCGTCTCTTCAGCGAAGCTGTCCACATCGCTGGACTCTGAGAGAAGCCGCCGTCGAATCAAGCGACCAGCAAGCCGAGGATAGAGTCTGAGGAAGCCGGCCGCCTTCGCCGCCTTCAGCCATCCTTGCCTGCTTCGCTTTCCGGCGATAGTATCCTTTTTGCTACTGCTTACAATTATGTGTGCTCGCCGCCGCGACACACTCCTCTAAAAGAGCGCGAGGCGTTTGTTTCAAAATGCCTCGCATTTCCTGCGGCTCGTGCCGAGCCCCGCTCAGCGACAGGAACCGCCATGTGATTTGCGCTCTCTGCCTGGGCCGAGACAACGCAGCCCTAGCTCTCTCTTCCGGGGGCTGCAAATTCTGCAAAGAAATAACATAATAATTGTCTGGACAGGCTTTGACTTTAATGGGAAAAGACCCGTAATAGCAGCAGTAACCGCTCCAGTGACCGCAGACTTCTCGAGTGACGACTCCATCTGTTACTGTTGGGTGTCCACCACGTATCCACAGTGCAATAACAGTGCCACAGCTGTACTGAACAACACACGTGTCTGGTATATGAGCGCTAGCGTTGTTAATGAAGAGACGATACCAGCCGCTCCAGGAGACAGACGTGTCACACATGTAGTTATTGTAATGTAAGCCATATGTATTATTGATGGATCTCAGTGTATCGTTCAGCACTGTGTAGTTGTAGCTGGGGTCTGCAGAGAGATTAGCTGTTATGAAAATATATTAAGAAATTAACAAGTTTCTGAAAAACATATTATAAAATGTAACCAGAAGTGTAGCATCTGGTGCAGCTTCTAACCAGTTTGATTTTATTTCTGTCAGACGACTACTCTGTCAGACGACTACTCAGACTAATTCTGCGAAGAACTGCCGATGTCGACCCTGCGGGCTCGACTCGCCTCGTTCGATGCTCCCGCTGTCTCTCCGCCTGCCTCCAACAGACTCGACGGGTGTTTTCTGCCTGTCGCAAGAAGAAGCACCGCTCCCAGAGGCCACCGGAGCCCGATGCAGCAGCTGAGTGCTCGCTGGATCCCTTCCCGCGAGCCTCGCTCTCTCCTTCTCCGCCCCCCTTTTCGGACGCGCAGCTGCCGGCTCTCGCCCGCACTGCCGCCGCCTCAGGGGATGAAGCGGACGACGCTGCTATCGGCGACAGCTGCTCTCTCCTCGCTTCAGACAGCGAAGAGTGGTCTGGGTCTCACCGCTCCGCCTCCTCTTCGACACAGGAGTCTAGCAGGTCCCGCGCTAATGTCGACGCGGAGCTTCTCCGCCTCCTAACTAAAGCGGTCCACCAACTGGGCCTCGAGTGGTTACCAGCGAAGGCGCCCGCGCCCAACAGACTCGACGGGTGTTTTCTGCCTAGCCGCCGCCAAGCGCCTGCCTCTAGGTCAGCACCCTTTCTGTCTGAGCTTCACACCAAGCTCTCGAAGTCTTGGAGCGCCCCTTTCTCCGCTAGACTCCGCTCTCCGGTATCCTCGACCATCTCCCAAGTGGCCGCTGAGAAGGGATATACTCAAATTCCCCGGTAGAAGAGGCTGTCGCAACGCACCTTTGCCCGCCATCCGTCAGATGGCGCTCAAAGTCTGCCCTGCCGTCCAAAGCCTGCAGGACCACATCAGCTCTCGTCGGCCGCGCTTTTGCTGCTGCTGGCCAGGCTGCTTCCGCCCTGCATTCCATGGCTGTGCTCCAGATCCTTCAAGCCGATCTCCTCCGCGAAACGGATGAGAAAGGCCTAGACCACGCCGTCCTGACCGATCTGCGCAGCGCGACGGATCTCTCGCTCAGCGCCACAAAATCCGCAGCACAAGCCATCGGCAGATCCATGGCTTCGCTCACCGTCACCGAAAGACATCTTTGGCTGACGCTCGTGGATATGAGCGAATCTGAGCGCTCCGTGTTCCTCAACACCCCGCTCTCCCCCTCCGGTCTCTTCGGCCCAGCGGTAAGCGGGATTGTGGATCGCTTTTCGGAGGTACAGAAGGCGTCGCAGGCTATGAATCTCTTCCTGCCCCGCCGCTCGAGCTCAGCTGCAGGCCGCTCTCAGAATCAGCCTCCTGCACGCAGCTCGTCACAGCGCTCTTCTCAGCCTCCGTCTTCGCAGCGACGCCAGGGCGGCCGCCCTAGATCGCGCTCGACCAGCCGTCACAGACCGCCTCCCCCTCGGGGACCCCGGCCCAAGATAGCGCTGAAGCCCAAGCCCGCGAAGTCCTCCTAGCAACCGCAGGGAGGAAAAGATGGCTGAGTCCCGCTGTGGCCGGACCGCCATCAAAGCGCCCACCTCTGTCAGTCCCCTTAGAAAAGGCTACTGCAGCAGTGTACACCGCAGCCAACGAGTCAGTTACACAACTCGCTCGCCTGCACACAAACGCCGTTTTCACGGCGACCCAGAGAAATCTCAAAAAGAGTGTAATATCTGGTTATCCGGCTCACGCCGACGGTGTTATGAGTGTAGAAAATATGCCCACATCCCTGTGTTCACCCCTACACACAAGTACGATCCCCCCGGTACCTCCCACCCACAGAGCGCACTCTCATAAAGCGGGCACGCGCCGCTCGAGTGATAAGCGTAGGAAATGTGCCCACGATCCCGTGCCCACACCTACCCACTGCCCGCTCTGTTACACTGTTGTCCCGGGGTTCAGATCCTTCAAAGCTCCCAAACACTGGCCGTGTTGCATATGTAAGCCCTGGGGGGTTAACGTGTTTATTGGTAAGTGCGCGCGCTCGTTCAGTGATTCAGGTCTAATTCTTGTGAAATAATGATTATGTTAAAACACAACCAACACCATCAGATCACCTTTTATATTTGTTCATCTGGCTGTTATAACTCATGTACAGCAGCCAAACAAAATTTAAAGTTAATAATTTTAGGGTCAAGAGCCCAACTAAAACACACACTGATCTCCACAATGGTGACTTAAATTACGGTTTTCTCCTTCAGTGATTCTGCTTGTTAACACCAGGTGTCTTCAATGTTGGAAATAAAAGATATTTTGTAAATTGTACTCATTTTAAATGGTTAACTTTTAAGGTATTAATTTGATTAATAATTACTCAATTATAATTTGTTCAATTGAATTAATTACTTTTACAATTAATTACTAATTGAAATAGTCCGAGTAAAGATTACAAGCACTTTCTGTGTGGAAAAAGTTGCCTAGCTTTTTTTAAGTAAATGTCACTCCACATTTTTTTCAGTGTAGTTTTGGAAAGGTTGATTGGTTCAGAGATGGCACAGCTCAGTGCCCGATCAAGATAACAGCAGACATTGCTGGACCCCACAACATTCCAGACCCCCTCCTCCTTAAGTACCTCTGAATGACCAAACCAGAGTTCTCTTCTCTTCAAACCAGAGAACTGAGATTTTACCTATAACAATACATAAAATCATCCCAGAACAATTTTCATTGGACTTATAATCAAACATAATGCCACTACATAATTCTATGTTGTTTCTACCACCTATGTGTGTCTAATATGCTTAGATCCCATATATAAGTCGTGATTTGTTATAACTGTTGGATGTTTGAATGAAAGTGTGTCTTGTTTTATATCAGTATGATCGTATGTTCTTGATTCAAAAGATGGCTTGATTGAAATTTGTGTAAAATGTTTGGTATTCTTATAATAGTAATAATGTCTAAACTGTGGCCGCTTTTCTCTCTGTTAGTGTTGGAGAGCAAGGAGATCACAGATAACGCATGATTTACGATAAGAAGTGAGTAGTGCCACCTCCTGAATTAAGCCAGTGTCTAATTGGTTAGATCTCTCTTAGGAGGTTGGACAAACATTTTGGGCCCTATCTTGCACCCAGCGCAATTGACTTTGTACACCGACGCATGTATCATTCCTATTTTGCACCCGCGCAAAGCGGACTTTTCCCTCCACAGACGCACGTCGGTTAACTAAGAAATACACTTGCGCTCCCCGGGCGGTTCAGCGCAAAGAGGAGGCGTGTTCCGGCGCAAACGTTCCCTCATGCTATTTTACAGGTTTAGAAAACAATTCCGCCACTGACCGAAAAAAAACAGTTTAAAGTCAGTGGCGCGTTGCGCATGTTATTCATATGCTATTTTAAGGGTGCATGCTTGGCCTTAATCAATGTAGCGTGTGCACAACGCGCATACACTTTGATTCTCTCATCTACACACAGAGCAGCAGTTATCATTTTTGCAAATCATACATTATTACGATATATAGATAGATAGATAGATAGATAGATAGATAGATAAATAGATAGATAGATAGATAGATAGATAGATAGATAGATAGATAGATAGATAGATAGATAGATAGATAGATAGATTATTATAAAAGCATACATCTAGCTTACACATTTACCCAAATTATCATACGCCTGTTTAACCTAAGTTAATTTGGGTGTGTTTCTCCATCCCCAACGTCCCTAACGAGAACGTCGGTCTCCTTGGCTGTGAACCGCTCCTGGCTCTTAAAGGGAATGTGAGATGTCGCTCTGGGCCCGGTTTCCCGATAACGCTCACTCTTAGCCTGCTAAGAAGACTCGAAAGATATATCTTACCAAATTTGTTTATTTTCCTAAGTGTGTTCCCCGAACTATACCTTAGGAAGCCGCTTAAGATATACCTTCTTACGTGGGACGTGACCAGGCGCTGTCCGTGCCAATGGTGCTGAATTGTTTGAAATCGATGGCTCGAGAATCAATTATTCTCTCGTGCAGGGGCTGTTTATGTGAAAAAGCGGTCATCTTTATAAAAGAAGCACTTCAGAAATAGTTGAAATTTCAATTTATTATGATTATTGGATATTATAAAAAATAATTCAAACTATAATAGCCTATAAAAACGTAGACTACATATTTTAAAATTGTAACACATAGCCTATTGCTGCCACAATAACCTTTTCAAAAATTTACGTGCCGCCTTTTCTTTCCCATTTTTGTTCGCTGAGGTGGAGCTGCGATGAAATATTGTTCTTGTGTAAATACTTTCCAGCATTTCAGTAATAAAAGTTTACATCTTGCGTACGGTGCTCGGCAGTGATCAAAAAGGATTTAAACCGTGAATTTTGAATCTCTTGTAAACTCGGAGATGTGGATTCAGACGGCAATTAAATTACCACACGACCTGTTTGTCAAAAAACAGAAGGTACTAATTTGGCCAGGGATTTTTACGCGGATTGGGTGAGAAAAACACTGATATTATGGATTCGGACGGCACTAAAATCACCGACTTACCCCTGTAAATGTTTAAAATACCGGACGAGCCCTTGAGAAACAATATTAGCGTCCGAATAGGACTTAACTGACAGTAGCCTATGCTTTCACTGGCCTTTAAAAGAGCGCTTTAATTCAGTTAATAATATTGTATAATAATATAATAAAAAATCTAACAACAATCAGTGTAATGACAATTTTATTCTTTGCATGAAAACACTTGAATTAGCCTAATTTAATACTGTCTGGGTGTATTAAAACTTCAGAATTATATTCATTTAGACCTGCAACAACGCTAAGAGAGAGCTACGAATGGTCCAGACCAACCTTACGAAAGTGTGACTAACAAAAGATATACTTAGCGTACGAACGTTTCGGGAACCGTCCCATAAGGTTAAGAGAGAGGTTAAGGAATAGGTTAAGAACTACTTAGAGATAAAAACGCTTTGGGAAACCGGGCCCTGATTGGTTTATTTCACGTTACGCCAAAACCACACCTATGAATAATGAACTTCAAACCAACCCATTTTAGATTTGCGTCGGGCGCAAGAGTCATTTATCCCGCCGGTATAATAGCAACAGCGCCCAAGACCCGCCCACAAAGTTACTTGCGTTTTGTGCTTGATACTTGCGTTTCAGATCATTAAAATAGGGCCCTTTGAGTTTAAAATCTTAGACCCAAACAAAGATTTGAGCAGAAGAGAAAATGAAAAAGTAGATTCGAAAACCATCATGGAGAAGCCATGACGGAGAGACCAGACAGACTAGTAACCATGTAAAAGCGCAGATGAAAGAACTCAAATCAAGATCAGAAGAACATGGGTTAAACAACTTTATTCAAGCCATCTACTCTCGTCTCAATTTCCTTTCTTTTCTTAGTTTCCTTTCTTTTCCGTTGTGAGTCTCGGTTCTAAGTTAATTTTTGCGGCAAGATTTCGGTCCACGTTTCTTCTGCAAAGCCAGCTTCAACAAAGACTTTCATTCATCCGCCAGCACACCACGTGATTGGCCGCCCCAGACCCAGGCATGAGGAGACCAGCCAATGAACTCGGGAAACCCCTTTTATGCAGACAAAGGGAATCCCGAAAAAGAAAAGCAAAGACATGCAAGTAGCCTCCAGACTCTTAAACTGAACTGGTGTATTTGATATAGATTTAATAACCCACCTAAGAAACGAAGGGTTAAATTAATGCTTGATGGTTCGTTCAGGTTATGTCTTATGAGTGCATATAGAAACTTCCCAGCAGGCACAGGATATAGACTACAACGTCGGTCAGACGTTGGATTTTGGTTGAAAATGAAAGTCGGGTTGACGTCTAAATCCATTGTTTGTTTGACGTCAAGCTCCAACGTTGGGCAGTCGTTGAATTTTGGTAGGAATAAACCAAACAAAAAGGTGAAATGCATGATTTGAAATCTACTGACCAGATTTACTTTATTTAATTTCCATTTTAATGAAATCATATTTTGTATTTTAAAGCCACCATGATGGTGGTTAGCGTTTGCTTTAGTTGTGCTCTTGACCCTTGACTTTTAAGTATTAAATGTTCTTTGGTTGCTATAATTGTGTTTATAAAGCACATTTGTTGTAGCTAAAAAAGCAATGAGAAAAGGAGATCAGGTGATGTTGGCTGTTTATTGATGATAAAGATGTCATCATGTTAATGCCTGAATCCCTGACCTTATTCAGTGTCTAATGCTTTGATTATATAGGACTTATGGTTTTAATGTTGTCTTATTCATAATAGAAATTGTTTGATTCTACAGCATATCTAACAGAGTTGTTTTTAAATAATATACTTGGTTTTTAAAAACTATATAGTGCACAAAAACCTTTCATCTATGGCAGCACTTAGACACACACAGACATCAAGAAACAGCGTATGAATCTCAACAATGGTGACAATCGAACAAAATATCCAGATAATCAGATCAACTCTGAGCATAAAACAAGCTACAAAAAATCCAGCTGCATAATTTATTAATGCCGCAAAGCATGCTGGGAGATATGGGTGAGTTTTGATTGGTGGTACCCAGCATGCACTGCATGAAGCATTTCACTGATTGTCACCATTGTTGAGAGTCATACACTGATTCTTGACGTCTAAGTAATAATGTAGAGAAAAGTTTAATGCACTAAATGTTTTTAAAATCCTTTATATTATTTGACAAACAACATTGCTCTCATGCTGTAAAATTAAATGGCTTCTAATATAAAACAACATTAAAAACACAAGCCTAATATAATCAAAGCATTAGACACTGAATAAGATCAGAGATTCAGACAGTTACATGATGATGACTTCATCAATAAACAGCCAACATCTCCTGATCTCATTTCTCATGGCTTTTTTTGTCACAACACATGTGCTTTATAAACACACAATTATAGCAGCCAGAGAACATTTAATACTTAAAAGTCAAGGGTCAAGAGCCCAACTAAAGCAAACGCTAACCACCATCATGGTGACTTTAAAATACAACTATTGATTTCATTAAACTGGAAATTAAATAAAGTAAATCTGGTTAGTAATAAATGAAGCTGGTAATGCTGTGTTGTTTACTCCTCCTCTGCTGAGATCTTCACAGATTTAATGTGCTGCCATGCATGTCACATTTTTTTGCGGTGCTTATTCCAACCAAAATTCAACATCTGTCTGACGTTGGAGCTTGACGCCAAACAAACGTTGGGTTTAGACGTCAACCTGACTTTCATTTTCAACCAAAACATGACGTCTGACTGACGTTGGATTAGTTGGAGTCCAGCGTCTTCCTGACGTCACATTGACGTACTGTGCCTGCTGGGTTGGGATTTCATCATCTTCATCAACTCTTAAAACTCGTTCTTTCCTCACTCTCTCTTTCTTTCTGCAACTCGTATGAATGTGTGTGCGTGTGTTTGTGTTAGATATTAATTTTATGTGTTAGAATAATCTATAAAGTCTTGTTTGTATTTTAAAGTGAAGTGTTACTTGTGTTATGTGCTTACGAATTTAATGTCTTAAACTTCTGATCTAAGTTACCTTGCTAACTATAGTGTTTCACTATAGTTCAGATATCCGTTGCAGAGTTGATAGTTATAGCCAGTTCAAATGAACCGCGAACGAGTCATTTGCTCGGTTGTAATAAGTGATTCTTTCGAATTCCCTATAAATTAATTAATAATTCATTTGAGCTAAATTGACGAATCACTACAAATACAAATATATTACAATATGGAAAGTGAGTTATATTATTAATACATATTACAGCAATCAGTTATAAGTGATTCAGAAAAAAAGCATTATAGCATAACTTGACATCAACAATCAGCAAATGAATCTCAACAATAGTGACAATAAAATATTCAGATAAACAGATCAACTCTAAACATCCCAAAACAGGCTACTTAAAATCACAACAAAAGCACAATTAAAGAAAATAGTAAGATCATTCAGCAGCAGAATTCATTCATGCTTCAATGCATGCTGGGAGTCATCGATGTGTTTTGTTCTCTTCTGGCACCCATTGTGGCAAGAAGATTTTTGTTGATTGTCTTGGGCTCAAAATGTTTTGTGAATCTTTAAATTTCTTTATAATAATCAGTTACCATAACCTTAATGGATCTCTTGCTGTTGTAACTGTGTGTTAATAAAGCACATTTGTTATGGGAAAAAAGCCAAGAGAAAATATGATCAGGTGATTTTGGGAAACTGTTGATCTATTGGCCTGAATCTCTGATCTCATCCAGTGTCTACATTTTTTAATACATGGTGATATGTTGGTAATTTTTATTTTTGATTATAGGTGCCCTGTGATTCAACAGCATGAGATCTAGTGTTATGGTAACTACACTGAAATAGTGTTGTCAAAAGTACCGACTTCGGTACCAAGTCGGTACTGAAATTAAATTTCCGCTGTTGAGCGGAGTCATAAACTGATTGGCCATTGTGTTAATCCGCTCATCAGATATGTCTGTGATTGGCTACAATGATCTACACACGGAAGCGTTTGAAAGTGTTTTGAAAGCGGGAAAAGCATTGGAAAGCACAAGCAGGCGTCTATCAGCAGACCGTCTATAAATGCGATATATATTTACAACATGTTTTTGAAGCGCTGATCATTATAGCCAATCACAGACATATCCGATGAGCGCGTGGGTACAATGGCCAATCAGAGGTGTTTACGGTTCCGCTCAACAGCGCTCAAAGCGTCACATTTTTTAAATGTCAGTACTGACTTGGTACCGAAGTCTGTACTTTTGACAACACTACACTGGAAAAAATTATACTTTGTATTAACTTAAAAAAATTGATGTAATTTGTTACAGCTATTTTTTTTTTTTTTGATTTTCTCAAATTGTATTTATGATTTAGTTAAAACCATACATTTGTATTTAATGTCAAACCAAAATTATTTTTTTTTCCAACTCAACGTTTTACCTTAACCCAAAGTACACAGCAAAAACTCCAGTGTTAAATTAACACTCCTGGGAGTGTATATGAGTCCACACTCAAGAGTGTAAAGTGTTAAAATATGAGTGTTAAATTAACACCCAAGAGTGTTAAAGTTAATGAGATAATTAAGTGATTAATTTAGTGATGATTGAGCGTTATTGAAGACACCTGATGTTAACAAGCAGAATCACTGAAGGAGAAAATCACAAATGGTAAGTTACCATTATGGTGATGGGTGTTTGCTTTAGTTGGGCTCTTGACCCTTATATGTTTACTTTAAATTTTGCTTGTTTGCTGTTATTGATTTATAACAGTCAGGTGAACAAAGAGACAATGTGATCTGATGTTATGTTTTGACATAATCATGTTGTGATCCAAAAAATGAAACTTATTGGGATAGTTTGGTTTAACTTGTTAATTACAGCAGCTCTATGATTTTACAGTATGTGATTTTTAGTATTTAGTATTTTAGTATTTTAGTATTGTTCTGATCAAAAGAATTTCAAATGAATTTATTTAGAAACACAGATATCAATAATCAGCCTGCGAATCTCAACAATGGTGACAATAATAAAGCATGTTGCAGTGGCTGCCACCAATCACAACTCATTAATGGCTCCCATCATGCATTGCAGTATGAATAAATTATTATCTGAATTGTCTATGTAATTTACTTTTTCTAATTGAATATTCTGCTCGTTACGATTGTTGAGATGCATAGACTGAATCTTGACGTCTGTGTGTGCCTAAAAGAAAGATTTTTTTTTTTTTTTTTTAAACAACTCATTAACTTTAACACTATCTCATATTTTAACACTTTACACTCTTGAGTGTGGACTCATATACACTCCCAGGAGTGTTAATTTAACACTGGAGTTTTTGCTGTGTACTTTGGGTTAAGGTAAAACGTTAAGTTGGAAAAAAAATAAATTTTGGTTTGACATTAAATCAAAACTTATGGTTTTAACTAAATCATAAATACAATTTGAGAAAATCTAAAAAAATTAGCTGTAACAAATTACATATTTTTTTTTAAGTTAATCCAAAGTATCCTTTTTTTTCAGTGACAGAGGGTGTACCACTTACTTTGAGGCAAAGTGAAAACAGAAGGTATAAACTGAAAATCACAATTTTCCAATGGACCAATGTAAATATATATTGAATGAATTGCACTGATGTTTAACTTTTTTCAGTGTAGTTATTATAAAGAAATGTATAGTATATACATTTATATTCTATATCTGGCACAGAAATTACATTATTTCAGGGTGTAAGCCTGAAGAAAAAAATCAATGTTAAGTTTCAACCTTGATTCAATGTTGATCTGCTATCAGGGATATAGTTCTTTATAATTAAAAACACAACAAGTACTGTTTTTGACTAAGTGTGGCATATTCAGAACTACTGTACAGTGAATGACAGCCAGACACCCTGAGAACAATCTACAGGTTTCATACATTTCTACCAATACATTTGCATGAATTTTGAGGCAAATATTCATGTTAAAATCCATGTTTAAATATCTGTAGCCTACATACATTAGAAAACATTCAGAAAATAAGCCAATAGAAACACAGTGTGTAACATTACCAGGTGAGATGGTCACTGGTGTGACAGTTGTAGGGCTGGTGTTAATGCTGCCAGTGTCTGAAAGTTTGGATGAATAGTGATTAATGAACAGAAACACAAATATCATGAATGTGTAGAAAGAGCTCATGTGAATATAATTACCTGCACAGTATGCTGAGTTGCAGAGAGTTGGACTAACCAGCTCATAGACATAATAATTGCCTGGACAGGCTTTGACTCTAATGGGAAAAGACCCGTAATAGCAGCAGTAACTCGCAGCGTAACCGCAGACATATCGAGTGACGACTCCATCTGTTACTGTTGGGTGTCCACCACGTATCCACAGTGGGATATTAGTGCCACATCTGGACTGAGCAACACATGTGTCTGGGATATGAGCGCTCAGGCCGTTAATGAAGAGACGATACCAGCCGCTCCAGGAGACAGACGTGTCACAGTTGGAGTTATATCCATTATTGATGGATCTCCATGTATTGTCCAGCGCATTGTAGTTGTAGCAGGGGTCTGCAGAGATATTAGCTGTTATGAAAATATATTAAGAAATTAACAAGTTTCTGAAAAACATTTGTTATTATAAAATGTAACCAGGAGTGCAGCATCTGGTGCAGCTTCTAACCAGTTTGATTTTATTTCTGTCAGACGACTACAAAAGTTCTTACTGAGAATTAACAGAGGTTTATATGTTGACGTTGTATTGGTTCATTTGAAGTCACCATTATTGTGATCATTATAGTGATCAATGTCCACTTTTGTTGAGCTCTTGCCCCCTGACTTTATAACATTAGTTTTTCTCTGACTGCTGTAACTGTGTGTTTATAAAGCACATTTGTTTTAACAAGAAAAATCAAGAGAAAGTATGATCAGGTGATGCTGGCTATATTCTAATGATGACCTAATTATGATAATAGTTATGAAATTAGCATGACTCTCACAGTTTAATTCAATATGGAAAGTGTGTTATATTATTAATTCATAATACAGCAATCAGTTATGAGTGATGCACAATTAAAGCATTATATCATAACTTGACATCAACAATCAGCATATGAATCTGAACAATAGGGACAATAAAATATTCAGATAAACAGATCAACTCTAAACATCCCAAAACAGGCTACTTAAAATCACAACAAAAGCACAATTAAAGAAAATAGTAAGATCATTCAGCTGCAGAATTTATTCATGCCTCAATGCATGCTGGGAGTCATCGATGCGTTTAGGGTTACACTTTATTTCGATAATCCACTTTAGACATTTTACTAACTATAAGTAACTTTTCATCAACATGTCAACTAACTCTCATTAGAGTATTAGTAGACTGTCAGTAGACTGTTAAGTCAGGGTTAGGTGTTAGGGTTCGGGTTAGGAGAATAAGTTGACTTGTAATTGCCAAGTTAGGCTACTTATGGTCAGTAGAATGTCTGTTGGAGGAGCATCACAATAAAGTGTTTGCAGGTATTAAGCAGACAGTCTACTAATACTCTAATGACAGTTAGCTGACATGTAGCTGCAAAGTTACTTATAATTAGTAGAATGTCTTAAGTGGGCCATTGAAATAAAGTGTTGTTTGGTTCTCTGCTGGAACCCAACATGCATTGTGGAAAAAATATATTTGCTGATTGTCACCATTGTTGAGATTCATGTGTTGATTCTTGATGTCTGTTGTCCAAATATCGCATAAACTCAAAATGTTTTGTGAATCTTTAAAGTCCACATGAATTCAAAATTGACCATATTTACTTTGTTTGCCTAAATTGATCGTTTTGTGGTGAACAATTCATCCATCCAAGTCAATCCACACAAAAATTTTTTTTGGCTTCGTAATCTTTAATCAAAATCTGAAAATGCCCCTCCCCTCTGCATTGGAGGACCTTCCCTGATGACGTATGTTTGACGGTTTGGGCAAACGCTTAACCACTCCCCTCAAATCGTTAGTCTGTAATGAGCGAGAGATGGAGAGGAGGAGCGCTAGAGTAAAACCCTGCCCTCTGTTCAATATGCCTTTTCACTGGGAAATACGTCACAACACTGGAGAAAAGTCGTTTGCAACTTCCGGTTCACGCGGACTTTAAGAAAATGTATAATAACCAGTTGCTGCTCTAACTGTGTGTTAATAAAGCACATTTGTTATGGGAAAAAAGCCAAGAGAAAAATGTGATCAGGTGATTTTGGGAAACTGTTGATCTATTGGTCTGAATCGCTGATCTCATCCAGTCTAAATTTTTAATATATGGTGATGTGTTGGTAATTTTTATTTTTGATTATAGTTGCCCTGTGATTCAACAGCATGAGATCCAGCAGTGTTATGGTAACTAGTTATTATAAGAAATGTATAATTTATATTCTATATCTGGCATTGAATCCTGCTTTACATAAAGCAAGACTGATTTGATATTGTTTTAATGTTGATTCAATGTACATTTACATTTAGCTGACGCTTTTATCCAAAGCGACTTACAATTGCTATATATGTCAGAGGTCGCACGCCGCTGGAGCAACTAGGGGTTAAGTGTCTTGCTCAGGGACACATTGGTGTCTCACAGTGGATTCGAACCCAGGTCTCTCACACCAAAGGCATGTGTCTTATCCATTGCGCCACACCACCCATGTGGCGCAATATAATGTAACATGTAACATGACGCACCCATGTATAATGTAACATGGCGCACCCATGTAAAATAAATTATTTAATTTAAAGGGGTGGTTGATTATGATTTCACTTTTTTAACTTTAGCTAGTGTGTAATGTTGCTGTTTGAGCATAAACAACATCTACAAAGTTACAATGCTCAAAGTTCAAAGCAACGGGAGATATTTGCTTTTTAAAGAAATAGTTTTTTAAAGACTACAACAAACAGCTGGTAGAGACTACACAACATTCCTCCCGGGTTAGTGACATCACCAACCCTAGAATTTACATAAACCCCGCCCCCTGAACACGATTTATAGATTATCGAGACAGAATATACTAATCAATGTCTAGAAGATAACTACACATAAGCTACATAAATTCATCAATTAACCATTCAGAAATGTCCTGTTGCTTCTACATGTTGTCACTTCTTCTTGAGTCTCTCCATCATTGTCTGACTCTGGTTTAAACATAAAAGGCTTAAAGTGTTTGACATTTTCAGTGACTGTCTGTGTGAGTGCAAGCTGGTGAAGCTCAAAACTTCAAAAAGTGACAAATGTAACATTTTTATGTGAAAATATCTGTGGGATATTTTGAGCTAAAACTTACATACACATACACACTCTGGGGACATCAGAGACTTATTTTATATCTTGTGATAAGGGTATTATATATTGTTTCAATGTTGATTCAATGTAAATTAAATTATTTAATTTAAGTTGAACAAATATCGATTTTCGGTTGATCTTGATCTATTTTTCATCATTGAAATGACATTATTTCAGGGTGTAAGCCTGATGAAAAAATCAGTGTTAAGTTTCAACCTTGATTCACTGTTGATCTGCTATCTGGGATATAGTTCTTTATAATTAAAAACACAACAAGTACTGTTTTTGACTAAGTGTGGCAAATTCAGAACTACTGTACAGTGTGAATGACAGCCAGACACATGAGAACAATCTACAGGTTTCATACATTTCTATGAATACATTTGCATGACTTTTGAGGCAAATATTCATGTTAAAATCCATGTTAAAATTTACCATATAGCCTACATACATTAGAAAACATTCAGAAAATAAGACAATAGAGACACAGTGTGTAACATTACCAGGTGAGATGGTCACTGGTGTGACAGTTGTAGGGCTGGTGTTAATGCTGCCAGTGTCTGAAAGTTTGGATGAATAGCGATTAATAAACAGAGACACAAATATCATGAATGTGTAGAAAGAGCTCATGTGAATATAATTACCTGCACAGTATGCTGAACAGTAGGAACCAGCCGGACTAACCAGCTCATAGACATAATAATTGCCTGGACAGGCTTTGACTTTAATGGGAAAAGACCCGTAAAAGCAGCAGTAACTCCAAGCGTAACCGCAGACATCTCGAGTGACGACTCCATCTGTTACTGTTGGGTGTCCACCACGTATCCACAGTGGGATACCAGTGCCACATCTGTACTGAGCAACACATGTGTCTGGGATATGAGCGCTCATGCCGTTAATGAAGAGACGATACCAGCCGCTCCAGGAGACAGACCTGTCACAGTTGGAGTTATATCCATTATTGATGGATCTCCATGTATTGTCCAGCACATTGTAGATGATGCAGGGGTCTGCAGAGAGATTAGCTGTTATGAAAATATATTAAGAAATGAACAAGTTTCTGAAAAACATGTTATTATAAAATCAAAATTCATTTGTTATTGTTTCAATGTGGATTCTATATATGAAATAATTTAATTTAAGTTGAACATTTTTCGATTTTATGTTGATCTTGATCTATTTTTCATCATTGAAATAACATTATTTCAGGGTGCAAACCTGATGAAAAATCAATGTTAAGTTTCAACCTTGATTCAATGTTGATCTGCTATCAGGGATATAGTTCTTTAAATAGTTCTTTAAAATTCTCTCTTTTTATATGTGGGTCTATGGAATTGGCAGACAGCAGTCAACAAAGCTGACTTTATTCCAGCCTTTGCAACTCAATCTATTCTCAATTGCTGCATTGCCATGCAGTCAGACATCTTTGAAGTTTGTGACGGTTTACTTGCTGTCACGGACAAAATGGAGTATTTGGAGGAACAATCCAGGTGTAATAACCTCGTTTTTTGAGGGAATACAGGAGGCACCAGGAGAAACCTGGGCTGAGATGGAGGAGAAAGTGAAGAAAGTACTGGCTGAAAAGTTACAGCTGCAGCGAGAGGTTGAAGTGGAGAGCGCCCACCGTACAGGGAAACCTGGAGAAGATAGAACAAGGCCAATTGTTGTGAAATTTCTGAGGCACAGGGACAGATCTGCCAAGTCACTGAAAGGATCCTAAAGCTTTATCAACGAGGATTTAAAGATACTCAGAGGTGGAGAGTCCAGGGGTCAGAAAGTAAAAGTCCTGCCTTATGTTTATTCCACCCATGAACTCACACAGCAAACACTCCAGTGTTAAATGAACTCTCCTGTGAGTTTATTTGGCTCCAGACTCAAGAGTGTTAAAGTTAATGAGATAATTAAGTGATTGATTGAGTGATGATTGAGCATTATTGAAGACACCTGATGTTAACAAGCAGAATCACTGAAGGAGAAAAATCACAATTTTAGTTACCATTATGGATATCGGTGTTTGATTTAGTTGGGCAGTTGACCTTTAAATGTTTAACTTTAGATTTTGTTTGGCTGTTGATCTGAGTTATTACAGCCAGATGAACAAAGAGAAAAGGTGAACAGGTGGTGTTGGTTACATTTTAACATAATCATCATTTAACCTGAATCACTGATCTCATTTAGAGTCTAATCTCTGATTTAAATGTATATTGGTCATAACAGCATCACAGTGATTCTACAGAATAAGATCCAGATTTGTCATTATAATCCAAATGATTTCTTAAAAGTTGTTCTGATATAAAAAAAATAAAAAAAGATCTTTCTTTAAGGCACACACAGACATCAAGATTCAGTGTATGAATCTCAACAATGGTGACAAAAAGAATATTCAATTAGGGAAAGGAAATTAGTAAGACAATTCAGATCATAATTTATTCATACCGCAATGCATGATGGGAGCCATGAATGAGTTTTGATTGGTGGTACCCAGAATGCACTGCAACATGCTTTATTATTGTCACCATTGTTGAGAAATCTTTTGGATTATTTTGAAAATGCTGATTATATTGATAAGTGTACTGTAGAATCATAGACTGCTGTAATCAGCAAGGCAAACCTAACTCTCTGAATGAGCTTTGTGATTCAAGTCAAAAGATGATTATGTTGAAACACAACCAAAATGACCTGATCAGCTTTTCTCTTTGTTCATCTAAGAGTTATAACACTGATAAAACAGCCAAACAAAATCTAACAGTATTAGTTTAAGGTTCAAGAGCCCAACTAAAGCAAACACTGATCACCATAATGGCAACTTAAAAAAATAGATTTTCTCCTTTGGTGATTCTGCTTGTTAACATCAGGTGTCTTCAATAATGGTCAATCATCACTCAATCAATCACTAAATTATCTCATTAACTTTAACACTCTTGAGTCTGGAGCCAAATAAACTCACAGGAGAGTTCATTTAACACTGGAGTTTTTGCTGTGTGAGTTCATGGGTGGAATAAATATATGGCAGGACTTTTACTTTCTGACCCCTGGACTTTCCACCTCTGAAGATACTGCCTGTCAGTAGAAAAAGGAAGGAACTGATGCCGGATATGAGAGCTGCGAGAGAAAGGGGGGACATTGCCTATCTACGACAGGACAAACTGATTGTTCATGCCCGGTCCAGTACACCAAAATAGACAAGAAATATTTAATCTCCAACCGGGTATGCTGAATCGCTGTTTACACTATGACATCTTTTACAACTCACATAGGTAACGGAGTTAATCAACTACGACAGAGGATTGTTGATCATGATAAACTAGAGTTGAACATCTTTCAATACACTGAACATCCAGGACCTGGAAAATGATACTGATCCTGTAAACAACTTTTTCCTCAACAGCAACTGTTTTTATTACACTAATGAACAGTTTAATAGTTCAGTTAAGACTGAAAATCAACTATCAATAATCCACCTTAATAGCAGAAGCCTATACGCTAACTTTCACAACATTAAATGTTATCTAAATCAGTTTAAACAGCCTTTCAATATAATTGCTATATCTGAAACTTGGATAAATAGTGAAAAGGGCTTAGATTTTGAAATGAAAGGATATGAAATGTTTTGTATTAACAGAGAAAACAAGAAGGGGGTGGTGTGGCTTTGTACGTGGACTAGAAATTGAATTACAGGGTGGTGGAAAAACTTTCTTCAGTGGTGGATGGTTTACTTGAATGTGTTACAATAGAAGTATGTAGAGAAAAAAATAAAAATGTTATTGTAATTTGCATCTATAGATCACCAGGCTCTAATATTGATTTATTTAAGGATTGGATGGAGAAAAAAAATTAACAAAAACAAAACAGAAAGTCATGTTTATCTGAGATGACTTCTACACTGATTTTCTAAATCCAAATAAGCAAAATATGATGGAGGATTTTATTAATTTAGTGTACACTGTTAGACCTTACCGGGTTTTTTTACAGTAAAATAATGGCAACACTGTTGCCAGTAAAATACTGTTAATTGTACAGTTCTTTACTGTAGTCTAGTTTGTTTCTGTAAAAATGCACTAAATTCTAATTCAAATGAACTAATTACACTTGCAGAAACCGACTGCCTTAAATTGACCAACTGTCATTTAAATGTATTAACTAACATGTATAATGCATTAATAATGTGAGCAAAGTAAAACTGTGAAATTCTTTCATTTGAGACAACTACAAAACTATTGTACATAAAAAGATTTCCACTGGACCAGCAACTACACAGTCAAAAGAGATGAATGGTAAGAAGTCAAGGGACAAGAGACCAACTAAAGCAAATACTGATCTCCATCATGGTGACAACACATTTTATTATTAACTAAATCTTTGTTAATTCTCAACAAGAACTTTTGTACATGTAAGAAATAAATAATCATAAACTGGTTTGTAAACTGGTTTCACACTCAGTATTGCTGGAAATCAGTTGTAGTTTTTGTGTTGCTCTTTTTTCTGTTCTTGTTTGTCTCTCTCCTTCAGTGATTCTGCTTATCAGGTGTTCATCAGTTTCTCAATTCACTCACTTCTTTTCATTCACTCTGTCAAGGGGACTATATTAGTGAACTAATGTAGGGAATAGTGAATGAGGGTATAGGGTGTGATTGGGAAAACAGCCTCTGAGTGTCGATTTTGAGCACTGTTCATTTACAGTATATTCCTGTAGGCTATTTTTGTTTTCTACGGTATATTACTGTTTTAATGGAAAATGGTATGACACTGTCTGAATTACGCCTTTTTTTACAGCAAGGGCTAACAGTGTATACTCTGGGCCTTTCCCCCAAAATGACCAGACCCAGTAGGATTACTTCCCACTGTGCAACACTAATTGATCATATTTTTCAAATGATATAGATAACAATACAGTGAGTTGACTATTAATAAATTAAATTAGTGACCACCTACCAGTTTTTACGGTTTACAACAGCAATTACACATCTAAAAAAGGCAATAAACCTCGACGGGTCAGAACAGAAGAGTCTATGGTTGCATTTAAAGGTGATTTGCTTTCACAAGACTGGGAAATAATATATAAGGAAAAAGATATTGATAAAGTATATGGTGAATTCCTATGAATATTTAAATCATTATATGATAAGAATTGTCCGATAATAAAATATTGCGGAAAACAAAAATATAGTGATAGACGGTGAATTTCAAAAGGATTACAAAATGCCTGTAAAAAGAAAAATACACTTTATAGAGAATTTATTAAACACAGAACTAGAAGCAGAAAATAAATATAAGAAATATAAAAATAAGTTCATTAAGATTATGAGAACTTGTAAGAGAGAATAGTAATATATTAGATAATAATAAAAATAATATGAAGGGTATATGGAATATACTAAACAGTATTATGAGAAGGGGCACGAGACAGTCTAATTATCCCCAGTATTTCATTGATAATGAAAAGAACATTAATAATTTGGAGGATGTGGTCAATAACTTTAATAAATATTTTGTAAATGTCGGACCAGATTTAGCTGAAAAAATTCCTATTCCACAGAACAGATACAATGATCTTATTGAAATAAATCAATGTTCGATGTTTCTTAAAGCAGTAGAAGAAAAAGAAATAATAGATATTGTTAAAAAATGCTAAACTAAAGCTTCCACTGATTGCAACGAAATACATATGAAGATATAAAAAAATGTTATTGAGGGGATCTCAAAACTAGGGGTGGCACGGTTCACAAAACCCACGGTTCGGTTCGTATCACGGTTTTAGGGTCACGGTTTTCAGTTCTGTACGGTTCTTGTTGTTATTTTTTTCTTTTAATCTTTAACACTCCAAAAACTTACTTCAGCATATGATATATAGCTTAATTATCTAATTATTAATTAAGTAATTTCATAAATGGGACGTGTTTGCAAAACGTAGCTTCTCATTTCCCATTTCGAAGTAATATAGTGAGTGAGTGAGCGGTTACCATGAGGAAACTTTCAGTGACCCTGGAGGTCCATCCATCTGCACTGTAAAACCTAACAGTAATATGTACTAAATACAATTGAGTTCACAGCACTCAAATATTACAGAAACTTGAATGACTGAAACAGAACTCAAACTGAATGAATTATAGAACAATTCTAGATCCCAGAATGATAATTGTATAATTAAGTGATTATTTAAGTGATGATTGAGCATTAGTGATGAGCACCTGCTGTTAACAAGCAGAATCACTGAAGGAAAGAGAAACACAAGAACTACAAATGACTTCCAGCCACAGCAAAATCAACTGGAGATAAAAGAAGACATTAAATATCTCAAGATCTCAGCAGAGGAGGATTAAACAACTCCACAAACAGCATTACAAGCTTCACTTATTACTAACCACTTTGACTTTATTGCTGCCATTCGTCTAGAGAAGTTCTTATTAGAATTAACAAAGGTTTAGAAGTTGATTATTTGTTTCATTTAAGGTCACCATGATGGAGATCAGCGTTTGCTTTAGTTGAGCTCTTGACCCTTGACTTTTGCACTTAAGATTTTCTTTGGTTACTATAATTGAGTGTTTATAAAACATATTTGGTATGGCACAAAAGGCAAGGAAAAGTCTGATTGGGTGTTGATGGTGAAGGATTGATGATGACAATCATCATTTAGTGACCATTAAAGTTTCACAGTAAAGGTATTGCATTACTAAGACTCACACAGACATCAAGAATCAGCATATGAATCTCAACAATGGTGACCATTAAAAAATGATTGTTAAAATCTTCTAACTGATTGTTATAATATTGTTGGACCTCACGCTGCAGTAACACAGGGTTTGTAATGAGAATATATTATTGGTACAACACAATTGTTAGATTCAAATTACCTCAGTGAAACAGATTACTTCATGATGATTATAAAACCATCAACAGGTAACCATCAACACCTGATCTCGTTTCACTTTAGCTTTCTTTGCTGCTGCAAATGTGTTTGACAAACACACTGTCACAGCGGCCAAAAAAGACAAAAGATATAATATAAGAGTTAAGAGCCCAACTAATGGAAACACTAATCACTGTTATGGTGACTTCAAATGAAACACATTAGAGTTAAACCTCTGTTAATTCTCAATAAAAACTTCTGTAGACGTCTGACAGAAATAAAGTCAGCCTGGTTAGTAATAAGTGAAGCTGGTAATGCTGTTTGTGGAGTTGTTTAATCCTCCTCTGCTGAGATCTTCACAGATTTAATGTCTTCTTTTCTCTTCAGTTGATTTCATCTGAGGCTGTGGCTGAAGTCAGTTGTAGTTCTTGTGCTTCTGCTCGTCTCTTTTTTCTGTTCTCTTCTTTCTTTCAGTGATTCTTTTTGTTAACAGGCTGAGATGACTTCATATTTAATATACACAGATTTTGTGGCTCAGATAAGGTCCAGTTCTGGTTTATTTCTTTTCTCTTGGCTGACATGTGGCATTGCTATGGCCTGCTTGTGGCCCAGATTTGGCAAATACCCACATAGCAACATTGTGTCGGCCCAGATCCGGCCCACATCTGGCACACGTGGAAAGATGATCTGGCCCACATGCAGCGTGGAATTACGGCACTTGGGTGGGCCACTCCTGTTTGCCAAATCTGGGCCACAAGCAGGCCATAGCAATGCCACATGTCAGCCAAGAGCAAAGAAATAAACCAGAACTGGACCTTATCTGAGCCACAAAATCTGTGTATATTAAATATGAAGTCATCTCAGCCTGTTAACAAAAAGAATCACTGAAAGAAAGAAGAGAACAGAAAAAAGAGACGAGCAGAAGCACAAGAACTACAGCTGACTTCAGCCACAGCCTCAGATGAAATCACTGAAGAGAAAAGAAGACATTAAATCTGTGAAGATCTCAGCAGAGGAGGATTAAACAACTCCACAAATAGCATTACCAGCTTCACTTATTACTAACCAGACTGGCTTTATTTCTGTCAGACGTCTACAGAAGTTTTATTGA
Organism: Rutilus rutilus; assembly: GCA_021464565.1. Classification (NCBI taxonomy): domain Eukaryota; kingdom Metazoa; phylum Chordata; class Actinopteri; order Cypriniformes; family Leuciscidae; genus Rutilus; species Rutilus rutilus. Next base: position 20,417,827 of record JAJAQA010000002.1, on the reverse strand, counting down.
GAATTAACAGAGGTTTAACTCTAATGTGTTTCATTTGAAGTCACCATAACAGTGATTAGTGTTTCCATTAGTTGGGCTCTTAACTCGTATTATATCTTTTATCTTTTTTGGCCGCTGTGACAGTGTGTTTGTCAAACACATTTGCAGCAGCAAAGAAAGTTAAAGTGAAACGAGATCAGGTGATGATGGTTTCCTGTTGATGGTTTTATAATCATCATGAAATAGACTGATTCAATGAGGTAATTTGAATCTAACAACTGTGTTGAACCAATAATATATTCTCATTACAAACCCTGTGTTACTGCAGCATGAGGTCCAACAATATTATAACAATCAGTTAGAAGATTTTAACGAACATGAAAATGGATCCACAGTGACACACAGAGATATCAAAAATCAGCACATGAATCTCAACAAGGGTGACAATATATATATATTTTTTTAGATAAACAGATTAATTCATAACATCACTGAAAAGCTACTAAATGTCAAAAAAAAAAAAAAACAACAGCAAAAAATAAAAGCACATATTTAGAATTAAAATAATAGGACAATTCAGCTGCATAATTTATTCATGTTGCAATGCATGCTGGGAGTTTTGTACAATGATGGTACCCAGCATGCATTGCAGCAAGGTACTTTAGATTGTCACCAGTGTTGAGATTCATACGTTGATTATTGATGTCTGTGTTTGTTATCGAACAGTAATTTTTCGCGCTCATGTTTGTTAAAATCTTCTAACTGATTGTTATAATATTGCTGGACCTCATGCTGCAGTAACACAGGGTTTGTGATGAGAACATAATAATGGTACAACACAGTTGTTAGATTCAAATTACCTCAGTGAAACAGGTTATTTCATGATGATTATAAAACCATCAACAGGTAACCATCATCACCTGATCTCGTTTCACTTTAACTTTCTTTGCTGCTGCAAATGTGTTTGACAAACACACTGTCACAGCGGCCAAAAAAGATAAAAGCTATAATACGAGTTAAGAGCCCAACTAATGGAAACACTAATCACTGTTATGGTGACTTCAAATGAAACACATTAGAGTTAAACCTCTGTTAATTCTCAATAAAAACTTCTGTAGACGTCTGACAGAAATAAAGTCAGTCTGGTTAGTAATAAGTGAAGCTGGTAATGCTGTTTGTGGAGTTGTTTAATCCTCCTCTGCTGAGATCTTCACAGATTTAATGTCTTCTTTTCTCTTCAGTTGATTTCATCTGAGGCTGTGGCTGAAGTCAGTTGTAGTTCTTGTGCTTCTGCTCGTCTCTTTTTTCTGTTCTCTTCTTTCTTTCAGTGATTCTTTTTGTTAACAGGCTGAGATGACTTCATATTTAATATACACAGATTTTGTGGCTCAGATAAGGTTCAGTTCAGGTTTATTTCTTTGCTCTTGGGTGAGATGTGGCATTGCTATGGCCTGCTTGTGGCCCAGATTTGGCAAACAGGAGTGGCCCACCCAAGTGCCGTAATTCCACGCTGCATGTGGGCCAGATCATCTTTCCACGTGTGTCAGATGTGGGCTGGATCTGGGCCGACACAATGTTGCTATGTGGGTATTGTGGTCACAGTTTGAGCACACAGTGAGAGCGCTGTGAGGTTACACTTTTAGATCACTGTGAACTCAGATTGCTGACGGTGTGACCACATGGTGACATCACTGTGAGATCAAAGTGTTGACTGGGAAGTTTTACTTCTTCCTACTCCTTTTTGTACATCTAAATAGAGATTTATTTTTAAGTATGGGAAAGTATGGAGTTTTTTATTTTGTTGTTTATATGTTTTGGGGGGGGGGGTTTACCTTTTTTTTCCCTCTGATTTTTTTTTTTTTTTACATGTTCAAAATAAAATATATCAAATAAAAAAATAAATAAAAAATCAAATCAATATCTTGGGCTTGACTGAGACCTGGATTCGTCCAGAAGACTCAGTAACCCCCGCTGCTCTCTCTAACAACTTCTCTTTCTCTCACACTCCTTGCCAGTCTGGGAGGGGTGGGGGTACAGGTCTTCTCCTAGTCATCACGTTGATCTCACAGTGATCTCTCCATATGACCACAATGTGAGTTCACAGTGAGCTAAAAGTGTAACCGCACAGTACACTCACTGTGTGCTCATATTATGGCCACAATGTTAATCACCTCAGCTAGAAATGTTATTGAACGTGGACTCCAACATCGCTCTGGCGTCAAACTTTGGTTGAAAATTAAAATTGGGTTGACGTCTATATTTGATGTCAGGCTCCAACTTCATTAAACAACTCCGCAAACAGCATTACCAGCTTCACTTCACTTCACTTCACAACTTCACTTCACAAGTTCTCATCATGCTTCACTTATTACAAACCAGATTTACTTCTGTCATATATGTACAAAAGTCCTTATTGAGATTAACAGAGGTTTAGATGTTGATGATTTATAGAATGTCCCCCCAGTGACCGATATTTGAACCGCCTCCTCTCAACCTGCTCAACATTTTGAATTCACAATGAGCTCATATATTACGGACACTATGAGCATCACCGTATGAGAATGGTGTGATGTAACTGTGATCATCACATGATCTCACGTGTTGACAGAACATTCTCATTCACGGTTCCTTGCTGGTGGAATGATCTCTGACAACATGTGGGATGAATCCCTGACAACATTCAAAAGACAGCTGAAAACTCATCTCTCCTGTGAGCACTTAACCTCATTAAAAAAAGAATATCCTTTCATTTTCCTTTAATCCCTCCCTTGTCTAGCTTATGCTACTAAGCAATGTTTGAAACGTTATATTTTGAGCACTTCTTGAATTGTTTGCCTCTTCATGATAAATCGCTTGCTGTAGTCCTAATTTGTAAGTTGCTTTGGATAAAAGCATCTGCTAAACAAATAAATGCAAATGTGAAGTTAAATTGACATTATAAAACAAACATACACAAAGAAATTTGAATTTTTATGCCTCTTATTCAGTTTAATTTATTTAAATGAGCTAAAGTAACACAATTTAACATCGTCATAACTTTAATTGTGTTTAATACATCTAATATATTTTACCTAATTCACTGGTTTTAACACTAGGCTACATGAATCATTTTGAATAACTTGTACAAAATTAATTGGTCTGGGTTTCCCAGAAGCATCGTAACTCTAAGTAGATTGTAGAGCCATTGCCACCAACACGATGATCACAATGCTTTTGATAAATGCAGCCCTGGGCGGTGGATCTGTAGTTCTCAGCATGCTTTGCAAAGGAATTCATTAGGAGAGTAAATTTAGGTATTAACTAAGTGTTATTTTATGTGTTTTTCAGTAAAGAGAAAGATGTTTGTAGTTTATTATGTTAATGTTTAATGTTCAGATATGTTGGACATTTAGGAGTTTCTGTTATTAAATGTGTGGACAGTGTAGACACTCAGGGCCCGATCATACACCCAGCGAGATGCAAGTGTTTAAACCCCACTCAGCACGTAAACATAATAAAGGACTCTCAAAATGTTCCGTAAGTAAGAGTTATTAGCCTATTTCTTCCTATTATTGATTATAGCAGTACTGTTCTTGTACTACATAATATTTCAAGCATTTTCAATGTAATCCAAAGAATTTTTAAAACCTTGTTCTGATACAATTTTATTTTTATTTTTATTTGTTTTAGACACACATACATCAATAATCAGACTGTGAATCTTAACAATGGTGACAATAATAAAGCATGTTGCAATGCATTCTGAGTGCCACAAATCAAAACTCATTCATGGCTCCCATCATGCATTGCATAAATAATGAGCTTAATTGTAATAGTAATTTACCTTAATTTCGTACTATTTTATTTCTGCTGGTTTTATGTTGCTTTTTAGTTGCTTGTTTTCTAATATTCAGAGTTGATCTGTTTATCTGAATATGCTGTTTGTCACCATTGCTGAGATTCATACGCTGACTCTTGATGTCTGTGTGTGACCACATGACAGTGTTTTTTTTTTTTGTTTATTTTTTATTAATTATTATTATTATTATTATTATTATTATTATTATTATTATTATTATCAGAACAACTTTTAACAAATCTTTTGGATTATGTTCAAAAAAAATGCTAAAACCCTAACTCAGAGATGAGGCTTTAAATGAGTTCAGTGATTCAGGTCAAACAATTATGTTAAAACATAAAAAACACCATCTGATCACCTTTTCTCTTTGTTCATCTGACTGTTATAACTCAGTTTTAGCAGCCAGACAAAATTTAAAGTTTAAATTTTTAAGGGCCAAGAGTCCAACTAAAGCAAACACTGATCACCATAATGATGACGTAAAAATATTTTTTATTTTATTTTATTTTTTCTCCTTCAGCAATTCTGCTTGTTAACATCAGGTGTCTTCAATATGGTCAATCATCACTCAATTAATCACTTAATTATCTCATTAACTTCCACACTGCTTCAGTGTTACTTATAATACTCTGTGTACTCATATAAACACTGAGCATAGTTAATTAAACACTGGGGATTTTGCTGGATGAGAGACTGAAAGAATCATTAAAAGCGACGAAAAGTGCCGTTTGATCTTTCCTTTTGTTGATTTTTAAAGAGGGATTTTGTGATTTTGTTCAAGAATAATTATGCCAGCAGTCGAATTAAAAGAGAGTAGAAACAAAATCCCCAAACCAGTTCGAGGTGTCGTTGAAATTCAGTTAGTTGGCCTATATTTCGATTGACGCAACTCTTCCTTATGATACATCCCAAGATTCCAACAATCTTCCTGATGTACTCGCAAGGATTGAATCTCAACCTATGATGATTAGACTAAGGCAAACACAAATTATTCCATTCAAACGCTCAGCAACTTCGTTCCGCCATTTCCACTGGGCTTCACTTCCTTTCCTCCACGCATGTTCTTTTTTTCTCCTTTAGCAGACCACACCCTTTTTTCATCATCTTTTTTGATTTTCATTCAGATAAATCATGAAGATAATTACCAAAATGAATTAGATAAGTTAATTTAACTATCTTGAAGAAATCAGGTTCTCTTACGAGAGGTTCTCTCGTATTGCGTAAGCTAGCTTACGCTGCGGGAAAGTCTCCTTTCACGAGATACTGAAGCCAAAAATTATCCTAATTTTTATAAAACTTGTCAACGCAGTGCGGCAGCCTGCAGACCTAGGGCAAGCGAGTCGCGTGCCCATTGGCTGCTCTGCGGCAACTGCAGCAGCCTATGGCTGAGCCTTGCGCGTGACGTCACGTCCAATGAGCGCGCTTGGCGCGCTTAGTGCGTCACAGCCCGTCATAGGGGTGTGGCTTAGCGTATATAAGCAAGGAACAGAGGCTGCTTCGCTGATTTCTGTCTCTTCAGCGAAGCTCTTCGCATCGCTGATCTCCGAGGAAGCCGCCGTTGAATCCAGCGACCAGCACGCCGAGGATATCAGCCTGAGGACGCCGGCCGCTCGCCGCCTTCAGCCTTCCCTGCCTGCTGCGCCATCCGGCACTTATATCCTTTTCTGCTCTGTGTTGTGTGTGTGTGTGTCCGCCGCGACACACTTGCATCTAAAAGAGCGCGAGGCGTTGTTGCAAATGCCTCGCACATCCTGTGGCTCGTGCAGAGCCTCGCTCAGCGACGGAGACCGCCACGTGCTGTGCGCTCTCTGCCTGGGTTTTGACCACGCTGTTCGCGCTCTCTCCGAGGGCGGCTGCGAACAGTGTGAAGAGTTACCGATGTCGACCCTACGGGCTCGACTCGCTAAACTGGAAGAAACTCCATCTTCTCCGGCCGCTTCTTCCGGGCCACGTAAGAAGAAACGTCGCTCTCAAAGGCCGCCGGAACTGGACGCTTCAGCTGAGCGCTCGCCGGAACCTCTCCCGCGAGCCTCGCTCTCTCCTTCCCCCCCACCCTTCTCCGACGCGCAGCGGCCGGCCACTGCCCGCACTGCCGTCGCCCTGGGGGACGATGCAGATGATGCCGCTGACAGCTGCTCTCTGCTCGCGTCTGACAGCGAGGAGTGGTCGGGCTCTCACCGCTCCGCCCCCTCGACTCTGGAGTCCTCTCGAACCCGCGCTAGTGTTGACGCAGAGCTTCTCCGCCTCCTCACTTTAGCGGTCGAGAGAATGGGACTGGATTGGTCCCCACCTAAGGAGCCGGAGCCCAATCGCCTCGACGGGTTTTTTCTGCCTAGCCGCCGCCCTGCGCCTGCCTCTAGGTCAGCACCCTTCCTGCCTGAGCTCCACGCTGAGCTCTCTAAGTCCTGGAACGCTCCGTTCTCCACCAGACTCCGCTCGCCTGTCTCTTCGGCTCTCTCCCAGGTGGACGGAGCCGCCGAGAACGGCTATAACGGCATCCCCGCCGTTGAGGATGCTGTGGCAACGCACCTTTGCCCGCCGTCTGCTAGATGGCGCTCAAAGTCTGCCCTGCCGTCTAAAGCCTGCAGGACCACCTCAGCTCTCGCCGGCCGCGCTTTCGCCGCCTCCGGCCAGGCTGCTTCCACCCTGCACTCAATGGCTATTCTCCAGATCCTTCAAGCCGACCTCCTCCGTGAACTGGACGAGAAGGGCTCGGATCAGTCTGCCTTTACCGATCTGCGCAGCGCTACGGATCTCGCGCTGCGCGCTACCAAGACTGCTGCTCAAGCCATCGGCAGATCCATGGCCGCGCTCACCGTCATCGACAGACATCTCTGGTTGACGCTCGCGGACATGAGTGAGTCAGAGCGCGCTGTGTTTCTCAACGCACCACTCTCGCCCACCGGCCTTTTTGGCCCTGCGGTCAGCGGAATTGTGGATCGGTTCTCGGAAGTACAAAAGGCTTCGCAGGCGATGGACCTCTTCCTGCCCCGCCGTTCGAGCTCAGCCACAGGCCGCTCTCAAACTCAGCCTCCTGTGCGCGGCTCTAACCAGCGCTCTTCCAAGCCTCCCAGCGCTTCGCAGCGACGCCAGGGCAATCGCCCCAGGTCGCGCTCGACCAGCCGTCACAGACCGCCGCCCCCACGGGGCCCGCGGTCCAAGATCGTGTTGAAGCCCGAGCCCGCGAAGTCCTCCTAGCATCCGCAAGGAGGAAAAGATGGTTGAGTCCCGCTACGGCCGGACCGCCATCAAAACGCACAGCTCTGTCAGTCCCCTATGTTCAGGCTACTGCAGCAGCACACACCGCAGCCAACGAGCCAGTATTAACACTCGCTCGCCTGCACACAAACGCCGTTTTCACGGCGACCCAGATAAATCTCAAAAAGAGTATAAGTGCTTTAAGTGTAGAAAATGTGCCCACACCCATGTGCTCACTGCTTCACACAAGTACAATCCCCATGGTAACGCACCCAGAGCGCTCTCTCATAAAGCGGCCACACACCGCTCGAGTTCTAAATGTAGTAAAAGTGCCCACACTTCCGTGCTCACAACTACTCGCTGCTCGCTCTGTCACTCAGTTACCTCAATTCGCCACGGCTCAAGCCGCAGGGGTATTGAGTATAGGAAAAGTGCCCACTCCCGCGTGTTCACTGCCTCACACAGACCAGGTTCCCATGGCAACGCGTCCAGAGCGCTATCTCATAAAGCGGAGACTTTCCGCTCGAGCATCAAGTGTAGGAAATGTGCCCACAGCCCTGTGCTCACACCTGCCCACTGCCCGCTCTGCCAGACAGGTTGCAAACCTCATAAAACCCCCAAACACTGGCCGTGTCATAAGTGCAAATCCCGCGCCAGCTCACGAGCACGCGCGCCCACTTTCAGACACCATAATCCCCACGCCGCTCTCGCGCCTGGGATGTTTGACAGCAGTTCACGCTCCATCATCCGAGATCGAGCTACTAAATTCTGCTCAGTCGGCCAGCCCTGTTCTTCTGCCCTCGTGTCCGAGCATCGGCGGCGCGCGCGCCGCCCCGCCTTCTCTGATACAGGTTCCCCATCCCGCGCAACGCGGCGATCTGAACCCAGAGACCATTCGACCCCTAGCCATGCATGCAAAAGCATGGGAGGCTATTCAGGGCGCGTCAGAATGGGTGCTCAACACCATAAGACACGGTTATTCGCTCCAATTTGCTCGTCGCCCTCCGCGCTTTCTAGCGCAGACGGAAACGAAAGTAAGTTTGGACACAGCACATCTGCTTCAAGCAGAGATAACAAAGCTGCTGCGAAAAGGGGCCATAGAACAAGTACATCCTTCCCTGAGCGAGTCAGGCTTTTACAGCCGTTACTTCCTCGTTCCCAAGAAGGACGGAGCATTAAGACCTATTTTAGATCTGAGACATCTGAACAAGGCTCTCATGAGACGGCCGTTCAGGATGATTACAACCAGACAGATCCTCGCGCAAATTCGCCCAGGAGACTGGTTTATCTCTCTCGATCTGAAAGACGCTTATTTCCAGATCCAGATAACTCCCCGTCACAGGCCATTTTTGAGATTCGCCTTCGACGGTCGAGCTTATCAATACACAGTCCTGCCGTTCGGCCTGTCTTTAGCACCCCGTACATTTACGAAATGCATGGACACGGCTCTCGCTCCCCTGAGGAGTCAGGGAATGCGAATTCTGAACTACTTGGACGATTGGCTCGTTCTAGCGCAGTCAGAGACAGAACTGGTGTCTCACAGAACAGCGTTACTCGACCACCTCGAGGGTCTGGGTCTAGCGGTCAACTGGACCAAGAGCTCGCTCTCGCCCCGGCAGTCGATTTCCTTTCTCGGAATAGAACTGGACTCGGTGGCGATGACGGCCAGATTGTCGGAGCAGCGCGCGCGCCGCATTCAGCGCCTCGCTGCATCCTTCAAAGAAGGCAACCGGGTTCCCCTGAAGGCATTCCAGCGCATTCTGGGGCATATGGCCTCAGCTGCAGCGGTTCTTCAGCTGGGTTTACTGCGCATGCGCCCGCTTCAACGCTGGCTGAGAACGCGCGTATCCCATCGAGCCTGGGCGACCGGCGGCTCGCTAATCAGAGTGACTCAGGTCTGTGTCTCAGCCCTGCAGCCCTGGCTAGCAGCCGAATGGTATCACACAGGAGTGAATATGGGAGTGGTTTCACACCGGAAAGTTGTCTCGACAGACGCGTCCAACCTAGGTTGGGGAGCGCTCTTCGAAGGCAGACCGGTCTTTGGCCACTGGTCAGACCAGGAGAATCTCCTACACATAAACTGTCTAGAGATGCTCGCGGTCGAGAAAGCGCTCATGCACTTCCTCCCTTTCCTCCATGGTCACCATGTTCTAGTCCGCACGGACAACACTTCAGTAGTGGCCTATGTGAACCGCCAGGGCGGTGTCAGATCAAAGCAACTCTGCGCCCTGACGGAACGCCTCCTCGTATGGGCTCAGCACTCTCTGCGCTCTCTGAGAGCATCGCATGTGCCTGGCCATCTGAACGAGGGCCCCGACAGACTGTCCAGGGACAACGTTCCCCATGGGGAGTGGTCTCTACACCCCCAAACAGTCCAGTCGCTGTGGCGCCGCTTTGGCAGAGCGAAAGTCGACCTCTTTGCGTCAAAAGACAATGCGCACTGCCCAGCGTTCTTTTCAAAGAGCGAGGACGCGCTGGCCCAGCCTTGGCCCAGCGGCACGCTATATGCCTTTCCACCAGTCTCTCTGCTGCCTCAGGTTATCGAGAGAGTCAGGAAAGCGCGCCACACAGTGCTCCTCATAGCCCCGTTCTGGGAGAACCAAGCTTGGTTCCCGGAACTCATACAATTGGCAGACTCAGCCCCTTGGCCGATTCCGGTGCGGAGAGACCTTCTCTCTCAAGCCCGCGGCTCGATTTGGCATCCCCACCCAGAGCACTGGTCTCTGCATGCGTGGAGCCTCAACAATTACATGCTGATCTACCAGAAGGGGTGATGAACACGATCATACAATCTAGAGCCCCCTCCACGAGGCGGCTCTACACGTCTAAATGGTCTGTGTTTAACAAATGGTGCACTACCAAAGGGCTCAATCCACAGACATGTGGGGTCTCGCACGTATTGTGCTTCCTTCAAGAGCTACTGGACGCGGGCAGGTCCCCCTCCACGCTCAAAGTCTATGTCGCGGCCATTTCAGCGCTCTCTGTTTCAGAGCCGGGCCGCGCATTAGGAAGGAACGAGTTTGTCATCCGCTTCCTTAGAGGAGCGAGGAGGATGAACCCCCCGCGACCCCCTTCGGTTCCTATGTGGGATCTTTCACTGGTCTTGGACGCACTGAAAGCACATCCCTTTGAACCCTTAGAAACTGTGGATATGAAATACCTCACGCTCAAAACCGTTTTTCTGATAGCACTGTCTTCAGTAAAACGTGTGGGAGACCTTCACGCGTTATCCACTAGCGCTGCGTGCCTCGAGTTCGGACCCAATGACTCTAAAGTTATTCTCAGACCGAGGCATGGGTACGTCCCAAAAATTTTGGGCACTCCCTTCAGAGCGCAGGTCATTTCCCTTTCAGCCCTGCCGAATACTGGCTGCGAGGCAGATAGTCACCTCCTCTGCCCAGTTAGGGCGCTGAGAAGCTATGTTTCGCGCTCCGCCGCTTTCAGGCGTTCAGAGCAGCTTTTTGTTTCGTTTGGTGGGCGCACCAAGGGTCTCGCCGCCTCGAAACACACTCTGTCCAGATGGATAGTCGATGCTATCGCAGCTGCTTACGCATCTAAAAACCTGCAGTGCCCCTTGGGCATTCGGGCACACTCCACCAGAGGCATGGCCTCATCGTGGGCGTGGTCCAGTGGGATTCCCATTCATGACATTTGTGCAGCGGCAGGCTGGGCCTCCCCCTCCACATTTGTTAGGTTTTACAACCTGGAAGTTCCCGCCTTGCAGGCCAAAGTGCTATCAGTCTAAGTCTCGCGTAAGCCAGCCCACTATCTGTGCGCGGGCTACGTTGCTGATTTAGCTCTACTGGTTGAGCTGCATTATATGGAAGTGTTAGTTGGACCGGCTGTGCCGCTCCCTGCCCCATATTACGTGCTTGTGTACTGTGGTATCTTGGCCGCCCAGCTCCGCTTCGCGTTCCCTGGGCTCCCCACGGGACTCATTCAGGATGCTGGGCGCGCGCACGGCGTTGACAAAGGTGTTCCCGCAGCGTAAGCTAGCTTACGCAATACGAGAGAACCTCTCGTAAGAGAACGTACTCGGTTACTAACGTAACCTCGGTTCTCTCTAGAGAGGGAACGAGTATTGCGTAACCCGCCGTGCTCTCGCCACGAGCTCGTTTTCGCTTCATGCGACAGAAACCAGCGAAGCAGCCTCTGTTCCTTGCTTATATACGCTAAGCCACACCCCTATGACGGGCTGTGACGCACTAAGCGCGCCAAGCGCGCTCATTGGACGTGACGTCACGCGCAAGGCTCAGCCATAGGCTGCTGCAGTTGCCGCAGAGCAGCCAATGGGCACGCGACTCGCTTGCCCTAGGTCTGCAGGCTGCCGCACTGCGTTGACAAGTTTTATAAAAATTAGGATAATTTTTGGCTTCAGTATCTCGTGAAAGGAGACTTTCCCGCAGCGTAAGCTAGCTTACGCAATACTCGTTCCCTCTCTAGAGAGAACCGAGGTTACGTTAGTAACCGAGTACGTTATACTGACGGTTATGCTTCAGTAAAACCATTTTTTTCACAATCAGTAATGTTCATTTATTTAATTTCAATAAAACCAGTTATTGTAGATGTTACCACATGAAGTACATTTTCTAAGTTGAAATGACAAAAAATAAAAATAATAATTCAGTGTACATTACCAATTTCAGTCATCACCGGTGAGACAGTTGAAAAGGCCAAGTACAGTCTTAAGACATCTAAAAAATAATTATGAATACAAATTAATCAACATGCTAAAGAGGACACAATGAAATAGCAGTCAAATAAACATATATAAATATAAGCTTGCACTTAAAGTGACAGTTCACCCAAAGATGAAAATTCTGTCTTTCACAGAAAACATCTTTTCCACATAATGAAACTCTTAAGCCTTTTCTGTTCAAACTAACAAAAAGGCACCATTGCAGCACTACAGTATCTATATCTATACAGTATGATGTGTGTGTCATATTCCAAATCTTCTGAAGTCAAACAGCAGCTTTATGTGAAGAGCAGAATGAAATGAAAGAATGATTTTTTTTTTTTTTTAGTGTGAACCAGCTAATCAATGTCTTCAGGATTACTAGAAAGCTACAGACAGGGTTGGAGCTAAACTCTGCAGGACAGTGGCCCTCCAGGACAGCATTTGTCCATCCCTGTCTTAGAGTTTCTTCTAATGAGCTGAAGAGTTGAATCAGGTGTGTTTGATTAGGGAGACAAAGAAAACGTGCAGTGTTGGGGGTCCTTCAGGAGCAGGGTTGGGAAACACTGTGTTACATTAACAACTTCACTCCAGCTCCCAAACAGACCGAGACACATCACAGTAAACTCCCTGGTGTTAAATTAACACTAGCAGTGTTATGTGCTGCTGTTGCTGCTGGTCAAGCAAATGTTTGTGGTTTGTTTCTGTTTGATATAATTGTAAATATATCTATTAAAATACCGATATCCTGGTCAGTAACTCCTCCCCGAACTTCCCGCTGCCCTGTTTCTCGCTCTCTCATTGGCTGTCGGTCATCACCGATGTAGTTTTCAGTCAGAACACATTCATAAAGTAGGACTTGAGTCGCCGACAGGTCCAGATATTTAGCATGTCAAAAGTATGTCTTGTCATGTTACTGATAACAATACAGATACATAATTGTATCATATAATGGTGTATGAAATAATCAAAAATGTCATAAATCATTCAGCCTAATTCATTCCTCTACCTGAAGACCTGATCCTGCTGTGAATAATCAACCCGTTCATTTTTTGAAATGTTTTGGGGTCTTTCGCGTGTTAGCCTAGTTAGATTAAATGTCTTTTCAGTTGATTTCATCTAAAGCTGTGGCTGGAAGTCAGTTGTAGTTCTTGAGTTTCTCTTTTCTTCAGTGATTCTGCTTGTTATCATCAGGTTTCTTCAATAATCAAACAATCATCAATCAATTACTTAATTATCTCATTAACTCTAACACTGCTTCTGTGTTTCTTTGAACACTCTGCTGGAGTTTCCCTTATGAACACTGAGCGATGGTAATTCAACACTGTGAAATTTACTGTGTGAAGTGACGTGAAGGATAAACCAGGGGCACGTTCAAGTTCAAAACGGTGCGCAACGTTTTGCTACGGTTTCCGGGTTGAACGTCATGTTTCCTGGAAACGGCGTGCACCAGTGTGCAACGGGTTTGAGATACGTTTTCTCTTGTTTGGTGGGTGTGTCAGAACTGCAGTCCAATCAGCAGCAACATGTATATAAAGCACGCGGTATTAAAGTGAACTTGCACAATGGGTTCAAGGAAAGTAATTTACAAATGTGTTCGATGCAGCTCGGTATGCGCAACAACTGAGGATATTAGAAGACATGTTTGTCGTAAGTTTTATTGTAAAAATATAGGATATCAACATAATGATGTAGTTGTTTATATTTTTAGCTTCATTGCAAGTGTATATAAATAAACAATGGTAATTAAGTGTTTTTCCTAAAAATGAGAAAGAAAATACAGGGTATTAAAACAGTATGAACGACAAATAAAGTCAGTATGTGAGGCTAAATAGATGTGTTTTAGTCTGAATTAGGTAAGATGTGTGCTTCCATTTCAGTTTCCACAAATCCCTTCACTCGATTGGGATGTTCTCTTTTGTTCTGGGCGGCAAGTGCAGTAACTGTGACATCGGGTATATTTTGTAGTATTAAACACATATTTATACCGACTTCATCAGGCTCAGAAAATTCTTCACAAAGAACACAAAGAATGGCCTTCTCAGCTGCCATAGTTGCAACTCTTGCGTCATCAGAACAGTGTGTTCAACGCATCACCGTTTCTGTTTAAAAAACGTTGTGCAACGTTTTGTCGGTGCTGAACGCAGCCCTGATCTGATACACTGGTCATTACATCAGCATACAGACACAAAGCAAAAAACACTGTTTAGACTTACACTGAATAGCAGAGATGAGAGGATGAGTTTTTATAAAACCTGAAATATGAAGAAAAAGTCAATAAAAGCAACTGAAATTGTATTGGATTGAGTCTGAGAAAACTACATTCATCATACGTTCACAGTTCATAAGGTTTTTGGGGCGATGAGAGGCAACCTTTAAACACAAGAAGAATACTCACCTTTATGAAAGGAAGCCATTGTCAGTTTATTTCTGTTTATCCACAAACCAGTTCAGAGGACGAGTTTCCTTTACAGTTAGATAAACACATTAGCCATTGTATTTACGTAAAAAATAAATAAAAAAAGCTTTATTTTCTCTGTTTCAAACATAAATGTAAAACATTCCAGAGCATTTATGATTTTGTTTAAGAGTTCAAATTGAGACTTTTAATTGTCAAAGCATAATGCAATAAAGGATGAAATTATACTCTTGTGTTTCCCTAGAAATTATATGAATCATCTTAGAATCACAAGCTGTTTCCCAAAAACATCAGTCCTGAAAATTGTTGTAGATCTACAAGTGCTCTGGAGTTGTTTATGAAGTTTCATCCTTAAAAATGTCCTTAAAAAAGAGTCCTAACCTGGTCAAAGCCCAAATTACTCAACTATAACTACACACAAATCAGTTATAACTACACAACTGTAACACATACATCGATACATGTTTTTGACATAAAGAGAGTGATGAGGATCATTATGAGCAGACAGAAGATCTTACCTGATATAATCTGATATACAGAGATCATCACCCGACACGACTGACGGAAGAAAAAATTTGTGTGTGTTGAGATGATATAGTGAAGTTATCTGTCAATCATTCTAATGAGGAAATATATACAAATCTGCTGTTTTCCTTCCTCAAATTCAAATACAACTTTCCACACAATGCTGCACAACAAAATCCCCAATGTTAAACCAACTCTGCTCAGAGCACATATGGTCCCACACTACAGAGGGTTAAAGTAACACTGAAGCAGTGATAAAGTTAATTAGATAATTGAGTGATTAATTAAAGGTCCTATGGCATGGAATATTTTATTATTTTGTAACGACAATGACTACGACATCCGGTCACATGCTGCTCAAATTAGTGGATCCCGATCTCGCAAACACATCCTTCATTGTCTGAGCAGACAAGAGATCTATTCACGTCCTGTACTGGCGTCCCGACGTCGGTTCGGACTGTCAAAATTGCAACTTTGTTGCTCCCCAGAGGGACATGAGTCACCGAAGGAACCCTGTAGTTTAAGACCCCCCCAGTTCAGCATGAACTCCCCATGACTTTACAACCTCGTGACACACACACACACAAACACCCTTTTGTGTATAACTGGGAATAAGAGAAATATCTGTTATTTTATTTTATAATGTGTGTACCTTCCTATATGCACGTGTGATAGAGGTTTGGGTTGCTAGAGTATAGTTTTGAATCCTAAATGTTCATTGAAGGGAATTCCTCAGTCGTGTCTTGTTGTAACCCTACCTCAGACCATAAAACTTTACGACCCAGGAAAAGGCAAACATTCCAAGCAAGTCACATCCCAAACGCACCACACACACACAGATTTTTCATTGACTTTCCCACATAAGACATTACCCAAAATGTTGATATATTTCTGAGGTGCCTTTTGTTATGACCATGTCATACTGGGGTGTCTATGATTTTGTCATGTGGTAATCACAACTTTAAATGTGTGTAATTCTGCATATCTCCTGTAACGTTGCATTTCTACAACCTTCATGTGATGCGTTTGATATCTCTGAAATTCTCTCAATCTAACAGAGTCGAATTCCAATAGCAGAATGCAGTAATATATATTGTTTACACACTTCATATTTCTGGAACCGAAAGGTTTAAGTCAATCGACACTGTAACCCGAGCCAGGACACTGTTTCAGACAAACAAAGGGATCTTCCCGCTAGGAAAAACCTCGACATCTGATTCGTCCCCCACGAAGAAGGGGACGGTACTTGGGACACTGATAAAAGTCCAAACCTTCAGTTTCCTCTCTCTCTTCTCTCTTCGATCGCTCTTCTCTCATCGATGGCTCTCTTCTCTCATCCCTGACCTCTGAACTCCTCCTCTCCCCGGCTTCAAGAAACATCTAAAAAGGCTCAGGCCTTCTCCTCGGACCAACACATGTTCGAGTCGTAGCTGCCGTCCTTTGCAACGAAGCTTTTGCAGCCTCTCCCTTCCCGGGAGACGAATCTGAACTTTCTCGGTAACGTTACATTCAGTGAGCCTTTCAAGCTTCCCGCGACACCGGAAGACGCAACAGAAACAGGATCGACACCGTCCACGCTGTCCTGCCTCAGCCTCAGCCTCACCAGAAAGAGCACAGAAACTCGCAAGTACATTATCTGATAAAAGCTGTTTCCAGGTGTCTCGTGAACCTAGGTTTCTGTATGTAATAATTACTAGCTTTTCCCTTCTCTATATTTCTTTCTTGCTTTCTTTCTTTCATTTCATTTTATTCTGATCACATATTTTCTTGTTTGTTTAAATGTTTGTTTGTTTTATTGTTTGCATTGTTTGCATTGTTTACGTACGTTTATATTTGTAGCTTATATAATCTCTTAGTGTGTGCCATTTTATTAATAAACCCATTTATACTTTTAACTGTCCCTGTGTTTGAAAAACCACTTTTTATGAAGTCAATGAAATCAAAGATCTTATTTAAGCTACACGCTCTATATTATAGGCTAGCCTACTTTGAGTAGGCCTAGTTTTAATTTATAAATCCAAAAAGGCTTTATCTTCGTGGCCAGAAGATAAACTTTCTTGGAGTTTTGTAAACAGGAATACTTCTTCTTAACTGTGATAGTCTTACATTTATTCGCTGGACGAATAATGGATGACAAGACCAGTTACAGAACGAGGCATTTCCTATAATTGATAAAGTAAATGCATATGCGATTTATGAATTATGACCATGAGTTATAATTTTTAATATTTCTAAAATTCCCTATATCCTTGAGCTAATTCGCATTAACCCAGAGGCATTTACTCTACATTTTATAATGTTTCCTGGGGTGCCCTTATAATGTTAGTATGTTTTTTAGATCAATTTTTTTTCCAAGCTTGATTTTACTCTCTGATTTGAACGCTCTGTTTTAAGGGGCATGTCTGGGTGAGACTTCAGTGTAAACGGCCACTGCTGTGATTGGCTGACATGCTTGCATATGAAATAGCTAGTATTACATGTGGAACTCTCTCGAATACTTTTACTATAACAGCTATTTTCCATTTTTACTAACACAGCTATTGAGATTAACGAATCGTGAGAAGTTTTTAAAGTATTTAGATCTATTTCCATCACATAAAAGGTTGCAGTCATGAGCATTGAGCAGATGACAGCCTGTTGATCGCGTGAATGAAGATCTTATTATTGCAACGCAGTTTCTGCACTCTCACTAATGATTTCACCAATGCAAACACAATGTAAATACAGTAAGAGCTTTGTTGTGCAGTGTAACAGCGTCATTCATTTTATAACGATTTTATAATTTTATAACTGGCAAGTGTCCAGATAAACTCGCGCTGTGTGATAGACAGCTTGGGCGATTGGAAAGGGATTGTTCTTTGATCGCTTTCTGTATATATTTTAATCACAGTTTAAATAAGATTATTTTCATCCTACTAAGAGAAATTATGTGAAGTTTATATTTTAGTCACTGGCTTGATTTACTGATGCATAAACAGTATTAAACGATTTTGAGAGAAAGATTATCTGTCTGAACTTGAACAATTACACATCAGAAATTCACATAACCCACTGGTTCTTCAGAGGCTCGGATGAAGGAACTAAAAAAAATAATTTTGTGTTCATTTGTACATCCAAACACTGAGCAACTGCAATGCTTCGCTCGTTTGCAAACCATGATGTCTCTTGAGAAAAAAACAATATCGCGCTCGCAGAGCTCATTTTCTCATGGACGGGCCAAATTCTCTGTGCGGGCAAAGCGGAGAAAGGGGAGGTAACCTTTCCCCTTAAGATTCCAGATTCGCCCATCTGAGCTTTCATTTTCTCAAAGGCGGAGAAGGATATCCAGGGCTTAGTTTACACCTATCACAATTTATAGCCACTGGGGGACCATAGGCAGGCTAGGGGAACTCATATTAATGTAAAAAAAAACTCATAAAGTGACATTTTCATGCCATGTGACCTTTAAGTGATGATTGAGCATTAGTGATGAACACCTGCTGTTAACAATCAGAATAACCAAAGGGAAGAGTCACAATTTAAGTCACAATTATGGTGATCAGTGTTTGCTTTAGTTGGGCTCTTGTTGGACAATTTTCTATCCCAGGAGGCCACGGGAGAGGATCCGTCAGTGGTTAATGCCCCAACTTAATGCCCGCGGACACTTGGTAGCCCGCGTGGAGCCTGTGAGTTGCCCGCTATTCTATTAATTCATTCTATAAATAGCCCTAACTTGCCAATTGCGATCCATTGTAAATCAGGGCTCCAGACTTCGACTAAATTGTATCATTTTGCAACCCTTTTTCGTGCTGGTGTGGCTAAAATTTTGCATTGGTGCCTCTACAAAATTACATACATAATTTTGGGCTACTGTTTTTGATAACACAAATTGTTACTCAAAATAAACAAGACGTTCATAGCTCACACAACTTTATTCAGTGCACGGCAAAGTTTCATACAACAACCATCACCGTCAACCACACAGCCCAGACCCCCGCACATGCGTATTCAACAGTGTAGAAGCACCTTGTGCCGTCATGAACAATGTAGAGGGGAAATAACATGTTAACAATCTCCCTATACTTTAAACAAACAAACAAACAAAAAAACAAAAAAAAACCAGGGAAAATAAAAATAAAAATTTTATATTTATAAACGTACATAAAGACCACAGTTACCACAAACAAAAAAGTTGTTGCACATACAACTGATTTTTTTTTATTTATTTTTTTAAATGTACCATTATTATCCACAGTCCTTAGCTGATTACTTTCCATAGCACCACAGCCCTTCACTGAGTGCTTTCAATAACACCAGAGCAGACGCTCCCTTTTTGGTAAGACAGTCAGCGAGTCGAGTTTTTGTGTCTGACCAGAGTACCTTCTTTATCCTTTTACTCTGTATGATCTCTTTTATACTGCTAATTTCCAGTCAAAGTCGTTTCTCAGTTTCCTGTTTTGTTGACTTGAGGGCATCAAACAGAGAGTGATTGTCCGTAACACAGATCAAGGGAGGAGCATTCAGCTCAGCATTTCCAGTTGTGAGCTCAGAAAAGAGGGTAGCCAGAAAAACAGCATTATCTATTCCATTTGACAGGGCCAGAGTTTCCCCTGCCAGACTACTCCTCACCACACGTCGAATTCTCTTAGATTGCCAACAGAGAGGAGAAAACTTCCCTCCTTCTCCCATGAGACCAATCAGTGTTCCCCCTTGTTCCCCCATCAGGGAGATTTTCAATGGAAGCATCACTGAAAATGATAAAGTTCAGAGCATCATTGTTTCCCAAATGCTGAAACTTGAGAGTCACCTTTTCAGATGTAATCTTCCTAATGACCTTATTTGTCTCGTGAATAGACTGGACTGTGGCATCTTTTATATTTGACGCTAAGCTGCTTGCATCAAACAATGTCTGGTGTGTTTTGTTTTGCAACCCACAGTATCTGTCCTATTTTTGACCTGAGCTGCTCTTTTTTAGTCTCATTAAGAGAGACATCTCTCTGCACTGCACGTGCTGCTTGCAGGCGAATAGGCTGTAGGTTTTCAATGTAAGTGAAAATGATGAGCTACACCATTAATAGTGACAAAGTCCATCCCCACATAGCAGAAATGTTCATGTTCTTCACGTCCAACATGGAACACAGACTTTAGTGTGGGGATCACATCTGTCGAGAAGTTTTCTCAGCCCAAAGAAAATCATCAACATGACATGCGAGTACTCCAGTAACCTTACACTGTTTATCCAACCAATAAAATACTGCTGGATCTACTTGAGATATTCTACCACCTGTACTCAGCATGATTTCTTTCACCTTGTTGTACCAATATAGTGATGCATCTGCAAGGCCATAAACACACTTGTTTAGTTTCCATAGAATATCTTCTTTTCCATAGATTTCTCTGGACAACTGCATTCTGTGATCTATTTTGGTGTTTAACAGGGTGCTGTTAGTCACTTCTGCTACAGTTTGATGTTGATAACATCAGTTCCCTATTGATCCTATCTGTATATTTATTTTAGAAGGGTATGAGTGCCTTGTTTTTTTCTCCTGTTTATTGGTTAGATAAGGAGGCAGGGTAGGCCATTGTACTCAGTAAAAACCCCAGTGTTAAATCAACACTGCTCAGAGTACATATGTGATGCGATCTGGGAAAACCCACCACATTGTGAAATTTTACCTATTACAGGTTTTGATATCATATGGAAGCTGGTATCAAGCCCTTTCCAAATCTGTTTTTATTTTTATCATAGCTTGTTGGTAGCAAAAGTTATGTTTATCTGAAGTCGGCCGATCGCTATGATTTTCTGTAACGGAATTTTGAGAAAAACAAGTTTAATTAACTGTCACCGTCGAGACGCTTCTTGTCCATCTCGTGATTGTTATAAAACTGTGTGACGTTATTATAGTTTAAACAGGATTGGCGCGAAATGCGCACTATGCACATTCATTGTACATGTATGTGGTTTATTTTAAAGGTAAACTATCTTTGTAGTGTTAAGAGACGGACAGGTGTATGGGATATACGGCGATTGCGTTAGAGAAAATGGTTGCATAGAATGCATTAGAGAAGAGAGTATTTTCAGCTTGACACTATAAATCGCTGTTTTTCTGCACTAAACAAGGGAATTTTGCCAAGATATTTTCAGAGATAAGAGAAAAGATGTTATAGAATAATAATTTAATGGAAAAATAAATGTGACAAAAAAACTGACATTCAAACTATTTGGTAATTTACTGAAAACGGCCCAGCGCGACATCCGACGGGTTTTCCCAGATCGCATCACATATGGTCCCACTCTACAGAGTGTTACAATTAACACTGAAGCAGTGTTGAAGTTAATGAGATAATTAAGTGATTAATGAAGTGATGATTGGCCATTAGTGGTGACACCTGATGATAACAAGCAGACTCACTGAAGGAAAGAGAAACACAAGAACTACTGACTTCGAGCCATTATTGCACTTATTATTTTACCAGTTTGACTTTATTTCTGTCATACATCTACACACGGTCTTATTCAGATTTAACAGAAGTTTAGATGGTAATGTTTTATGGAATGTTTCGTTTCATGTCACCATTATGGTGGTCAGTGTTTGCTTTAGTTGGGCTCTTGACAGTGCATGATGGGAGCCACCAATCAGAACACATCAATGGCTCCCATCATGCATTGCAGAATCAATAAATTATGCAGCTAAATTGTCCTGTAATTTTCATTGTTTGCTTTTATTTTGCTATTGTTTTGTTCTGACTTTAGTAGCTTGTTTTGTGATGTTCAGAGTTGATCTGTTTGTCACTAGTTTGTTTATTGTCACCATTGTTGAGATTCATATGCTGATTCTTGATGTCTGTGTGTTTAAACACAATAACTTCTTTGCACAAAATATTTTCAAAATTTTTCATATTGCTGTTGGATCTCAAACTGTAGAATCTCAGAGCTACAATCACCAATACTAAAACGAGACATCAAGAATATAGTCAAAGATTTAGACTCTGAATGACATCAGTGAATCAGATCACTACATGATGATAATGTCATTATCATCAAAACATATTGGCCCTCATTTATCAAAAGTGCGTACACCAAATTTCCAGCGTACACCTGGCGTACACCCAAAACCACGGTGACTTTGAGATTTATCAATATGGACGTTGGCGTACGGCACGCTCAAATCCTACGCCAGCTCAGGAGGTGGTGTACGCACTTTTTGAGTGCGGGAATGCGCAGAAAAACAATTCCTAACACCACAAAACGCACTGACAAACTAAAATATATGATATATTATGACCCACTGTAAAAAAACAACAACATAGTAATTATAAACTTCAGTGTTTATTTTTGTGCAACATGGACTTCAATGTTTAAATTGTGTGAATTTGAATTGTATTTGAATTGTAGGCATATGTATTTCTTAAGTTGCGAGCCTGTGCGCTTTACCTGACGTTTCAAGCCTTGTTTATACTTTCGCCTGGCTCCGCAGCGCGAGTCTCCGCAGACTGCGCGCGCACCACCCCAAACGGACGAGGCGTTTATACTCGACGCGCTCGCCGTTGTGCTATTCTTTGAAACGATGGTTAGGCCAGGGTTAGGCCCGGCAGGTGTGCACGGACTGGGTTTAGTAATGAAAGGCTTTCAATGACCAAAAAAAATAATTCAGACTGACAAAATAATAAAAATGACATTCTTCTTCTTTTAAATAATAATAATAATACAAATAATAATAATAACGACATTCTTCTTCTAAATAACAATAAGCGTCATTAATAATAAAAATCTAGAAATCAATTTTGTTTCTTTCCACTTCCCTGGTTTCACTTTCTCTTTCTCAAAGAAGTTTCTCTTCTTTGCCGTCTTCCGTGTGTCCATGGCGTAAAATGAGGGCGTGGGGGGAGCGGAGACTTGAATATATAGGGGCGTGTTATTCTAATGACGATCGTTTTCAGCCGCGGCATTTATCAAGGGGAGGGATTGCGTACACCTGGATTTCAAAGGTACGCACAGCTTCATAAATCAGGCGATGAGAGGAGTGTAAGCATAATCTTACACCAATATATACGCCCGTTTCTACGCAAGAATGATACATGAGGGCCATTGTGAGCAGGTCATGTTTTCTCTTGCAGTAACAAATGTGCTTTATAAACACAATGTTGGAACAGTCAGAGAAAAACTAATATTAACAAAATGAAAAGAGCCAAGAGCCCAACTAAAGAAAACACTGACCACCATAATGGTAACTTAAGAAAACTTCCATAAAACATTACCGTCTAAACTTCTGTTGAATCTCAAGAACTTTTGTCGATGTATGACAGAAATAAAGTCAAACTGGTAATAATAAATGCTACAATGTGTAATGACTCAAAGTCAGTTGTAGTTCTTGTGTTTCTCTTTTTTCTGTTATTGTTTTTTCTCTTTCCGTCAATGATTTTGCTTATTAACATCAGGTGTCACCACTAATGGCCAATCACTTAATTAATCACTTAATTATCTCATTAACTTCAACACTGCTTCAGTGTTATTTTAACACTCTGTAGAGTGGGACCATATGTACTCTGAGCAGTGTTGATTTAACACTGGGGTATTTACTGTGTATGGTTTGTTTCTCTTTTTTTTATTTGTAGGGAAGTTCCTTTTCTCGTGGGGAAGTTAGTTTCTGTTGGTTTATTGTTTTAGGCACGAGCTCTCCCCTGAAGTTTTTGCTTCCAAACTGTTTGGTTGTTGTTTCTAATTTCTCTCTTTCAAGAAATTGTTTTGTTAAAACTACAAATATCACTATGAAAACAATCTAGAGAACAAGAAAAGAAAAGAAAAAATGGGGTTTGTCATTTGTTACACCCTGACCAGGGACCGGTAACATTCATTGATTCTGCTGATCATGTGTTCACCAGTGTCATTCACTCACTTCTTTTCATTCACTCTGTCAAGTGAATGTGTAGTGTGTGCTTTGGAACAGCCTCTCCCTAATAGCAGACCAACATTCAATCTACATTTAATCAACGTTGAAACCGAACATTGATTTTTCATCAGGTTTGCACCCTGAAATATTTTTATTTCAATGATGAAAAATAGATAAATAAAATCAATATTTGTTAAACTTAAATTAAATCACTTATTTTACATCGAATCATCATTGAAATAATAACAAATCAATCTTGCTTTATATGTACAACAGTATCTTTATTAAATCTTAATAAAATCTAAAATAAATAGAATAAATCTTACTTTATTTCTATGCCAGTGAATCACGTCCATTTTGACATCTTTCAAGCAGAGACTACAGGGCTGAAATTAAAATGTTTTTTACCAAAAAGTCATTAATTCCAAAATCATTGATTAAACAAATCCGAAACAAACAGGATTACTTTCTTCAATTATTACTAATCAGTTTGATTTTGTTTCTGTCAGACGACTACACAAGTTCTTACTGAGAATTAACAGAGGTTTAGATGTTAATGTTTTATTGTTTCATTTGTACACAGCCCATAAGAAAGTTTACCATGATAAACTATAGTATATACCATGATATACCATAGTAGTACCATGGTACCTTACATGTAACCATGGTACATACCCTAGTACCTCAGATATAACCATGGTACATTCTGCAGTACCTCAGATTTACCATGATACATATCATACTGTGTACCACACAGCAAAATCCCCAGTGTTAAATTAACACTCCTCAGTGTACATATGTTTCCACACTACAGTGTTAAAATTAACACTGAAGCAGTGTTGAAGTTAATGAGATAAGTAAGTGATTAATTAAGTGATGATTGAGCATTATTGAAGATACCTGATGTTAATAAGCAGAATCATTGAAGGAAAGAGAAACAACAAGAACAGAAAAAAGAGAAACACAAGAACTACTAACTTCGAGCTGTTACACATTATTGCACTTATTATTAGATTTACTTATTTACTTATTTACTAAATATTACTTATTTAGATGTAACAGAACTTTAGATGGTAATGTTTTATGGGAATGTTTAGTTTCAGGTCACCATTATGGTGATCAGTGTTTGCTTTAGTTGGGCTCTTAACCGTTTCCTTTTTTTTTTCACAGTTTGATTTTCTCTGTCTGCTCCAACTCTGTGTTTATAAAGCACATTTGTTGCTGCAAGAGAAAATATGACCTGGGCTGTGTTTCCTGAAGATATCGTAAGCCTAATTTGATCGTACAGACCATTTGTTGCCGTTAATCTATAATCAAGTTAGGCTTAAGATGCTTTTAGGAAATGTATTCCTGGTTAAGTTTTGATGATGACATTTTTAGTGACCTGATTCACTGTTCTCACCCAGCATAATAAACTGATTATACAAATGCTTTATACATTTTTCACTACAGTAGTTAATTTCAGCAATGCTTTAATAATCTAAAGGAATTAAAAATCACACACAGACATCAAGAATATACATATGAATCTCAACAATGGTGACAATCACATAAATGCTTCATGTTGCAGTGCCTGATGGGAGCCACCAATCAAAACGCATCCATGGCTCACATCATGCATTGCAGAATGAATAAATTATGCAGCTGAACTGTCCTGTAATTTGCATTGTTTTTTCCTGTTTGCTTTTATTTTGCTATTGTTTTGTTCTGACTTTAGTAGCTTGTTTTGTGATGTTCAGAGTTGATCTGTTTGTCACTAGTTTGTTTATTGTCACCATTGTTGAGATTCATATGCTGATTCTTGATGTCTGTGTGTTTAAAAACAATAACTTCTGTGCACAAAGTATTTTCAAAATTGTTCATATTGCTGTTGGATCTCAAACTGTAAAATCTCAGGACTACAAAATGAGACATCACCTTGTGACATCGTTGGAACAACCAGAGAAAAACTATCGTCAAAAAATTAAAAGGGTCAAGAGCCCAACTAAAGCAAACACTGATCACCATAATGATGACTTGAAATGAATAATTCCATAAACCATTACCCTCTAAACTTCTGTTGAATGTCAAGAACTTTTGTAGATGTATGAAATAAAGTCAAACTGGTAATATTAAGTGCAATAATGTGTAATGGCACGAAGTCAGTTGTAGTTCTTGTGTTTCTCTTTTTTCTGTTATTGTTTTTTCTCTTTCCTTCAATGATACTTATTAAAATTAGGTGTCACCACTAATGGCCAATCATCACTTTATTAATCACACACTAATCTCATTAACTTCAACACTGCTTCAGTGTTAATTTTAACACTCTGTAGTACTAGTACCATGGTGGTACAAATACCATGGTGAAATTTCTTATGGGAGAAAAAACTCCAGTGTTAAATGAACTCTCCTGGGAGTTTATGTGGCTCCACACTCAAGAGTGTTAAAGTGTTCAAATATGAGTGTTAAATTAACACTCAAGAGTGTTAAAGTTAATGAGCTAATT
The DNA here is from genome assembly GCA_021464565.1 of Rutilus rutilus. Lineage (NCBI taxonomy): Eukaryota > Metazoa > Chordata > Actinopteri > Cypriniformes > Leuciscidae > Rutilus > Rutilus rutilus. Next base: position 20,391,835 of record JAJAQA010000002.1, on the reverse strand, counting down.
AAGTGATTAATTGAGTGATGATTGAGCATTATTTAAGACACCTGATGTTAACAAGCAGAATCACCAAAGGAGAAAATCTATTTTTCAATCCACCATTATGGTGATCAGTGTCACCGTTTCTGTCAATTTCTGGATCATATCCTGTATAATCACTGTGATTATGTAACCAACAATATAAATCTGAGTCAGAGATGAGGATCTAAATGAGTTCTGTGATTCAGGTCAAATAATGATATTGTCAAAACACAACCAACACCACCTGGTCACTTTTTCTCTTTGTTCATCTGACTGTAATAACTCAGGTACAGCAGCCAAACTAAATCTAAAGTAAAAAATGTAAGGGTCAAGAGCCCAACTAAAGCAAACACTGATCTCCTTAAAAATACTTTAAATCCTTAAAAAATGGTGACTTAAAAATAGTGCTTTTCTCCTTCAGTGATTCTGCTTGTTAACATCAGGTGTCTTCAATAATTGTCAATCATCACTCAATTAATCACCTAATTATCTAATTAACTTTAACACTGCTTAAGAGTTAATTTAACACTGGAGTTTTTGCTGTGTAGTCACCATTATGGCGTTCAGTATTTGCTTTAGTTGAGCTCTTGACTCTTCACTTTATAACAGTGTTCTTCAACCCTGCTCTTGAAGGACCCCCAACACTGCACATTTTCTTTGTCTCCCTAATCAAACACACCTGATTCAACTCTTCAGCTCATTAACCCATGTGATAATGAGCTGATGAATTGATTCAGGTGTGTTTGATTAGGGAGACAAAGAAAACGTGCAGTGTTGGGGGTCCTTCAGGAGCAGGGTTGAAGAACACTGCTTTATAACATTCATTTTTCTCTGGCTGCTGTAATTGTATGTTTATAAAGCACAATATATAGCAAGAAAAGTCAAGCGAAAATGTGATTAGATCATGCTGGTTATATATAATATTAATTACATAATTATGATAATTGTTATGAAACAAGCCAGACTTACTGATCCCATGCAGTTTAAATCCATATAAAGAGTGTGTTATATTATTAATATATTACAGCAATTAGATATGAATGATTTGTGTGATACACAATAAAAGCATTACAGCATAACTTAGACATCAACAATCAGCATATGAATCTCAACAATGGTGACAATCAATAAAATATTCAGATAAACAGATCAACTCTAAACAAAACTGGCTACTAAAGATCACAACAAAATCACAAATAAAAGCAAATAAAGAAAATAGTAAGAACATTCAGCTGCATAATTTATTCATGCCACAATGCATGCTGGGAATCGATGTGTTTTGTTCTCTGCTGGCACCTAGAATGCATTGAATATTTTTGATGATTGTCACTAAGTTGAGTGCTGATTCTTGATGTCTGTGTGTCTAAATAATGCATAAGCTGTTTTTGGAGTTTTAAGTTGAACAACAATCAATCTTATGTTGCTCTTGATCTATTCTTCATTGAAATAATATTACTGCAGGGTACAAACCTGATAAAAAATCAATGTTAAGTTTCAACCTTGATTCAATGTTGAAACAATACTCATGCCGTGAATATGCAGTTTTGGACGAAGCCAAGAACTACAACTGACTTCCAGCCAAAGCCTTAGATGAAATCAAATAAAAGTAAAAGAAGACATTAAATCTCAGCAGAAGAGGATTAAACAACTCCACAAACAGCATTACCAGCTTCACTTATTACTAACCAGACTGACTTTATTTCTGTCAGACGTCTATAGAAGTTAAAATTGAGAATTAACTGAGATATTGGTGATTAATTGGTCAGACATCAGTGAACCAGTCTATTTCATGATGATTATAAAACCATCAACAGGTAACCATCATCACCTGATCACATTTCACTTTAGCTTTCTTTGCTGCTGCAAATGTGTTTGACAAACACACTGTCACAGCCGAAAAAAATAGACAAAAGTAGTGATGGTAGTCTGATACTGAAGCTTCGATGCGTGCTTCAAAACCATTAACTACAATTCCATTTGAACCACTGCTCCGAAGGTTGCTTTGGTATGGAAAAGTCATGTGACATATGACGTCCGAAGCAGCAACTGCTTCATTCTCTGAATGAATCACCTCCTGAGTGGTTCGCAGCAACACCGCCACATGTTCGTTTGTACATATTGCATATGTGTGGAAAATTACTATGTTTATCAATTTCTTAGCCAATCAGAATCATTCAACCTGTAAGCAATGACGTAGCTTAGACCTTGGTGAAGGGTATAACTGCTGTGATCTTTGTAACTGTAAGCGGAGCGGTCTAGAAACTCCTGTGTGAGTCTTGAAGCTGACTTCTGCTGATGAAACTGCAAACTATCTTCAGTAAAACTTTTCTTCAATTTATTATAATTCTGACTCCGGGTCTTCTTTCAAACATCAGGGGCCTCATTTATAACCGTTGCGTACGCATAAAACAGGCCCTGAAAGAGGCGTACGCCACTTCCGACGCACAAGTTGTGATTTATAAAAACAAACTTGACGGGAAAATTTGCGCACCTGCACGCAAACTCTTACCCATGCGTACAAACGTTTTGGAGATGGAGCAGTTTGGCGACACCGATGGTGAGCTGGAGTTAAGTGTCTTTTTGGTCACTTTTAGACAGAAAATCTAAAGAAAATTAAACATATACATAAAGATAATACAAAATATAATTTCACTCACCAAGCCTGTCACTTGAAGCAAATATCCATCCCTTCTTAAATGTCCGCGCCAGCGAGCGCGTGCAAATAATTGTTTAAATAAATAAAATAATGATTTAAACTATGTTTTACTTCTGGTATAAACATTTAGATTAAATATGCCATTCAAATTAATGGAGTTACACACTTAAACATGAAATCATTAGTGAGAGTTACACATTTTTTTTATAGCCTATTCAGTCAATAGAAATATTTGTTGTGGATGCGATGTTTTTGAACACTTTTCCCGTGGCGTGCTGTGTTTTAATGTTTTAACCACAGAGATAATTGCTTATCATGATAATACCAGATTGTCTGAGAAAATAGTTTCGTGCAAATAAAGCCCAAGGCCTATCTGTTTCCATTAAAAATATAAATCAATTAAAAATACAATTCGGCCAGTGGAAAAAATTGAGAAAAACTTTCTCTGAAATGTATTTGACACTATTTGATTTATGTATTCAAAAACAAGGCAAGGATAGGCAACTACATGATTTTTATTAATGTAATGTGTCTTGTACCGTTAAACGTTATCACGTGGATGAATAATCATATGCAAATGATATGTAGATGAGGATCTGCATAGTAAAACTAGGCGTTGTAAACTCCATATATGGTTATTTCGGGTGGAGACGCATGTACGCACAATCTTCCGCTGACTGGGATTTATAAAGTGAATTCTGCGCACGTTCTGGCGTACGAACGGTTTTATAAGTCTGAATATTTTTTGGCGTACGCCATTTTTGGCTTTCGGGCGCACGTACACTTTTAGTAAGGTTCCTACGCACAGTTTTATAAATGAGTCCCCTGGTCCTTGTGTCCTAAACTGTTAACCCCTAGCAGTTCCCTCTGAACAAATTTTCTCTAAATGTGGAGAGGTTGTGAGCAAAAAAAAAATGAAACGGGCTCAGTCAAAAAAGTGTAAAATAATATATTGTTCCTTAATTAAAATATTGGAGTGTTCCCCATCCCACATACCCCCTAGCCATAGTTACACAAGCACAGGTAGGTGCATGCACTAGATTTATTTCACTCATCTTAAAGCCTCCTGTCCACTATCTACAGTAGCTGGGATAATTAAGATGCAGCCTTGGCACTTCACCAGGCGAGGTCGCTGTTACTGAAGCTTCGAGTAATGAACCTATTTACAATTTTCAAGTCAGTGTTTCGCAACCCTGCTCCTCTTTGTCTCCCTAATCAAACACACCTGATTCAACTCATAAGCTCATTACACTGTAAACAATATTTTTGCTATTTACATATGTCAACTTATTTTTGTGAGTAGAGATAACTAGATTGTCCAGACAACAAGAAATTTTAAGTTTTCTTGTCCTCAACTAGACTGAAAGTTGAATGAACAACTTAAATTGTTATTTTAACTCAAAAATGTATGTTTAAACAACTGCACTAGATTTTATGTTGAATTAACAAGTATAATTATTTTAACTTATAAATGTAAGTTGAAACAACTGCACTAAATTTTCTGCTGGTTTTACTTCAATTATACTCTAATGAAGTATAAATGACTTTAATAGAAGTAAATTTACTTTGTAAACTAAACTTAGTAAACTAAACTTAATTTATCTATATATTGCTGTCTGGTAGACTGCATTAAAACCTAAACTTCAATTTTATTTTAAAATAAATTTGTGTAGCCTACATTAAAAACATTTCTGTTATTTACAATTATGAGCACAGATTAATTAAATTACACTAAAAATGTGTCTAGCTGTTTCAGTTTTTATTCATGGTCAGATTCAGTCCATCATGGGCGGATTTGAGCGATTCATGAAAATGAACCTCTCAAGATGATTCGGTGAATCATTTTTTTTCTCTGAGAATTTTCGAGAGAATCCCGCGGAAACCGGATGATTTTCCATGTTGGACCTTGAGCAAGTGTGACGTTTTATATTGTGAAAGTGGATGCAAGTTTTTATTTAGTTTTAGAATTAGGCCTATATTATCCATTTCGAGTCAGAGTGTTTTTGCACATAGAAGATTCGCTGATTTTTTTTTTACTTCCTTGTGTTCAAGCAGAGAACGTCTAATGAGGGGAGAAGTGCCACTTAATAAACTTCCGGTTGCAGTTCCACTCTTGTTCCATATGAGGGCGCTCACATGACGAGTGCAGAATGAATGGAGGTCTATGGAGCTATACCGCTCAAAATCTACTTTTCTTAGGATATAATTTTTTGTCTAGTAATTTAAATGTTGTTTTCGAAAGGGGATGCAAAGAAATTACACATTGCTTGGTGTTAGATTTTTTTAGAGTCACTTATTTGCTTTAAAAAGTCTTTCAAAATGTCAATGACGTCAGAATGCTAGCGTGTTATGGGCAACAACAACTCAACCTGTAAGAAATCGAAAAGAAATAAGTACTCGTTCATTCAACTTTCGATCTATAACCCATGTTGAACTTGCAAAACCTACAATCAAATCTGAGATTTCTCAACGGCAATCGGGTGAGGGAGACAAATTTAGCCGTCTAGTCCCATTGACTCCCATTCATTTTGCACTCATGGCGAGCGCCCCCAGTGGAACTCTGATTGGAACTACAACCAATAGGACTTAATAGGGCGTTGGAGTGAACAGGCTTTCCGTAGACGGGCTTTGGTTCAAGCTTCAGTCAAGTTGATTGCTCGTTCACCAACCGGACCAAACCGGATTTTTTTTACCTCAGTTTCATCTCAGTTGCAGAGCGCCAGATATAGGTAAGTTTTCACCACAATCTTTGAATTAAAAAAAGTAACTGTCAAATTGAATCGATATGGGTGATATAAATAGCAAGTAATACGTCTGTGGTTTCAAACGTCACGGTTTTCATTATTACTATTCAGAGTTTGGATTTTTCCGGCCTCGCGCCATTTCGATGCGCTTTTGTTCATGTTTTAAGAAATCTTTACAATAGGGTGAATTAACGTTACTCACGATGTTGTCACGAATTTAAGATTATTGAGTGTATTTCTGCACATAGAAGATTCGCTCATTGTACTTCCTCGTGTTGACTCACTCACAGGTTCAGTCAAGTACTTTGACTAAGCTTGTTCATCAACCGGATTTTTGATGATTTTTTTTTTACCTCAGTCACTTCACTTCAATTCAATTCAACTCAACTCAGTTGCAGAGCGCCAGATATAACGTTAGGTAAATTTTGACCACAATCTTTGAATTACAAAAGTAAATGTCAAATTGAATCGATATGGGTGATGTACAATTAATACGTCTGTGGTTTGAATGTTTCCATTATTACTATTCTGAGTTTGGATCTTGCGCCATGTCGTCGCGCTTATGTTCATGTTTTAAGAAATCTTGATAATAGTGTGAATTAGTCACGATGTTGTCACGAATTTAAGATTATTGAGTGTAGGCTATTTCGAATCAGAGTGTTTTGCACATGAGAAGATTCGCTCATTGTATTTCCTCTTGTTGACTCACAGGTTCCTTAAGTTGACTAAAAGCTTGTTCACCAACCGGATTTTTTACCTCAGTCACTAACATTACATCTCAGTTGCAGAGCACCAGATACAGGTGAGTTTTCACTGCAATCTTTGGGAATTCTTAAAATTAACTAACGTTATCAATTTGAATTGATGTGGGTAAAATAAGTAACTTATTATAGCTGTACTTTTAAATGTGACTGTTTTTATTAATATTGGAAAAGGTTGTGATTGACACTGCATGTTTCAGTGATGCGTATTTGAGTCACTTGTAATTTGAGAACACATTTCAACCATCTTCCTAAATTCATCATGTGAATCGTTTATAAACCTGTTGTCTGAAGTTTTAGGCATTTGAAAGCAAACATATTACAGGGTTAGTTTACCCAAAAATGAAAATTCTGTCATGCATTAATCATTTCTTGTAAAACTAGATGTACCGCATGGTGGTACAAAATATGACCGCCGCTCAGGCCTGCACTGGCTTTCCACAAAAATAAATGACGTGGAGCAATTTGGCTGTATTGCGTGTTTATGTATATACCTAAAAAAAGTAGTAGTATGTGCATGTCTGTCTGTGTGTGTGTTTGTGTATGTGTGTGTCTGTGTGTGTGTGTGTGTGTGTCTGTGCATGTATGTATGCGTGCGTACATGTGTGTGCGCGTGTGTGTTTGTGTGTGTGTGTCTGTGCATGTGGATTTGTATGTGTGTGTATGGGTGTGTGTCTGTGCGTGTGGATGTCAGTGTGTGTGCATGCTTGCGTTTGTTTGTATTCCTGCATGTGTGTGTGTGACAGTTAGGGTTGCCAACTTCAGAAAAGGAAAATGTGGGACAATCGTGGTTATTTATAGGAAAATGAGGGACACTCAAAATATTTGTACTGTATCACACAGTGTACGTCATTTCAGTGTCTGCAGTTAAGTTTGTGTTTAAAAGGTTATCAGACATAAACACATTTGTATTGCTTAACCTATTTATGTATTTAATTCTAAAAATAATTTTAATGTCATACATGAAAAAAGTCACATTACAAACAAACCATAGTTCAACATAACAGCATTTATCTAAAATAGAAAGCTTTTTTAACATTATACACTAGGCTTACAGTTCAAAAGTTTGGGGTTAGTAAGATTATTTTTGGGGAAAAAAAAATAAAGAAAGTAATTGCCTACTTTTATTCAGCAAGGATGCATTACATTAATCAAAAGTGACAGTTAAGATAATGTTACAAAAGCTTTCTATGTACTTTCTAAAAGCTTTAAAACATTAATAATAATCAGAAATGTTTTTTGAGCATATTATTCCCTCAGGTAGATAACATGTTTTCTTGCGTGGCTGGATGTTAGACTCATGAACAATAATCACGTTGTTTGAAAAAATTGATTAGCCGAAATCAAAACGTGGACAGTGAAAGGAAATTACCGTTAGCGCGAGACGAGTCCGGCTTGAAGCGGAAGCGACCAGACGGCAGAGGATGTTCGCAAATCAAACAATGATTTGTCTCAAAACAGTGATTAAAAAAAGCTGTGATTGGATGATGACAGGTGTCGGTGATCATTCTCAAGTGTCGTGGTCAGCACTGCTGCTGTTGCTGTTGTATCAGTCAGTGGTTTATCAGCTTGTCAAAAAACGGGACACGGGAGGTCACGCACGGGACAAATAAATTAGGCCCAAAATACGGGACGTCCCGCCTAATTCGGGACAGTTGGCAACCTTAGTGACAGTATCATCCTAAACCAGCAACCCTTCGCTCAACACCACCATCTACAGGCCGATGAGTGTACAGTCACTAAATGTGCACATAAATGAATTTATTTTATACCCCCCCATGGATGAAATTCTACGAAACTTAGCAGAGGATACCCCCAGAGGATGTCAAGTTAATCATACACATGAAATATGGTGCAGTTCTGAACATCTCCACTGAAGATAGGGGCGATTAAAGCAGAATAATATTGCATTTTCATTTTTTATGGGAGGGGCGCAAATCACAAATGAGTGATTATGGGCTAGGTTGATGTGGGCCCTTAAGAGCAACATACCATAAAAATTTCTTCATCCTCGGTGCCACGGTTCAGGTAGTTATTTAGGAAAAACTGCATTTTTTGGGTTTGGGGGGGCCCAGCGCGGGGGGGGGGGGGGGGGGGGGGGTGTGTGTGTGTGGCCCCCGGGGACCAAACAAAATTTTTCCGTAAAAGTCTAGTGGGGCTACATGCCCACCAAATTTCATGTTCCCCGGTGTTTCGGTGTCCCTGGTATCGTTGACGAAAAATTCAGTAGATGACGAAAAAAAAACAAAAAAAAAACTTTGACAATCCCTATATGACCACTTTCGCTAGCTATGCTAGCGGCGGTCATAATAATTCTGTAATTACTCACCCTCATGTTGTTCCAACCCCGTAACCCCTAATTTCCATCAACTGCGGAACGGCTGCGGATCCGCTCCGGAACGGCGGCGGAGTCAATAGGTTTCCATTAAAGTCAATGTGTGTATTTTCACTGACTGCGGAACAGCTGCGTTTCGACTCCGGCGATCCGTAGCCCTCCGGAGCAGATACGCAGAGCTTCTATTTTTGCCGGATGCCGGAGAGCTCCGCAGCAATTCAGCACTTATATCGTGCGATCATACGTGAATTCGCGAGATCTCGTGGGTCCTTGTGACCTCAGCTGTCAGTCATGGCCGCAGCCGTTCCGCAACAAATCCGGACCTGGTGGGTATTGAAGGATGATGGAGCACGGAGCCGACACGCAGCGGAGCCGATCCGCAGCCGTTCCACAGTTGGTGAAAATCCGGGGTAAGACTTTCGTTCATCTTCGGAACACAAATTAAGATATTTTTGATTAAATCTGTGAGCTAACTTCCTATATGAAAATAATACAACTCCCAAGTAACTTCAAGTAACTTCGAACGAGGTAAGTATAAGTACGTCCGAATTTCGCGATAATTAGTACATCACCTAGGTAATTCTCGCCTACTCTTTTATGAATACAGAGGATTCGAACATACTTTTTCACTCGCCTACTCTTTTTCCCATACTATATAGTAGGGAAGTATGCGGTTTAGAACGCAGCCATTGCAGATGTGTTACATCCTACGGTGTATTTTTAGCCTGGCAAGCCAGACCTACATCAAGATGTTGGGTCTGGCAACTCACCATAGACACGGCTCAATCTGATGGGCGGGATAAACGGCTGTCTTTCAAATTCCCTCTGCACGCAATAGGACAGCGCTTCAACCAACCAGAGCGTTTTCCCAACAGTGGAGCTACACTGTAAAAAAAATTCTAACCTCCCTAACTCAAAATTTTCTAGTGACTGATAACATCTAAATTTTTCAATTGGCCCAAGTGAAATTCTGTCAATTATACAATAAAATTTACAGATTTTCACCTGGGCCAATTGAAATTTACAGAATTTCACTTGGGCCAATTGAAAAATTTAGATGTTATCAGTCACTAGAAAATTTTGAGTTAGGGAGGTTAGAAATTTTTTACAGTGTAGTTGATAGATTAAACTTTTGGCAAAACTACGAACACATCTTCCTTTTTTTAAGAATGACTTTAGTGCCGTTCTTTGCTCTTTTCTCAAAGAAAAACCTAACTCCAAGTCCTCCAGAGTCGCGGACAAAGCCGATTCGAAAGATGTTCGCCAGCAGCAGCCGCCATTCTTTGTTTTCAAGTGGCAGGTAACCGTCGCAACTCTGTCGTCATTATGTTAAGCCCGCCCCGCCTACTCTATACACGACATGATTGGCCTGACCCAATTTAGGTTTTTGCAGCTCGAAAGTCAATGGAGAGTTGCTAGACTTCCCTGGCTGCAAAATACATTTTGCTGCCGCTAGGGTGCGTCTAGATTTCTAGGCTAGTGTATTTTATATTTTTGAACATCTTGTGTGTCAAGCCACTAGGTGGCAGTAATGTGGTTTCTCTGCCTTCTTCTTTGTGCAGGTTAAGCCAGGTGAGGGTGCTCACCGCTGATGACTGCTCGGTTGGGCTTGGTCTTCAAGGAAAAGATCTCCACTGAAGGAAGGCTTGTTTTCTGCTGGTTTGCTTTGTTAGTTGTTGATGTACATTGCTGCTGCTGTTTGGTTCTGGATCATTACAAATCTTATTTTACTTATCCTGTCAGTTGCTAACCTGTTGTGATTTATTACAAAACTTACCCATATTATTTATTTTTGTTGTTAAACGCTCGTTTAAATAGTGTTACGTTGATGTAGACACTTTTTATTTGCTGAATAACAAATACTGTTACAACTGTTAAACTGTTGATCTGAAACTGTTTCTCTTGTAAATATTGTATATACACCAAACTTAGAAGTTCTGGGGAGTGGGTGCCATTTTTATTTTTGTAATAGTATGCTTTTCTCCTGTTTAAAGTAGAGAGGGAGTCAGGGAACTTTTTTTTCTTTTTTTTTTCTCCTTAAGGTAAGTGTAGATTGGGTCCCTTTCCCACTCCTGAAGTTATTTAACACTTCCTATACTTGTGTTAAACAAATAAACCTTGTTGTAGCACATTTCTGTTGCTTTTGGTGTGTAACTTTTGGAGCCAAAGTTTTATTTTATGTTAATACTTTAGTTATCATTAACTGTAATGTTGCTTCCTCTATCCTAGACTGGGTGGAACGTAACAATTGTCAGAAGATGAAAAAAGCAAATGAACAATTATATTCACTAATTCAGAAATTGACCCTTTGACACAAGGATCCACACACAAAATTGAGTCCAATTCCGAAGGGAGGGGCGCATTGGGAAAGTTGATAGGCTAAATGCTTTAATGCACAAAATCTCTAATTTGTGAATATCTGAAAAAAACATTTGCTGTCCAATAATATATAATTAGAAATTAGGAAGAGCCAGACTACTAAATTCAGATTGCCTTATTATTCCAAAGAAATAGAACAATCAAGTGCAACAAAAAGTACTTTGAAAAAAAATCTGAATGCATTGAAAAAAATAAAATGAAATTGGGGAGCATGCTCATCTTTATACAGTTAACCGTACCAACTAGAGAGATAGGTTTGGAAAATAGATGGATGGATGGATGATTCAGCTGCAGGCGCCATCTTCTGGCGAGATGTGGGAATTAATTTGGCATGACCCTCACAGTGCATTATGGGTATTCTCTATCTGTTGAGTGTACATCAGTTGCACACTCATTATTGCCGTGCATTGTGGGATTGAATGAGTGCGCTAGATAACGTCCACTATGGTTTAGGACACCACTACAAAAAACTGTCCCGTCAAATGGTGCCCTATCTAAGGGTGTAGGGGTGATTTCAGATTAAGACACAGCCTCAGTTTTTAAGTGCTCTTGAAGACCTTGATTAGCTTGTTCAGCTGTGTTTGGTTAAAGTCAGAGCTAAACTCTGCAGGGTTGTGGTCATTCAGGATCTGAGTTTGACACCCTTGCTTTAGTGTATAGAGAGAAATAAAAGGTCATTATTCTGCTTAACAGCCTCTAATGTCCAGATATACGGAACTGATTCAAATAGAAATTGTAGATTGTTGGACGCCTTATCCAAGTTTATAATTTCCCACAATCATTATCATTTCAGTGTTTTTGATGTTTATCATCATGTCCTGTCCAATATGATTTAATTCCTAAATGAGCAGATCTTTATTTTGTGTACTTGGTGACATTACAAAAGCTGAAACTGCAACAGAAGATATATATATATATATATATATATATAAAAAAAATCTAGTCATATTTCTATCAGTGTAACTCTTATCCTCTCCTTTTGGCCTTACAGAAATAATTGGTGCAATTTTTATATTTGAAGGCAGGTAATTTTCTGAATATGAATTTCTTTTCTCTTCTAAGTTGAGACTAATTTGCATAGAAACAGGAAGTGTTATTATAACATTGTCAGTTCAGCTTAACACGTCGGTTCAGTCTTCAAACTCACCACTTGCTCTCTGAGTACCAGTGAAGAAAGCTGCTGCCAGCAAGAACAAAATATGGGAGTTTTATGTGTTATTTGATAAAGAATTTGTAAAATGTAGGGGTGTGAAATTGTTTTTGAATATGTTTTTGGGTGGGTCACTTTAAATTGAACATTGAGTATAGGTAATGCAGGACCATTTGACATATTTACTGTTTGTCATGACAAACAAACAAACACAATAGTTCCTCGTGCGCACGCGAAAGTCTGTATATTTTTAGGTCCCTTTAGGGCTCTGTGCAGACTGTCAAATCAGTAAATTAAATTAGTAAAATTAATTATCCAGAACATAACTACTTTAAAACCTCTGATCACGTCAAAACCTCTGTCAGATCAAATTTACAGTAGAAAGTTTAGGAGTAACTTTTAGGATCATGTTCATTTACATGTTCATTGAGTGGTTTGAGAAGAGGTTTGTACACTTTAAAAAAGAATACATTGATTTTATTGATATCTAATCAATAAAATTGAGGCAACAGATTACAAGCAATATTATTAATTAAATTTAACAAATTAGAATTGAGTAATAATTAATCAAAGTTAAGCATTAAAGCATATGAGTTCAGTGAATCAGGTTAAATGATTGTGAAATAATGATTATGTTAAAACACAACCAACACCATCAGATCATCTTTTCTCTTTGTTCATCTGGCTGTTATAACTCATGTACAGCAGCCGAACAAAACTTAAAGTAAATTATTTAAGGGTCAAGAGCCCAACTAAAACACACACTGATCACCATAATGGTGACTTTAATTATGGTTTTCTCCTTCAGTGATTCTGCTTGTTAACACCAGGTGTCTTCAATGTTGGCAATAAAAGATATTTTGTACATTTTACTCATTTTAAATGGTTAACTTTTAAGGAATTAATTTGATTAATTATTAATTATTACTTAATTCTAATTTGTTAAATTTAATTAATAATATTGCTTGTAATCTGTTGCCTCAATTTGATTGATTAGATATCAATAAAATCAATGAATTCTTTTTTACAGTATAACAGTGGCATCTGTGTACTAAATGATGACGCTGCCACTTCAGATTCAGGAGACACAGAACTATTTAATTTCAAGTATGCAAACATGTAGAAATGTAATATTATGATGAATATGATATGGTCCCAGTTAACAGACTTTTGTTAGCTGGGACCATATCTCCAAATATTCAGTGTTGGTTCTGGGAACATGAAAAATGTTACAAATCAACATTCTTATAATGTTGAATTTTAAATCAAAATGAAGTTTGAGGAACATTATACCTTTTAAAAAAACGTTTCTCTAACGTCAAGAAAACTCGACATTTTTTATGTTCCCAGAACCAGTTCTTATTAGCCTGACTTCGTCATACTCATATTCTAGTCAGAATGTGAGTCTGATACTGCTCCATAGAGATTTAATTATGGGGCGTGTCTCAACCGAACCAGGAAAAAAAAACCTCTGCACTCAATTGGATAGACCTACAACCAATCAGAGCAACGGAGCAAATGACGCATGTTCTTCATTCATATTTTCAACCAACAAAATGACAATTTATGACAATGACAATGACAATTTATTTATAAAGCACAAATTAAACACAGCAGATGCTGACCAAAGTGCTTTCCACAAAGTCAAAGATAAACAACATAAAAGTAAAAAAAAAAAAGACATACGAACGAACAAAAGTTTAGTCGAACGCTTTTGAAAATAAAAATGTTTTAAGTTTAGATTTAAAAATATTAAGAGTTGGAGCCTGTCTTAGGCTGATTGGCAGAGTATTCCAAAGTCTTGGGGCAGCGATGCAGAAGGCTCGATCTCCTCTGCACTTCAGCCGCGATTTTGGAATAGACAGTAGGGCTTGATTTGAGGAACGTAAAGACCTTACAGGCTTATGTTCCATTAGTAGTTCCGCAACCCAGCCAGCACAGCCATGTGGGGCCCAAATGGGTTTGACCTGGGCTATCTAACTGGGACCCAGCCAGTTTTGTCCTCGGTTTCCATGTAGGCCCCACATGGGTTTGCCCAGATGAAATGAACACTGCTTAGTGTGCACACTACAGGCTGTTTAATGTAACACTGAATCAGTGTTGGAGGTAATGAGATAATTAAGTGATTGAATAATGATTGTGTATTAATGATGAAGACCTGCTGTTAACAAGCATAATCACTGAAGGAAAGAGAAACACAAGAACTACTTCCAGCCACAACCTTGGATGAAATCAACTGAAGATAAAATACATTACATCTCTCAAGATCTGATTAAACAACTCCACAAACAGCATTACCAGCTTCACTTATTACTAACCAGACTGACTTTATTTATGTCAGACATCTACAGAAAATAATTAAGAAGAGGTTTAGATGTTGATTACTTATTTGAAAGTAATAGTTTGATTTGATGTTACCACTGTGGCGATCAGTGTGTGCTTTAGTCAGGCTCTTGACTTTTTAACATTGGTTTTCTCAGGCAGCTGTGTCTGTTTGTTATGGCGAGAACAGCAAGAGAAAATATAATCAGATGCTGTAAGCTGATTGATGATAAGAGTATAATCATCATATATTGGCTTAACTCACTGATATTATGTGTGAGGAGTATGCTGGTAGTATGTTATTCATTTTGTTTATTGTTGTGATTCTACAGCTAAAAAATAATAGAATTTAATCAGAACATCAAATGATTTTTAAAACACCATTTACACATGTTGGACTACTGAAAGTTCTACTTGCACACAGACATCAAGAATCAGCATATGAATCTCAACAATGGTGACATGCTTCATGCTTCATGGTGCAATGCATTCTGGGAGCCATGGATAAGTTTCGTATGATGCACTCAGAATGCATTGCAGCATGAAGCATGTCACCATTGTTGAGATTCATATGCTGATTCTTGATGTCTGTGTGCAAGTAGAACTTTCAGTAGTCCAACATGTGTAAATGGGGTTTTAAAAATCATTTGATGTTCTGATTAAATTCTATTATTTTTTTGCTGTAGAATCACAACAATAAACAAAATGAATAACATACTACCCGTATAAACCTCACACATAATCAATAAGCTAAGCCACTATATGATGATTATACTCTTATCATCAATCAGCTTACAGCATCTGATTATATCTTCTCTTGCTGTTCTCGCCATAACAAACAGACACAGCTGCCTGAGAAAAGCTAATGTTAAAAAGTCAAGAGCCTGACTAAAGCACACACTGATCGCCACAGTGGTAACATCAAATCAAACTATTACTTTCAAATAAGTAATCAACATCTAAACCTCTTCTTAATTATTTTCTGTAGATGTCTGACATAAATAAAGTCAGTCTGGTTAGTAATAAGTGAAGCTGGTAATGCTGTTTGTGGAGTTGTTTAATCAGATCTTGAGAGATGTAATGTATTTTATCTTCAGTTGATTTCATCCAAGGCTGTGGCTGGAAGTAGTTCTTGTGTTTCTCTTTCCTTCAGTGATTATGCTTGTTAACAGCAGGTGTTCATCAATAATGCACTATCATTATTCAATCACTTAATTATCTCATTACCTCCAACACTGATTCAGTGTTACATTAAACAGCCTGTACTGTGCACACTAAGCAGTGTTCATTTCATCTGGGCAAACCCATGTGGGGCCTACATGGAAACCGAGGACAAAACTGGCTGGGTCCCAGTTAGATAGCCCAGGTCAAACCCATTTGGGCCCCACATGGCTGTGCTGGCTGGGAAGATATGTGGGTGCTAGTCCATTTAAAGATTTATATACTAAAAGTAATACTTTAAAATCTACTCTGTAGCACACTGGTAACCAGTGTAGCGATCATAAAATTGGTGTAATATGCTCTCTCTTTTTTTTTTTCGCATAGAAAACGTGCCGTAGCATTTTGGACAAATTGTAACCTTGAAAGTGTTTGTTTACTAATTCCTAGATATAATGCGTTACAATAGTCCAATCTCGATGAAATAAAAGCGTGCACTAATTTCTCAAGATCTTTAAATGAGAGAAATGGTTTAGCTTTGGCAAGCACACGTAGCTGATAAAAACATGATTTAACTACGGAGTTTATTTGGCGATCAAATTTGAGATTTTCGTCAAGAATAAAACCCAAGTCTTTCACCCAGGGTCTCAGGTACACGGACATCTCACCCAGATTTAGATTTACAGATTTTGTCGACTCCGATGGGTTAAAAATAATGATTTCAGTTTTTTTTTCATTAAAGATTAAGAAGTTTGAAGAGAGCCATGCCTTTACCTCTTCTAGGCATGCAGTTAGAGATGTTAGAGTATCATCGATTAAAGCCCGCCCTGGCAATTTGATTGGCCCGGCCTTCTGGGAGCCGAGCATAATTTTCTCCTCAACGGATCGAGTCCAGACCGAACTTCCCGACCAAAAAATGTTGTGGGCGGGGTTCGGGCTGGCGCCCAGGCTAAGTTCTTATAGTTACAGGTCTTGTAACAAAATTCTGTTAGCTGGGTTTTTTTGCTTCAGCATGTTTTACATTCTGTGTTTGTCACGGTTTCCCTGGTCCTGTCCAGCACCTGCATGCACTCTCCCTGATCTGTGATCACCTGCACCTGCACCTCGTCTCCTCATTTCACGTAATCACCAGTCTTTTTAACCCGCTCTCTCACATGCACTCACTGCTGGGTATTAATGTTGTGTTCACTGTTTCAGGGTTAGTCCCTCGAGCCCTCCGAGTGTTATCTCAGTTTACTGATGATCATCGTGAGTGATTCCAGGTTTCCTCACTCAGAGTGATCTCAGTATATTCCAAGAGTATAATTCAAGTATCTGCAGTGAGGCATCGTCAGTATCTACTGAGTGTTTTCCAAGTGTCTTCAAGGAATTATCGTCTGAATCGACGGAGTATCATTCAAGTGTCTGCAGAGAAGTACCGTCAGTGTCTACTGAGCGTTTTTCAAGTGTCTTCAAAGAATTATCGTCTGAATCGACAGAGTAATATTCAAGTGTTTACAGAGAGGTACCGTCTGTGTCTACTGAGTGTTATCCAATCATCTTCTAAGAGTTATTGTCTGAATCGAGGGAGTATATTCAAGAGAGGTACCGTCTGTGTCTACTGTGTGTTATCCAAGCGTCTACTAAGATTTACCGTCTGACTCTACTGTGTGTGACCTATTATCTGCGGAGAGTTACCGTCATTCGACGTCTGAGTCTTCCTGTTTCTAAGCCTAACAATCAGGTTCCAAGAAAGCTTCCTATTACACATGTATTCTCCATATCATTATTAACCTCTCTTTATGTGTGAATTCCAAGCAGCATCTGTGAGCAGTGGTTTCCCAGGACTCCCGGGACCACGTTCCTTTGATCTCCAGTGTGCACGCGGTTCTCTGAATCAAGCTCCGTGTATCATCGTATCTCCCAAGATCCAAGTATTTCCATCGTGTATTACTCAAGCCCCTTGTATCAACGTGTGAATTCTAAAGACTATTCTGTTCCAAGAATCTACAGTGACATTAAATTTAACAAGTGCACTCCTGAGTTTACCTCTAAGCCTTTCCAGTATCTGGATTTGCATATGGTGTATAATAAACCTTTGTGTCTTGCATTCTCTGTGTCCTCGTCCTTACAATTTGTGACAGTGTTAATCTCATTCACAGTTAATTACGTATTTGTCATTTTTTTTGCAGATCTCCTGCAAGCTGAGACAAGGATTTGTCTGTGATTTACTGCAGTATCAGATAATGCAGACTTACATTTTTCAACTCTTGGATTGCATCTAAAAACATATCTAAACCAGACTATAATAAGGACCTTTCTTGCTTTAGCATTTGTTTCATTTAATATTTTGAGTGTACATTGTTTATTAAGCCTTTGCTGCTCCAAATTAGTTAAATCTAATGCATTTGTATTCCTTGTAAACCAAAGCCAAACAAGCAAACACAAGTTACAACCTGATAGCGGTGCAAAGGAGGCTCCACCTGTCCTGCAAAGCTCTCTTTACAGAATGTATATTTCCTGTAATAATCAGTCTTTAATAAATTACTAAAAATGTCAAAAATGAACTTACCATGAGAAATACCAAAATAAAAAGTGTTAAAGCTAAATCCAGTCTCGTCTATGAAGAAAGCTAGAGTGATTTGTTCTTCAATTTATTAATAATTAATTGTATTTCATTATTTAGTCATGTGCTCATAACCCATATTCTCTTATATAATAAGCGAAATTATTTAACTTTGTTGGCAAACTGCTATTTTGTTAAACTCAATCACTAGAGAGAGCTGAAACCGCCCGAGCGCGACAGTGGCTGACAGAGCGCGCGCAGCTTCACACCGTCCTCCACAACTCACCGGGATTTGCAGTTCGAGTTTTTCCGATTAAAATGACAGGGAACTCCTTAAAACGAAGTAAAGCTTCAGAACTGATTTAACATCATGTTCAAGTTTACGTTTCTTGAGTTTGACCTCGGAAGGGACGTTTGAACGTTACGTTACTTCAAGTGTTAATGTTGAGGTAAGTTGATGGTGTGTCAGGAGGAGGACGAGGCAAAATGGCGCCTTTGTGTATTTTTTATTTATACATTTTAAGATATATAACAAAAACAACAAGAAATTGCCTTTCCCAAAATAAACTAAATGCATAATATTTTAAAAAATCACTGAAAGAAGAAAAATACATTATGAGCGCAATAAAATACAATTCTACAATCCTAATACAGTAATTGGACATGTGGGATATACAGAGGAAATGGATGACAGTGAGACAAAATTAGCCTCCGAAAGGGAGACAGAGCAGAGAAAGTCCAGAACATGGATTAATAGTCTGGGTCAATAGGGTTCTTAAGCATAATTTCTCCTCTCCATGTCAGCGGGGAAAATTAACTATACATACTGCTTTCTCTGAGCGACTGGATCATCCTTATGCACCACTGCAAACCATAGTGGAGACTACAAAAAAGACACCATTTTAAATTGTTTCTTAGTCTGTTAATTTGTGCGGACAGTTGCACAACCTAACATTTTGGGGGGTTAAGATAACCAAACAGAAAATAATATATAATATTTAAATGTACTAAAAGTAAATTCAAACTAAATAGGGTTTAAAGTTATATGTCATGAATTTATCAAATTAAGTTAAAAGGAAATAGCCTAATGCACTTGGACACAAAAAATATGCACGTCATGTCACTTACTCATTTATATGAATATATATATATATATATATATATATATATATATGTGTGTGTGTGTGTGTGTGTGTGTGTGTGTGTGTGTGTGCACATACTTTCTATAATATAAGAGACATATAAGAGGTCATTAAAAACATCCTGTACATTTTTATTGAAACTAAGCTCAGAAAACAACTCGTTTTGGAATTTGTGACATTATGATGTAATAGTGTAGCCTGGGTGCCAGCCCGAACCCCGCCCACAACATTTTTTGGTCGGGAAGTTCAGTCTGGACTCGATCCGTTGAGGAGTAATTATGCTCGGCTCCCAGAAGGCCGGGCCAATCAAATTGCCAGGGCGGGCTTTAATCGATGATGGGCAGATGATCTGCGGTTACGTAATCACCCACGTCACCAAAGAGCGCTTGATTTGAATTAGTTTACAACAAAGAAAACTGCCGCTGGAGAATTGAGATTTCACGAGTTCACACTTGCAAATAAGTCAGATAGAATAAATGCGTATATTAGATTTCACGAGTTCACACAAATAAGTCAGATGTGTATATGACGTGCTGTCCGAGGAGAGGGCTGTGGGCTCGGTAGCCATACTCCCCCGGTATTCCTGGTTGTGAGAGAACAAGCCAAGACAAGAGTGAGGATTCGGGGTGGTGGAGGGATGCTGAAAAACTGTCAAGGAGTGTTAGGTAAGTTGACAGAGTGAATATGCTTCCTCATGCTGATATAGGGTAAAGTTAGACATGGTATTGTTTGATGACAAGTTGATATTGGATTGATTATTTGTACTTGTTCCTCCCGAACTTTGTTTATGAAACATCATGTGTAGATTCCGCCATCGCGTCTGTTATAGAAGATATCCACAGCGCATTCATTTTAAAAGAGGAACAGAGAGCAGCTGCGGCATTTTGTTGGTTGAAAATATGAATGAAGAACATGTGTCATTTACTCCGTTGCTCTGATTGGTTGTAGGTCTATCCAATTGAGTGCAGAGTTTTTTTTTTTTCCTGGTTCAGTTGAGACACGCCCCATAATTAAAGCCCTATGGAGCAGTATCAGACTCACATTCTGACTAGAATATGAGTATGACGAAGTGTAGTAGTAAATACGAGAGATGTTAACACAGGACTACTCGACTCTGAGGAGTACAAGACGTTTTGCATTGCTAAGTTGAGGAAAAACAATCTTTGCATTGCCATCCTTGTGTTCCTAAAATTAAGCGTAGATTAACTTTTTTTATAACTAAATAGTTGTAGTATTTACCAATTTAGCGGGGATGTTGAAAAATATTTTAATATGCAAAACTGTTACCCAATCATAGCAGTGGGTGTTTACTTCCAAGTCTTGACTATATCATGTCTATAAAAACTGAGTGTTTCAAAGAGAAGGTCAAAAACAGATAGAAAATAGATTATACTTCTGGATGTTCTGTGATGTAAAAATCTTGATAATATTATAAGTGGATTTCAGAGAACATTAAAAATGCAGTTCATGACCCCTTTAATACTAGGATCAGATATTCTCATAGAGTTCATGTGACTGGCCCATGTTGAGCTGTGCATTCCCGTAGACTGTATGTACTTGGCTCATGTTGAGCTGTACATTCCCATAGACTGTATGTACTTGGCTCTTTGGGACTTCAGGTCTGTTGATAGGTTTCACTTTAGTGCTCTTGTCTGTGTTAGGAGTGTCATTCTCATACACACTCTCTTCCTGCATCAAGAAAACAAAAGTGCACTAGTAATATGTCTGCTGGGTCATTGCATACAGAATAATAAGTTGGGTTTTTAGGTTATTTTTTAAGGTCAGTGAGCGACTTACAAAATCTTTGGCATCACTCTTCTGTTCATCTCTGCCTTTGTTTTGCTTGTTGACAGGCGTCACACTGCCTATGGAAATATCAAAACAAAGAAATACATTGGTCAAATCTTTCTATTGTTTTATTCAAGCTGATAGTGGCTTGTTTATTTATACCTTTACTTGCTGATATCTTGCGAACAGCGATCAATCCAACCACAAGTATGATCACTACTATGACCAGACCACCGACAGCATATAGTATGTATACTGTAGAGTTCGAGGATGCTGAGGAAGAGATGAAAATATATTTTTTGTGTCATTAAAGTCATTCAGATAGTCGTCATCTGCATAATTTCCCTCCAATTAAAGGAGCATTCACTTGTTGATGTACCCAAGTACACTGTAAAAAAGTGCCAGGAATTTACAGGATTAAAGTAAATGACACATAGAGCTTCTCAGTGATTTTAGTCCCATCCGAATGTGCCATCTCAGTGATCATTACGGACAATGTAAGTAAAGATTTCGGTGACTTTTACCTTCTGTAAAAAGGTCCAGATAAATGACTTCAGGTAATACTAATCCTGTGCGATAGACCCGCTGTAGATATGTACGTAAATGATCCGTCATTTCTGGTTCAAAAGCAGTTTTCTCCGTTTTTTCAAGTATGGAGGCGCCTTAAAAAAACATTCAGTTGCGTTCTAGGCGGTGGGACAAGTGGGACAAAACTAAAGTGTTTTTCACATACAATTCAGATCAATAAGAAAGTCAATCGCACTTTTTAGAGGCATAACACTTCTTTTAGCTATAGGAAAGTGCCAATTACCAACATTATCAAATCTGATTCTAAATTAATACATCGTTCGACCGGACATAACTGTTATAAATATAGGTTATATGTGTTTGCGCACATTATATCAGTAAGATATGTAATACGCACATGGCGACAGGGAGGTAACGGCGGTGCATAAATCGAATTACCCCTCCCACTTCTGCTATTTTTACTGCAATATCTTATCCTGTGCTAATTGGCCATTATTATTACAGACGTCCTGTGGCAAAATTACATTACTCCATCTATCCTTGTGAAACTAATCCTGTCCGAATTGGGCTTAGGTCAGGGATGGGCAAACTCGGTCCTGGAGGGCCACTGCCCTGCAGAGTTTAGCTCCAACCCTGATAAACTCTCCTGTCTGTAGCTTTCTAGTAATCCTGAAGACATTGATTAGCTGGTTCAGGTGTGTTTGATTAGGGTCCCAGATAGACAGCAACCATCAAAATAATGTTAAATCAATGTTAATGTGTACATTTTTTACTCAACATCACTTTTGCTCCCACAATTAATGTTGACAATTTTTTAAGATAGTGAAAATGTTTGTTCATGGTGATGAGTGTTAAGTTGGACAGTTTTACTCTTGACTTTTATGTGAGTTTGTGATCTTTGCAACAGTGTGAACTAAAACACATAATTTATTGCAAAGAAAGCCAGAAACAAACATAATCAGGTGAAATAGTTTTCAGCATCATAATTCACTACTGTTTTGTGACCAAAAGTGATAATTTGTTATTAATAAGTTATATTCACAAACAATACTTTCTTGCCACTGATCAGACATCCTGAATTTAGATTTTTTAAATACATTAAAAGTAAAATATTTTTAGACACATATGCAGACATCAAGATTCAGCATATGAATCTCAACAACGGTGACATGCTTCATGCTGCAATGCATGTTGGGAGCCACCATAGTATAAAACCAGCATGAAGCATGCCACTATTGTTGAGATTCGTATGCTCATTCTTGATGTCTGTGTGTCTAAAAAATAAAATTCCTATTATGTATTTATAAATTCTGAACATTTAATCTATTGCAAGAAAGTATTAACGGCAAATATAATTTATTGATAACAAATAACCAATTTTGTTCAGGAGTAAAATTAGTAAACTATTCTACTTCTAATTATGCTAAAAACTGTTTCAACTGATTATCTGTATTTCTGGCTTTTTTTTGCAACAAATTATGTTTTGGTAAACACTGTTACAAAGACCAAACACAAGAATAAAAACCAAGAGTCAAACTGTACAGTCCAACAAACACTGATCACCACAATGGTGACCAAATATTTTCAATAAAACATCAACTAAACCTCTGTTAATTCTCAAAAAAAAACAAAAAAAACTTCTGCTGAGATCTTGAGAGATTTAATGTCTTCTTTTATTTGCAGTTGATTTCATGTTGTGTGACTTAAGTCAGTTATAGTTGTTGTGTTTCATTTTCTGAGAGTGCAAGCATGATGTTGAACCAACATCACATTGTAACATTGACTCAACGCCATTACCATTGATTTATGGATGAAATTTCAAAAAATGTTCAACACGTTGCAGGAGCAAAAGAGATGTTGATTTAATACAGTTAACATTGACACATTAACATTATTTTGATGGTTGCTGTCTATCTGGGACCCTAATCAAACACACCTGAACCAGCTAATCAATGTCTTCAGGATTACTAGAAAGCTACAGACAGGAGAGTTTATCAGGGTTGGAGCTATACTCTGCAGAGCTGTGGCCCTCCAGGACTGAGTTTGCCCATACCTGGTGTAGCCCCATAAAATAATTACATATCATTAAGAAAATGAGCAAAACCAAAGACAGCCAAAACGTAATCCAACAGAGGAAACATAAGACTACATTACCAGCTGAGGTCGTCTCTGGTGTGACTGTTGTATAGGTGCTGATGATGTTAGGAACAGCTGGAAAAAATAATGACTCTTGAATAGCAATGAATCAATAGTAAAACAAATAATATAAAGGCTTCATGTGTAAATAATTACCTGCACAATATGCAGCATGGTAGATAGTTGGACTAAGTAACTCATAGACATAATAATTGCCTGGACAGGCTTTGACTTTAATGGGAAAAGACCCGTAATAGCAGCAGTAATTGTCAGCGTGACCGCAGACATCTCGAGTGACGACTCCATCTGATACTGTTGGGTGTCCACCACGTATCCACAGTGGGATTTGGGTGCTGCAGCCATAGATTTCAACACATGTGTCTGGGATGTGAGCGCTCATGCTGTTAATGAAGAGACGATACCAGCCGCTCCAGGAGACAGTGGAATCATACATTCTGACTGATGCATTTGTATTATTGATGGCTCTCCATGGATCGTTCAGCACAGAATAGTTGTAGCAGGGGTCAGGCAGATAAACTGTTATAATTAAAAGTAAACAAATACATAAAAACTGTTACTAAAAATGTTGTAATCATTTCACTTTAAAGTAATTCTACTTTAATGTGGTTAGATATCTCCTAGCTGAGTTTTTTTTTTAACAATAACCATTTACTTTGTGTTGCATGGTATCATGTCACACCAGGGGCACAATTAACTTAATGCTTTATTTTTGACTCGTCACAAGTTTACCACATGCACGTGTTTCTGCAGCTAGAAATGTTATTGTTCTAAGAATATTCTGAGAATGTTATGCTATGTTCTGGTAATGTTTTCAGTGGCAAGTTTTATTTTTGTTACCAGAATGTTCTCTCTAAAAACATTTTAAACATGTTTAGTGATAACATTGATAGAACATTATCCCCTAACATTCTTATAAAGTTTTAGTGGGAAGTTTCCCAGCAGACACAGGACTGAACCTCTTAAAAGAGTTTGTTTTGAAAGTAATAGTTTGGTTTGGTCATTGTGGAGGTCAGTGTTTGCTTTAGTTGGGCTCTTTGGCCTTGACTATTTGATGTTAGTTTTTCTCAGGCTGCTATAATTGTTATTATACAGATTTTATCATTTAAACATGGTCATATATCATAAATTACTATAATCAATTATATGAAATTAATAACACATGATGGTCGAGAAGCTGATCAGTGCAATACATGATAACTATGTCATTGTCATCATCTAGCAGCTGACATCATCTGATCACATTTTCTTTTACTGTTCTTGCCATAACAAACAGTTACAGCAGCCAGAGAAACTAAAATTAAAGCCAGAAACTAAAATTAAAACATCAAGAGTCAAACTGCCCAACTAAAGCAAACACCGATCACCATAATGGTGACAAAAAACAAACTATTAATTTCAATAAATCATCAACATCTAAACCTCTGTTAATCTTAATAAGAATTTTTCCACACATATAACTAATAAAGTCTGGTTAGTAATAAGTGAAGCTGGTAATGCTGTTTGAGGAGTTGTTTAATGAAGTTGGAGCCTGACATCCAAAGTTTACACGTCAAACCAATTTAAATTTTTAACCAAAATTTGAAGTCTGAGCGATGTTGAGTCCATGTCCAATAACATTTCTAGCTGTGGTGACTCACATTGTGGCCATAATATGAGCACACAGCGAGTGCACTGTGAGGTTACACTTTTAGCTCAATGTGAACTCACATTGTGATCATATGGAGAGATCACTGTGAGATCAACGTATTGACTGGTTTGTCCGGGAGTGGAAATAATAACTCTAAAAACTGTACTTTGCACTCATGCGCTTCTAACACACAGATCAAGTGAAGATATCACATCTGCATCTCATCGTCACAACCCCGTTTACACCTGTATTAAAGGGATAGTTCACTTTGAAATTAAATTTTGTTTATGTTTTAGCTTACCTCAAGGGCATCCAAGATGTAGGTGTCTTTGTTTCTGCAGTAGTTTCAATTTTGATATTTTTAAGTCAAACCATTCTTGTCTGTCAGTCATATAATGCAGGTCTATGGTCACCACCTCAAAGAGCATGCACAGAGTCCAAATTAAACAATTCCCCATCATAAGTACACATTGATGGCCTAAGACACGAAACGAGCGGTTTGTGTGAGAAAATGAACAGATGAAATGAACAGAGGAAAATGTTACCTCTTGTAACAGACGTACATGCACAAGAGAGTCAAGACTGACAGACAAGAACGGTTTGACCTAAAAATATCAAAATTGAAACTATTGCGGAAACAAAGACACCTACACTGAAAAAAATGTGGAGTGACATTTACTTAAAAAAAGCTAGGCAACTTTTTCCACACAGAAAGTGCTTGTAATCTTTACTCGGGCTATTTCAATTAGTAATTAATTGTAAAAGTAATTAAATTTAACAAATTAGAATTGAGTAATAATTAATCAAATGAATTTCTTAAAAGTTAACCATTTAAAATGAGTAAAATGTACAAAATATATTTTATTGCCAACATTGAAGACACCTGGTGTTAACAAGCAGAATCACTGAAGGAGAAAACCATAATTAAAGTCACCATTATGGTGATCAGTGTGTGTTTTAGTTGGGCTCTTGACCCTTAAATCATTTACTTTAAGTTTTGTTCGGCTGCTGTACATGAGTTATAACAGCCAGATGAACAAATAGAAAAGATGATCTGATGGTGTTGGTTGTGATTTAACATAATCATTATTTCACAATCATTAGACCTGAATCACTGAACCTCATATAGAGTCCAATTTATGAGTTAAGTTAACTTTATTAATTACAGCAGTATAATATTTTTAGCCTTTTCAATGAAATCCAAATGATCAAATCAATAATAAAAAATAAATAAATATATATATATATATATATTTTTTTTATTTAGGCAGAAACACACATCAAGATTTTGCGTATGAATCTCAGCAATGGTGACGAACAGATCCCCTCTGAACATAAGCTCATTATTTATTCATGCAGCAATGCATGATGGGAGCCATGAATGAGTTTTGATTGGTGGAACCCAGAATGCACTGCAACATGCTTTATAAATGTCACCATTGTTGAGATTCACAGGCTGATTATTGATGTCTTTGTGTCTCCTTTTTATGTAAGAGAAACTTTTTAGAAATTATTTGCCTTACATTGTAAAAGTTAAAAAATATTATGCCGTACAAGGCCAGTGCTGCTATAATTAATATAGTTCACCTAACTCATAAATTGGACTCTATATGAGTTCAGTGATTCAGGTCAAATGATTGTGAAATAATGATTATGTTAAAACACAACCAACACCATCAGATCACCTTTTCTCTTTGTTCATCTGGCTGTTATAACTCATGTACTCATTATAACTCAGCAGCCAAACAAAACTTAAAGTTAACAATTTAAGGTCAAGAGCCCAACTAAAACACACACTGATCTCCACAATGGTGACTTTAATTATGGTTTTCTCCTTCAGTGATTCTGCTTGTTAACACCAGGTGTCTTCAATGTTGGCAATAAAAGATATATTGTAAATTTTACTCATTTTAAATGGTTACCTTTAAAGGAATTAATTTGATTAATTATTACTCAATTCTAATTTGTTAAATTTAATTAATAATATTGCTTGTAATCTGTTGCCTCATTTTTATTAATTAGATATCAATAAAATCAATGTATTCTTTTTTACAGTGTAGCTTTTTTTTAAGTAAATGTCACTCCACATTTTTTTCAGTGTACATCTTGGATGCCCTTGAGGTAAGCTAAAACATACCAAAATTTAATTTCAAAGTGAACTATCCCTTTAAGCATCATCCACTTGTGATCTAATCAACCATAATGCATCTTAATACCAGGTGTAAACAGGGCCTCATATATTTTGTGTACATTTGAAACATTTACACATTTATCTGCAAAACTTTATCTGAACAACTGATGTTTGATTTTGTATTTATGAATAATTTCTACTGCTAGAATAAGAATTTTACACAATAAATTTGATTATAATACATCTGCCTCCCAATGCATTACTTTTTTGATAGCCTATACAGAGCAGAAACAGACCACAGATGAGTTTTCTGTCCAGTGGCCAGTTGCATAAACTGTTAAAGGGGGGGTGAAACACTCAGTTTCAGTCAATCTCATGTTAATCTTGAGTACCAATAGAGTAGTATTGCATCCTTCATATCTCCAAAAAGTCTTAAGTTTTATTATATTTATAAAAGAAAGATAGGCTGTACCGAGTCTTTCCGGAAAAAAACGAGCGGCTGGAGGCGTGCCGTGTGGGCGGAGCTAAAGAATCTCGAGCGCTGTTCACTGTTTACTTGCTGTGCTAGCTAACAACACACAGACATTTGAAGCAGGTTTACTCACCGCCTCCGGTTCCAACGCACGACCGTGAACCTTTATCGTTGGGACTGCTCCATCCTTAAGCATTAGAATTAGCGTCGAACTGGGCCTTGTTTATAAAACAATCATCGTCGAAATGCAGGGAACAAACAAGAACACTTGCACAACTTTGTTGATGCTCTGGAAAAACAAACTCCATCCACTGGTCCCTTAACGCTGGGTTCTTTGAGAATCTGTGCAGCCGATGACTTCCCTAAAGCCGAGCACAGCGCTTTGATGGCAGGGGGGCAGGGTTTCATATTATTTTGAAGTTTCCCCGGGCGCCGCCATTGGCTAGCGGACCCCCACCTGCTGTCAGCATCCCATTGACTCTCATTCATTTTGGCGTCACTTTGACCGCGAATTACTTCACATCTCAGGCGTTTAAAGATTCCATTTGTCCATTATTTATTTCTAAAGAAACACGAAAATGTATAAAAGGCTTCATTACCTTGTAGCTTCCGTTATGGCCCCGTAGAAGCAATTTTTGTAAAAATAGGCTAACGATTGCGTCATAACCACACGACTCTCTGTCGCACAGTAGAAAATTACCGTATGGACAGGAGGAGAAGCTCGCGGGCAAATTAATAAGAATACTTAGCAAAAGTTTCTCCTGCTCCAAGCTCATGGACAGCTCCTACTCACACTCTCTGTCTCTGCAAGTTTCGGAAGGGAATGATTCAGATTTCTCTTGGCACAGCTACTAGAAGACAGACGTCACATCTACGTCGTCAAGCTCAGTTTGAGTCTGCGCAGTACGCTCGACCCCCAGGAAGTAAGAGCTTCTAATTGACTTCACTTGTCTCCGTTGAATCCAACGGGGTCGCTGTGTCCAGTTTATATACTGTCTATGTTTGATGGGCGTACTGCTTTCGCTCTCTCGCTCTGGTCTACGGGTGCGCGCGCGCCCTTCCGGGAGAAGTGCCCTTATGACCCGTATAAGGAAATTCCGCCCCATCTGACGTCACACACGCCCATACTCGAAAAAAACTTTCCGAAACTTGTGATAAACCGGAAAGAGTATTTTTGGCACAGAAATACTCCATCAAACGTACAGCTTAATTTTTTTAACTTTGTCCATGTTTACCATGGAAATCCAACTCTTTAACAGTGTAAAAAACTCAGTATGCATGAAATAGCATTTCATCCCCCCTTGCCATTTTTAAATGTGTTAATAATTTAGGACAGAGTCAACTTAACCTAAAAAATAAAGTAGAAGGTTTCAAGTTGCACCATAACAAATATAAATGGATGACACTTTCACAATAATATCAGTAACATTCATTTAGAAAATAGTGTGCAATCAAATAACATTTTTCTTTCATATTTCTCCAATTGACACAATCACTCACACACAACTATTCAGTGCTCAGCAATATGTTATAAAATAAGCCAATAGAGACACAGTGTGTTACATTACCAGGTGAGATGGGCGCTGGTGTGACAGTTGTAGAGCTGGTGTTAATGCTGCCAGTGTCTGAAAGTTTGGATGAATAGTGATTAATGAACAGAGACACAAATATCATGAATGTGTAGAAAGAGCTCATGTGAATATAATTACCTGCACAGTATGCCATACTGTAATCTGAAGAACAGTGAGTTGGACTAACCAGCTCATAGACATAATAATTGCCTGGACAGGCTTTGACTTTAATGGGAAAAGACCCGTAAAAGCAGCAGTACATGAAAGCGTTACCGCAGACATATCGAGTGACGACTCCATCTGTTACTGTTGGGTGTCCACCACGTACCCACAGTGAGACATCAGTGCCACAGCTGTACTGAGCAACACATGTGTCTGGGATATGAGCACTAGTGTTGTTAATGAAGAGACGATACCAGCCACTCCAGTTGATGGAACAATCATAAAATTTGACTGAAGCATGTGTATTATAGATGGATCTCCTTGGTTCGTCCAGCACGGTGTAGTTGTAGCAGGGGTCAGACAGATGGGCTGTTATGAAAATGTTTTTTTTTTTAAAAATCAACGTGTTTCTGAAATAAAACATTTATTATTATTATTATTATTTAAAGCTGTAGTATGTACATTTTTGGATAAAAATAAATAAATAAGTTATTGAGTAAGTACAGAACCCAGTCAACAACCAGATCTCACAGTGTTCTCTCCATATGATCATTATATAAGTTCACATTGAGCTAAAAGTGTAACCTCACAGCGCACTGACTGTGTGCTCATATTATGGCCACAATGTGAGTCACCCCAGCTAGAAATGTTATTGGACATGGACTCCAACATCGCTCAGACGTCAAATTTTGGTTGAAAATGAAATTTGGGTTGATTGAAATTAATAGTTTGGTAACTGTTGGGCAGTTTGACTCTTGATGTTTTAATGTTAGTTTTTCTCTGGCTGCTGTAACGGTTAGTTATGGAAAGAACAGTAAGAGAAAATGTGATCAGATGATGTCATAAATGGACACGATAATAAAATAATCATCATGTAGTGCTATGATCAGATGATCTCTTCTAGATCGTCATGTGTATTATTAATTTCATATTATTGATTGAAGTAATGTTTCTACAGCATGACATCCAACAGAGTTTTAAATATAAAAATCAGTATAATGATTTTAAAAAATACCTAAACGTTTAAACTACTGTTTCACTTAGACACACTCAAAGTTCATTTGAGACAAACACAAACCTCAAGAATCAGTGCGTGAATCTCAATAACGGTGACATGCTTCATGGCGCAATGCATTCTGGGTGCATCATACAACACTCATCAGTGGCTCCCAGAATGCATTACACGCGCTGATTCTTGAAGTTTGAGTTTGTCTTAAAAGCTTACTGTCCACCAATTTTGTTTTTTTATATTAAATACTCCAGATTATCTGATTAAAATGCTGTAGAATTTCATGTTGTAGAAATCCTGGATTGTTATGATCAGGTAGGGCTGGGCGATATATCGCATGACATTGTTATGCGCATCTCGTCAGTAAAGCCGGTTCCTTGATTAGTAGTAAATCGCCTTCACCTGCTTTCAGATGGAGCGCCATGTGGACTCATATAAACACTAAGCAGTGTTAATTTAACACTGGAGATTTTGCTGGATGAGAAATTGAAGGAACCATTAAAAGCATGGAAAAGTGCGGTTTTATCTCTCCTATTGTTGAGATTCAAAGAGGGATTTTGTGATTTTTTTCAAAATTAATTATACCAGCAGTCGAAATAAACGAGAGTAGAAATAGAATCCCCAAACCAGGTTGGGGTGTCACTGAAATTCAGTTTGTCAGTCTGTTCAAACTATATTCGATAGTTTCGACTGACACAACTCTTTCTTATGATACATCCAAAGATTCCAACTATCTCCCTGTTGTACTTTGATTTAGATTGAATCTCAACTTATAACGATTAAACTGCAAAGGCAAACACAAATTATTCCATTCAAACACTAGGCAACTTCATTCCGCAGATAAATCATGAAGATAATTACCTAAATTAATTGGGTATAAGGATGAATGACATACTTAATTGGAAAATTAAGCTTTGGTATATTAATTAAAAAAATAGGTTGGATGAACAGAAGTGTAATAAACAGAGGTGGAAAGTCCAGGGGTCAGAAAGTAAAAGTCCTGCCATATATTTATTCCACCCATGAACTCACACAGCAAACACTCCAGTGTTAAATTAACTCTCCTGTGAGTCTATTTGGCTCCAGACTCAAGAGTGTTAAAGTTAATGAGATAATTAAGTAATTGTTTGAGTGATGATTGAGCATTATTGAAAACACCTGATGTTAACAAGCAGAATCACTGAAGGAGAAAATCTCTTTTTAAAGTTGCCATTATGGTGATCAGTGTTTGCTTTAGTTGGGCTCTTGACCCTTAAACTAATAACTTTAGATTTTGTTTGGCTGTTGTATCTGGGTTACAACTCTCAGATGAACAAAGAGAAACGTTGATCAGGTGGTGTTGGTTATGTTTTGACAATCATAATTTGACCTGAATCATAAAACTCATTTAGAGAGTTAAGTTTACCTTGTTGATTACAGCAGCCTGTGATTCTAATATTATGCCATGTTAATCATTTTCAATGTAATCAGAAAGATTTCTTGAAAGTTGTTCTGATCAAAAGACTTTGAAAAATTATATTATTTGGACACACTGACACCAAGAATCAGCCTGTGATTCTCAACAATGGTGACAATAATAAAGCATGTTGCAGTGCATTCTGGGTGCCACCAATCAAAACTCATCCATGGCTCCCATCATGCATTGCGGTATGAATAAATTATGATCTGAATTGTCTTGTTTTCCTAATTGAATATTCTTTTTGTCACCATTGTTGAGATTCATACACTGAATCTTGATGTCTGTGTGTGCCTTAAAGAAAGATTTTCTTTTTTTAATCAGAACAACTTTTAAGAAATAATTTGAATTATATTGAAAAATCTGGAACTTAATATGTAGAATTACTGTGATGTTGTAATGACCAATATACATTTAAGGCAGAGATTAGGCTCTAATTGAGTTCAGTGATTCAGATATAACCAACACCACCTGATCAACTTTTCTTTTTGTTCATCTGGCTGTAATAACTCAGATCAACAGCCAAACTAAATCTAAAGATAATCATTTGAAGGTCAACTGCCCAACTAAATCGAACACTAATCTCCATAACGGTGTCTAAAATTGTGATTTTTCTCCTTCAGTAATTCTGCTTGTTAACATCAGGTGTTTTCAATAATGGTCAATCATCACTCAATCAATCAATTAATTAGCTCATTAACTTTAACACTCTTGAGTCTGGAGCCAAATAAACTCCCAGGAGAGTTCATTTAACACTGGAGTGTTTGCTGTGTGAGTTCATGGGTGGAATAAATATATGGCAGGACTTTTACTTTCTGACCCCTGGAATCTCCACCTCTGGTAATAAATAATGTAAATTAAATTGTATGTAAAATAAATCTTCAATTAAATTAAGTAAGGGTAATGAATTTATTTTTTAGTGTATTTACATTAAGGTGGAAAAGGATTTTCATCATAAAAAAAAAGAAGAAGATTATATCAAACTAGATAAGTTATTTTAACTATCTTGGAGAAATCAGGTTATACTGACAGTTATGCTTCAGTAAAACCTTTTTTTTTTTTACCAGTTATTGTAGATGTTTCCACATGAAGTACACTTTCTAAGTTGAAATGACAAAACATTTTTTCAGTGTACATTACCAATTTCAGTCGTCACCGGTGAGACCGTTGAAAAGGCCAAAAAGACATCTAAAAAATAATTATGAATACAAATTAATCAACATGCTAAAGAGGACACAATGAAATAGCAGTCAAATAAACATATATAAATATAAGCTTGCACTTAAAGTGAAAGTTCACCCAAAAATGCAAATTGTCATCATGACTTTCTTTCACAGAAAACAGAATAATTTCCTTTCTATCCTAGAAATTCTTATTATTCTCACACATCTTTTCCACATAATGAAACTCTTATACCTTTTCTGTTCAAACTAACAAAAAAGCACCATTGCAGCACTACAATATCTATATATACAGTATGATGTGTGTGTCATATTCCAAATCCTCTGAAGTTAAACAGCACTTTTATGTAAAGAGAAGAATGAAATGAAAGAAGTGGTTGTTGTTTAGAGTTTCTCCTCTACACAGATACATCAATCACATTGTCGTTGTATCAATATTAATGAAAGCAGGAATGACCAATTCTAGAGATTTCAAGAGAAAGAAAAGTAACTTCTCCCAAACGGATCCTAAAATACAAAAATGAATTAGTGCTTGAGTGACTTGAGTCCAAACCAAATATCAGGTATGTTACTGTAGCTCTAAACCAAAAAAACATAATTTATGTGTTACATTAACAACTTAGCTAACAGACTTTTGTTATAAGAACGTTCTCCAAATATTCAGTGTGGGAATGTGAAAAATGTCCAGTTTTCTAGACGTTAGAGGAACGTGTTTTAAAAGGTATAATGTTCCTCAAATGTTCTTTCAACTTAATTTTTATTTAAAAAATGTAACATTCTAGGAACGTTGATTTCTGACATTCCAAGAACATAAAAATGTCCAGTTATCTTAATGTTACTAGAATGTTATGAAATTATTGCGTGGTAATTTAATTATAGTAGCCTATCAATTTAATAAGAAAAGTAGCCTAAGGCCTTCCCTAATAATAATAATAATAATAATACAATAATACTACTAATAATTTAATACATAAATTGGAAATGCTAAATCATCTTGATATTGATAGCTGATGCTTGTTTTGACAATATCTCTGGAAACATGATATCGTCTATAGGCGCAACCCGGCACGGGGGTTTATTGCGCTGATTCACACATATTTCACACATATAGTGTGAGCAGTGAAGTCGCAGCTCGACGTTTGGACCGTATAGTGTTAGCACATAAATCCTGAGCTTTGGCTTTACATCGCATGTGATCTACTCGTTCAGTGTGAGTATAAGTACCTTGCTGAAATCGCAGAGACATCGCACAGTGTATGCCCGCCTTAAAGGAGAAAATCTCATTTTTTAAGACACCGTTATGGTGATCAGTGTTTGCTTTAGTTGGGCCCTTAAATCATTAACTTTAGTTTGCCCTTAAATCATTAACTTTAGATTTTGTTTGGCTGTTGTATCTGAGTTGTAACTCTCAGATGAACAAAGAGAAAAAGTGATCAGGTGGTGTTGGTGTTTTGACATAATCATAATTTAACCTGAATCACTGAACTCATTAACCCTCTGGGGACCAAAAACGCGCCCGCGCCTTTAGCTCGTTTTTTTTTTTTTTTAGCAATGAAAATAAACACTAAATGCTCTGTTAATTTTGATCTTTCATTTTCGTGTAATACATCAATCGATCCTGTTCAGTTTCAATTGTTTTTCTGTATACTCACAATAAAAATAAAGTGTTTTGCTTTTTGACAAATAAAGAAAAAATAAGATGATGCGATTTCTGCCTTCTCTCTGTCAGTAAACTCCCATTTGAAACGCGTTCGAAAATGATCTATAACTCCGCGAAAATTCAGTCAAACAGGCAAACAGACCCACGGGCATAAAGCTTGAGATCGCATCTTTTAATTGAAGTCATTTATATAAAAAACAAATATTCTTAGTTTCTGTAATCTGTATACAAAGAGAGCGACTCCAGTCGAGCTCATTACGAGATGATTCACAGTAATTTGACCACTCCCCGGAGAGCGCGCGCTATTCAAATGCAAATTCCGAGAACCATTTCAGTCTGTGAAACGCCCACATCAGCTGTAAACAAAGCGCGTCGCGAGTGAGACATTATCCTTTATGGAGAAAAGTTTCCACAGTGCTGATGAGGAGAAATATCTCCTGATATGAGGAGCAGATCGCGCTGAGGAGTGAGGTAGGCTGTTTTCTTTTCTCAAGTGTGGAATAACGTTATGGAATAACGTTAGTGTAGGCCTATGTAAACCGCAAAAAGATGAATCGCATTTCTATAATATGACTCGCGTTTCTGTGAGATGAATGAAGGGTACATATTTGTAAAGAGTGTTTAGCCTAAATATGAATCGCGTGTCTGTGTGTGAAAGAATAAACTGCTTTGCCATAGCCTACTGAGATGAGTAAAAATCGACTGGAATATGTTGAAATAAAATGTATTTGTATAAGCAACGTAAATTAACATTTATATGCCCTGTTATTTGAATAAAACAACGTTACAGTCAGGCGTTAGTCACACTATTTTTGTCAAAAATAAAGTCATAGACTAAGATGTTAGATGTTCCAATGTTGGCTATATTCAAACTAATGAATACATATGATAAAATGTAGGCCTATAATCTTTTTTTTTCTTTCTTTTTTTTTTACAAAGAAAGAGTACACTTGAAATATTGTTGAA
This sequence comes from Rutilus rutilus, assembly GCA_021464565.1. Taxonomy (NCBI): domain Eukaryota; kingdom Metazoa; phylum Chordata; class Actinopteri; order Cypriniformes; family Leuciscidae; genus Rutilus; species Rutilus rutilus. The sequence continues at coordinate 20,355,920 of JAJAQA010000002.1, read as the reverse complement.
ATTGTAATTATTGTTGTAATTGTAACATTTTTAATAAAATAGCTAAACATATTTACAAGATAGATGTAAGCGAAATCTTAAATGGTCAATATAAGTATTCTTCTAAATACATTGTCCTTGCATTGTGGCTCAGTCAGTGTCACACCTGAATGAATGGCTAATCAGGCTATGCAGAGTCATTATGCAGAGTGGGTGGGACACTGTAATCTAGGGTGTAAACTACTCCTCCCCCTCGCATATTGGCTTTCCAAGCAAAACCTGTTTTACACCATTTAAATCAATGTATTTTTTTTTTTTTTGTGAACGATAAAGCAAGACTATTTTCACATAATTTTGAAGCCAGTACTCAAAGGTACAACAACAATTAGACAAAAGTCTTGTGGACACATATTTAATATGTGTTTTGTGGTCTTAATTCAGCCACTTTCATTTTTATTTTTTCCAATAACCACGCATAAACATTATTCTCTTAAAAATACAAACATCTACATACACGTTGCCCGCATATTTTGGTAACCCTGTTTGTGCTATATAGAGTGAATTTACACCTTTGCCATTAACATGTTTATAAATAACTGAAAAAAGCACAAATTTCAAGGCATGTCAGAACATCTCAAGGGCTCCAAAAACACCTTGGTCCCCAGAGGGTTAAATTAACACTCCTCAGTGTACATATGTGTCCACACTACAGGGTGTTAAAATGAACACTGAAGCAAGGAAAGAGAAAAAACAATAACAGAAAAAAGAGAAACACAAGAACTACAACTGACTTCGTGCCATTACACATTATTGCACTTAATATTACCAGTTTGACTTTATTTCTGTCATACATCTACTTGAGATTCAACAGAAGTTTAGACGGTAATGGTTTATGGAATTTTTCGTTTGCTTTAGTTGGGCTCTTGACCCTTTACATTTTTTGACGATAGTTTTTCTCTGACTGTTCCATCATTGTGTTTATAAAGCTCATTTGTTACTGCAAGAGAAAACATGACCTGCTCACAATATGTTTTGATGATGACATTATCAGCATGTAGTGACCTGATTCACTGATGTTATTCAGTGTAAATCTTTTACTATATGCTTGATGTCTCATTTTGTAGTCCTGAGATTCTACAGTTTAAGATCCAGTTATTGTTTTTAAACACACAGACATCAAGAATCAGCATATGAATCTCAACAATGGTGACATGGTGATTTTAAAACCTTCAAATTATTAAATCTGTAATATACTGTAATGAAACATTGATAATGCATTTATATAATGCATTTATAATGCTGGGAGAGATCAGTGAATCGGGTCACTCGTAATTTCATCATCGAAACATAACCAGGACTGCATTTCCCAAAAGCATCTTAAGTCTAACTTGATCGTAGATCAACTGCAACAAATGGTCTGTACTATTAAATTAGGCTTACGATACTTTCGGGAACCAGAGAAAAACTAATGTTAAAAAGGAAAGGGTCAAGAGCCCAACTAAAGCAAACACTTGAAACGAAACGAAACATTCCATAAAACATTACCATCTAAACTTCTGTTAAATCTAAGAATGAGTGTCGATGTATGACAGAAATAAAGTCAAACTGGTAATAATAAGTGCAATAATGTGTAATGGCTCGAAGTCAGTTGTAGTTCTTGTGTTTCTCTTTTTTCTGTTTTTGTTGTTTCTCTTTCCTTCAATGATTCTGCTGATTAACATCAGGTATCTTCAATAATGCTCAATCATCACTTAATTAATCACTTAATTATCTAATTAACTTTAACACTGCTTCAGTGTTACTTTTAACACTCTATAATGTGGACACATATGTACACTGAGGAGTGTTAATTTAACACTGGGGATTTTGCTGTGTATGATTTCGGGCATTTGGCCCCTGCCCCTTTTGTCTAATGTATTGTGCCCCTCTCTGATAATTGTAAACAATAATTATTATTATTATAAATATTATAATAGATAACGATACACTTATACACTATTGCCATTTTTTTTTGGCAGAAGGATTTGACGGAAGTGAAGTGGTAGACGGAGTTTTCTTTGCAGCGCTATATACGCAGCAGTTCGCCGCGAGTCTTCAAACTACACGAGCAGCAGGTACATTAAGCTATTACGGAAAAGTTACATTTATCCTACCATGCTACTGTAAAAGTTGCGGCAGCATGTGAGTTATGCTTAACTATAATAAATGTATAACTCAATCTCAGCCGCATTCTGAGTCTGACAATGTCATTTGTTTTTATCCAAAGCAAGTGTCATTAGCTTGTGGAAAGACATTGAAATGAAATCTTAAGTCCATCTACTCTAAATTGTAAAGAATTTATATATTTTATTTCATAGTAACACTTTACAATATGGTTCATTTGTTTATTATTCATGTATTAACTAACATGAATAACTAACAATGAGCAACACATTTGTTACTGTATTTGTAAATAATAATACACCTGTTTTTTACTTGTTCATGTTATGTCAGTCAGTGTTAACAAATACAACTTTTGATATTAATAATGTTTTAGTAAATGCTGAAATTAATATTAACTAAGATTAATAAATGCTGTAGAAGTGCAGTTCATTATTAGTTCATGTTAACAAATTTAACTAGTGAAACCTTATTGTAAAGTGTCACTGAACACTTTAATGCATATAATGGTCAAGTCAAGTCACCTTTATTTATATAGCGCTTTTTTTTACAATATAGATTGTATCAAAGCAGCTTCACGGTGATAACATGAAAATAATACAACAAAGTTTGTTTCTAGAAGAAAATTGCGTCATCGTCCACCCTAAGTAAGGCAGATCAATAATATTGTTGAATATTAAATGTCCACAACTAAGCAAGCCAAAAGCCAAGGCAACAGTGGCAAGGAACCAAAACTCCATCAGGAGACAGAATGGAGAAAAATAAAATAATTCATACATAAAATTTACAACAACAAAACTAAACATGAATTCCTCATAATTATCTTCTTGATTCTCACTGTTTTGTTTGGTAAAGTAAATAATAATAAAGTAAATAATAATAATAAAAAGTAATTAAGTTAAGTAAATAATATTTAGTAATATTATCATTTCCCTATTTTCATTTGATGTGTTATGCATTCTAATTGTATCAACGTCTTTTCATAGAATGCCAAGGAAATAAAGGAAAACATTTTTTTATAAAAAAAAAAACAAAAAAAAAACAAACAAACAAGGAACTCTCTTTTTTTGTGCCCTTTTTGGTCCTTCCACCCCTGCCCCTGAGGAGGTCTGTGCACGCCACTGATTCTGCTTGTCATCAGGTTTCTTCAATAATCAAACAATCATCAATCAATTAATTAATTAATTAATTAATTATCTCATTAACTCTAACACTGCTTCTGTGTTTCTTTGAACACTCTGCTGGTGTTTCCCTTATGAACACTGAGCGATAATTCAACACTGTGAAATTTACTGTGTGAAGTGACGTGAAGGATAAACCAGATCTGATTCACTGGTCATTACATCAGCATACAGACACAAAGCAAAAAACACTGTTTTAGACTTACACAGAATAGCAGAGATGAGAGGATGAGTTTTTATAAAACCTGAAATATGAAGAAAAAGTCAATAAAAACAACTGAAATTGTATTGGATTGAGTCTGAGAAAACTACATTCATCATACGTTCACAGTTCATAAGGTTTTTGGGGCGATGAGAGCTAACCTTTAAACACAAGAAGAATACTCACCTTTATGAAAGGAAGCCATTGTCAGTTTATTTCTGATTATCCACAAACCAGTTCAGAGGATGAGTTTCCTTTAGAGAATGAACAAATTAGCCATTGTATTTACATTAAAAAAAAAGCTGTTTTCTCTTAGTTTCAAACACACATGTAAAACATTCCACAGCATTTATGATTTTGTTTAAGAGTTAAAATTTTGACTTTTAATTGTCAAAGCATAACCCAGTGGGCATTTGATGTCAATTTAACATCAATGTGACATCAAACATTGATGTCAAAATTAGGTCAAGAAATTGGTCAAAAATGAAAGTCATATTGACGTCAACGTGTCAATGTCAATTTGATGTCAAGATTTTGACCTCTGCTGATGTCATTTTGATGTTATTTTAAAAAAAATCAAGTATATTTAACAACACTGTTAGATATGCTGTAGAATCAAATGACTTTTATTATGAATAAAACAATGTAAAAACCACAAGTCCTATATAGAGGTGGGTGGATCTAGGGCTGGGCGATATATATCGCGAGATTGTCATGCGCATCTCGTTAGTAAAGCCGGTTCCTTGATTAGTAGTAAATCTGAAAAATGAAACTTATTGAGATAGTTTGGTTTAACTTGTTAGCAGCAGCTCTGTGATTCTACAGCATATGATTATCAGTATTTTTCTTATAATCCAAAATATTTAATAAACATTGTTCTGATTAAAACACTTTCAAATGAATTTATTTAGAAACACAGACATCAATAATCAGCCTGTGAATCTCAACAATGGTGACAATAATAAAGCATGTTGCAGTGGCTGCCACCAATCACAACTCAATAATGGCTCCCATCATGCATTGCAGTATGAATAAATTATGATCTGAATTGTCTATGTAATTTACTTTTCCTAATTGAATATTCTGCGCATCACCATTGTTGAGATGCATAGACTGAATCTTGATGTCTGTGTGTGCCTAAAAGAAAGTTTTTTTTTAAAACAACTTTTAAGAAATCCTTTATATTATATCTAAAATTCTGGATATTTATGCAGATTCAACAACATAAATCAAAAACATAAAGTTCAAACGATGATTGACATAATATATCCAACACCATCAGATCACTTTTTTCTCTTTGTTCATCTGGCAGTTATAACTCAGATACAGCAGCCAAACAAAATCGAAAGTTAATAATATGTGGGTCAAGAGCCCAACTAAAGCAACCATTGATCGTCATAACGGTAACTTACAATTTGTGATTTTCTCCTTCAGTGATTCTGCTTGTTAACATCAGGTGTCTTCAATAATGCTCAATCATCACTCAATTAATCACTTAATTATCTCATTAACTTTAACACTCTTGAGTGTGGACTCATACACTCCCAGGAGAGTTCATTTAAAACTGGAGTTTTTGCTGTATACAAAGAGCCGTAGTTAACTGACAAGCTGAGCCATATCGCATTAATTATCGCTGGCGATACGTCCGCGATATTGATGTGATTTGGCTCAGCTTGTCAGTTAACTACGGCTCTTTGTAGTAAATGCCGCTCCATCTGAAAGCAGGTGATGGTGATTTACTACTAATCAAGGAACCGGCTTTACTGACGAGATGCGCATAACAATCTCACGATATATATCGCCCAGCCCTAGGCGGATTGATCCTGAAGTATCGATACTTTGATACTGACGTGTATCGAAAAGGATCGATCCTCACATAAAAATATCGATCCAAATGTGTGTTTTTTTTACCAGTAATTTTTATTAATTTAGCACGCAATTCAGTGCGTAAAATAAGCTTCTAAGTGGAAAAATAAGCGAATGTTAGCAGATAATTGTGTAGGATAGAACTTTTTCTCCTATCTGGATACAAGACGAAACCAATCAATAACAGAGAGCGTTCGATGCTGGTGCTTCGCTGAGCTCACAGGCACGTTTGGGAAACGAAGCCTTGCTTAGATGACAGAGAAACAATCGGGAGTTATTTTGCAATAAACAAAGCAAAAGTGTATATAACGGTTCAAAATGTTGACGTCAGTAAGATTTTTTTAATGAAATTAATATTTTTATTCAACAAGGATCGATGCATTAAATTGATCAAAAGTGACAGTCAAGGGTTTTTCACTGTTAAAAATCTACTTCATATAAATGCTGTTCTTTCAACTTTGTTCATCAAATAATTCTGCATAAAATGTATCATGGTTTCCACAAAAAAACTGTTTTCAACATTGATAATAATAAGAAATGTTTCCTGAGCTGTAAATCAGCATATTAATATGAATTATCATCATGACTGGAGTAATGATGCCGAAAAATCAGCTTTGATCACTTGAATAAATTACAGTTTAGTATGACATAGCAAACAGATAGCCTATGTTAAATTGTAATATTACAGTTTTTACTGTATTTTTGATCAAATAAATGCAGAAGAGAATTAAAAATCTTACAGACCCCAAACTTTTGAACAGTAGGCTAGTGTACCATAGCACTTTTACTATAATTAGGGTAGTTTTGTAAAAGTCACTGACTAATAATAATTACAGGCGAGTTGAGAGCACAAATCACAAAATATTTAGTAGTCATGAAAATGTTCAGATTTAGCATATTAATGATGCATTCACCTCATAAATCATGACACACTGCTCTAGCACAGGAAAGTGCATACAAGTTCAAGTGCATGCTTTTAAAATGAAAAAGTATCGATATCGGCGATACTGGCCCTGTATTTACTTGGTATCGGATCAATACCGAAATTTGCAGTATCGCCCACCTCTAATACTATATAATCAAAGCACTAGACACTAAATAAGATCAGGGATTTAACCAATTACATGATGATATCATCATCATCAACACTAAACAGCCAACATCACCTGATCTCATTTACTCATGGCTTTTTTAACTACAACAATTGTGCTTTATAAACACACAATTATAGCAGCTAGAAAAAAAATAATTTCAAAAGTCAAGGGTCAAGAGCACAACTAAAGCAAACGCTAACCACCATCATGGTGATTTTAAAATACAAAATATTATTTCTTTAAACCGGAAATTAAATAAAGTCAGTCTGGTTAGTTTTAAAGGAGAACTCCGGTCAATTTTAACATTGAGCTCATTTTTTTGTACATTTGGAGTGCTGTCAATACAGAGAACAACAACAAAAATCGGTGTTGCCTACACCGAGTTATTCTATTTTTAAAATTTGCACCCTATTGACTTCAATGGGGCAAGTAGTAAGCCTGCTTTTTAGCCTCTTAACTAGGGCTGGGCGATTTAAATCGCGATATTGTTATGCGCATCTCGTCAGTAAAGCCGGTTCCTTGATTTAGTAGTAAATCTCCATCACCTGCTTTCAGATGGAGCGGCATTTAGGGCTGAGAAGATAATTAAGTGATTCATTTAGTGATGATTGAGCATTATTGAAGACACCTGATGTTAACAAGCAGAATCACTGAAGAAGAAAAGCACAAATTGTAAGTTACCATTAAGGTGATGGGTGTTTGCTTTAGTTGGGCTCTAGACCATTATATGTTTACTTTAATATTTACTGTTGTTTGTCTGCTGTTATTGATTTATAACAGTTAAATGAACAAAGTTAAATGTTATCTTATAGTGTTGGTTATGTTTTGACATAATCATACTGTGATCTGAAAAGTGAAACATATTAAGATAGTTTGGTTTAACTTGTTAACAGCAGTTTTGTGATTCTTCAGCTTATGATTATCAGGACTTTACTTATAATTCAAAATATTTAATAAACATTGCTCTAATCAAAAAGACATTCAGACATCAATAATCAGCCTGTGAATCTCAACAATGGTGGTGACAATAATAAAGCATGTTGCAGTGGCTGCCACCAATCACAACTCATTAATGGCTCCCATCATGCATTGCGGTATGAATAAATTATGATCTGAATTGTCTATGTAATTTACTTTTCCTCATTGAATATTCTGCTCCTCACCATTGTTGAGATGCATAGACTGAATCTTGACATCTGTGTGTGCCTAAAAGAATGATTTTTTTTTTAAACAAGTTTTAAGAAATTCTTTATATCAAAAATTCTGGCCATTTATTCAGATTCACAGTTATGCTGTAACCAACAACATAAATCGAAGTCAGAAAGAAGAATCTTAATGAGCTCAGTGATCAAGTTCAAATGATGATTGTCATAATATAACCAACAAAGATCACTTTTTTTTCTTTGTTCAACTGGCAGTTTTAACTCAGATACAACCGCCAAACAAAATCTAAAGTACACATGAAAGGGTCAGAGCCCAACTAAAGCAACTACCCATCACAATAATGGTAACTTACAATTTGCGATTTTCTCCTTCAGCGATTCTACTTGTTAACATCAGGTGTCTTCAATAATGCTCAATCATCACTAAATTAATCACTTAATTATCTCATTAACGTAAACACTCATGAGTGTGGACTCATACACTCCCAGGGGTGTTAATTTAACACTGGAGGTTTTGCTGTATACAAAGAGCCGTAGTTAACTGACAAGCTGAGCCATATCGCATTAAATATCGCTGGCGATACGTCCGCGATATTGATGTGATTTGGCTCAGCTTGTCAGTTAACTACGGCTCTTTGTAGTAAATGCCGCTTCATCTGAAAGCAGGTGATGGCGATTTACTACTAATCAAGGAACCGGCATTACTGATGAGATGCGCATAACAATATCGCGATTTAAATCGCCCAGCCCTACTCTTAACATCCTTTAAAGGAGAACTCCGGTCAATTTTAACATTGAGCTCATTTTTTTGTACATTTGGAGTACTGTCAATACAGAGAACAACGACAAAAATCGGTGTTGCCTACACAGGGTGCAAATTTTAAAAATAGAATAACTCGGTGTAGGCAACACCGATTTTTGTCGTTGTTCTCTGTATTGACAGCACTCCAAATGTACAAAAAAATGAGCTCAATGTTAAAATTGACCGGAGTTCTCCTTTAAGTGTCATTACAAGTGCACAGAAAATGTGAGTGATTCCTTCCGAGTGAACACGAGTGGATCTGACTGCAGTAGATGTTAGAGATATTAATAAAAATGAAGTTAATTCAGCCAGCGCTCATACCTTTGTTTACATCCTGTTTTCGGTGGAAGGCCATAGTAATCAATTGTCGAGTTCACGCGCGTGATCATAGGTACTAAACCTATGCGCGTGAACTCGACAATCGATTACTATGGCCTTCCACCGAAAACAGGATGTAAACAAAGGTATGAGCGCTGGCTGAATTAACTTCATTTTTATTAATATCTCTAACATCTACTGCAGTCAGATCCACTCTTCACTCGGAAGGAATCACTCACATTTTCTGTGCACTTGTAATGACACTTAAAGGATGTTAAGAGGCTAAAAAGCAGGCTTACTACTTGCCCCATTGAAGTCAATAGGGTGCAAATTTTAAAAATAGAATAACTCGGTGTAGGCAACACCGATTTTTGTCGTTGTTCTCTGTATTGACAGCACTCCAAATGTACAAAAAAATGAGCTCAATGTTAAAATTGACCGGAGTTCTCCTTTAAGTAAAGCTGGTAATAAGTGTACGGCCATGCGTTTCACCTTTTTGTTTGGTTTATTCCAACCAAAACTCAACGACTGCCCAACGTTGGAGCTTGACGTCAAACAAACATTGGATTTAGACGTCAACCCGACTTTCATTTTCAACCAAAATACAACGACTGACCGACGCTGTAGTCTATATCCTGTGCCTGCTGGGCATCTATTTGACATCAGGATGTCATGATGTTGATGTCATTTTAATGCTATTTTGATATCATTCAATATCAAGCTTCAATATCAGATTAAATTGACCTTTTATAGTATATGCAATTATAGTGTCTGCTGTCATTTTAAACGTGAACTAAATGTAAATATGCTAGGATTTAAATAAATAAAAACACACATGCAAAATACATAGACTTAGGTCTACAACTTTCAAGATCATTCAGGCTAGGTCTTTTAGATGTTGTCACATTGATTTACAATGAGTAATAAATATACATTTTTCAGACATTTCAGACATTGTTTTGACATAAATTTCACATCAGTTTGACGTCTTGTTTCCTGACATCAAATCAACATCGATTTAATGTCAATGATATTGACCTGTGATGTAGAGACCAGAAAAAAACATGTCAGATTGATACCTTTGTTAGGCATCTTTACAACCACAAGGAAATAATTACAAAATATAATGAAAATATGCATATTCATGCATGTCATACATGGTGGTCAAAATCTTGACTATTTGTTGATGTCAAATTGACATCAAGGTGCCTGCTGGGAATGCAATAATAGACGTTTTTCTCTAGAAATTATATGAATCATCTTAGAATCACAAGCTGTTTTCCAAAACCATCAGACCTGAAAATTGTTGTAGATCTACAAGTGCTCTGGAGTTATTAATAAAGTTTCATCCTTAAAAATGTTAGTAAGAGTCCTGACCTGGTCAAAGCCCAAATTACTCAACTATAACTACACACAAATCAATTATAACTACACAACTGTAACACACACACACATCAATACATCAGTCCCTCCAGAAAAACGCGATTATGCGATCGCATGATTCCATGCATAATCAGCCAAAGTCCGCATATTTATGCGGGGGGCGCATTTTTTTAAATATGCCGCACTTTCACGCATAAATTGCAGATTTCCGCGTGCAAAATATGCGGGCTTGCATGATTTCATAATCCCCGCATTTTCGTTGCAAAAAGTCACATATATATCTTAGCAGAAAGTTGACAAATGTTGGGTTTACTTCACACAAGCGCAGCCATTTCCCCTGTTGCCATGGGAACGTTATGAAGTGACGTAATTACGCGACATCATTGAAAAGCTGCAAACCCCGCGATAGGCCAAAAATCCGGTCGTATCTTACACCGCAGGCCGTGCTTTGCAGGTTTTCATGGAACAACTGGGGAGAAGTAAAATCACGTCAGACACAGAAGGCAAAAAGACGTGTCTGTGGTGTGAAGGAGTAAGCAGATGTTGAAAATGGAGTGTTGATGCTGGTTCGGGAGTGATGCCCTGACAAAACATGTTTATATTGCTCTTGATTGTTATCTGATTTGCACGTCATGCACTTTTATTTATTATTATCAAATGTTGGCAAATTAAAATTGTTTGTAGAAGTTGTTTTCTGTAACTTTCTTAAAAATGAGTGAACACGGAGCAGTTTTTCCGTGAGCGGGACTGGAAAACCCGGAGTGGATCATGAGCGGAGTGATAAAAGAACGCTTAGAGTGGAGAGAGGAACATGCTTTTGCTCCACTCCAGGCTTTGATCGCATCCCCCTAAGCAGGGGTGAATAGCCTACACCTCTTCTTTCCCATTCAAACTAAAATGAAGACATTTATTACACTATTAATGTAATTGGTGTTGGGCAATCACTTTTTTTTCTCTTTTTCATCAAACTGCAGTTTTTGCAAGTTCCCGCAATTTTTGCAAGTTCCCGCAATTTTTGCAAGTTCCCGCAATTTCATCGCATAAAATTGCATAAATATCCCGCATATTCCATCGCATTTTTTAAGAAAACTTGCCGCATAATCAAGGATTTTTGCCCGCAACAATCACAAAAAAACTCCACGTTTTTCTGGAGGGACTGATACATGTTTTTGACTTAAAGAGAGTGATGAGGATCATTATGAGCAGAAAGAAGATCTTACCTGATATAAGCTGATATACAGAGATCATCACCCGACACGACTGACTGAAGAAAAAAATTGTGTGTGTTGAGATGATATAGTGAAGTTATCTGTCCATCAATCTAATGAGGAAATATAAACAAATCTGCTGTTTTCCTTCCTCAAATTCAAATACAACTTTCCACACAACAATGCTACACAACAAAATCCCCAATGTTAAACCAACACTGTTCAGAGCACATATGGTCCCACTCTACAGAGGGTTAAAGTAACACTGAAGCAGTGATAAAGTTAATTAGATAATTGAGTGATTAATTAAGTGATGATTGAGCATTAGTGATGAACAGCTGCAGGTAACAAGCAGAATAACCAAAGGGAAGAGTTACCATTTTAAGTCACAATTATGGTGTTTTTTTTATCATTATTTATTATCAGTGTTTGCTTTGTGGTGTTTTATTATCATTATTTATTATCAGTGTTTGCTTTAGTTGGGCTCTTGTTGGACAATTTTCTATCCCAGAAGGCCACGGGAGAGGATCCGTCAGTGGTCTCCAACTTAATGCCCGCGCACACCTGGTAGTGTGGAGCCTGTGAGTTGCCCGCTATTCTATTAATTAATTCTATAAATAGCCCTAACTTGCCAATAGCGATTCACTGTAAATCGGGGCTCCAGACTTCGACTAAATTGTATCATTTTGCAACCTTTTTTTTGTGTTGGTGTGGCTAAAATTTTGCACTGTTGCCTCTACAAAATTACATAAATTAAAATGACATACATAATTTTGGGCCACTGTTTTTGAAAACACATACAAGTTTTTTTTTCTTTTTTTTTCCACTGTGGTAGTGAAGAGCTATGTATGGTTACCTGGGTTACCATGATCTACAAATGTATGATACTATGAAAGAACAATGGTTCATTTTAATGAGCAAATAAAAAACAGAAGCGATTCTGTTGCACTGTCAGAATATTTAAATATTTAAAAATGAGGTTTTAACACTATTTACCGATGTAGTTTATTTAAACATTTGCATCCCGACATAAGCTTTTTTGTGTTACTGTCCATTTCCATGATGAGAAGAAATCAAACACTTCTTGTTACATTTACATTTATTCATTTGGCAGATGCCTTTATCCAAAGCGACTACAAATTAGTACTGAATTAAGCGAGTCATCGTGAAGAGGCAAAAACAACGCAAGAAGTGCTCAAAATACAAAGTTCAGGCATTGGTCAGAGTAGCATAAGCCAGACAAGGGAGGATTAAAGGATTTTGTTTTATTTTGTATGAGGTTAAGTGCTCTACATTCTGCATTCCGGATGAAGGTGGGGAGAGCATTCCACCAGCATGGAACCAGGAATGAGAATGTTCTGGAGAGTGATTTTGTGGCTCTCTGTGATGGAACCACGAGTTCCTCTAATTCTTGAGAATGTTTTTTTTTTTTTTTTTTTTTTTGTATCAAAACAACTATTAAGAAATAATTTTGATTTAATTGAAAAGGCTAAAAAAATGTATGCATGCTGTACAAGGACAGTGCTGCTATAATCCAAAAAGTAAACCTAACTCAGAAATGATGCTCTCATTGAGTTCAGTGTTTTAGATCAAATAATGATAATGCTAAAACACAACCAACACCGTCAGATCACCTTTTCTCTTTATTCATCTGGCTGTTATAACTCAGTTACAGCAACCAAACTAAACCTGAAGTTAAAAATGTAAAGGTCATGAGCAAGGCTGGATTAGAGGCCCCTGGGCACTGAAGCTCATGGGCTTTGCCCGTATGGTAGATCCGGCCCTGGTCATGAGTGCAACTAAAGCAGACACTGATCTCCATAATGGTGTTTAAAATGTGTGCTTTTCTCCTTCAGTGATTCCCCAGCGGGCACCTTGATGTCAAAATTAGGTGTTTAAAATTAAAATGAAAGTCATATTGACGTCAAAGTGTCGATGTCAATTTGACGTCAAGAGTTTGACCTCTGCTGATGTCATTTTGCCAAACAAAAAGGTGAAATGCATGGCCGTACACTTATCACCAGCTTCACTTAAAACTAACCAGATTTACTTTATATAATTTCCATTTTTATGACATCATTAAAATTTTGTATTTTAAAGTCACCATGATGGTGGTTAGCGTTTGGTTTAGTTGTGCTCTTGACCCTTCACTCTTTAATATAAAATTTCTCTGGCTGCTATACTTGTTATAGGCAAAATAGTCATGAGAAAATAAGATCAGGGGATGTTGGCTGTTTATAGAATATGAAGACAATGCCATCATGTAAATGCCTGATTCCCTAATCGTGTTCAGTGTCAAATGTTTTGATTATATAGAATTAATGGTTTTTATGCCATATTACAATAGAATCTATTTAATTTTAATTACTTCAAACAGAGCGTTCAAACCAGGGAATGAAATCAGGCTAGGAAATATGCCTTTTATTTCTAAATTATAACAATTTTTGATCTAAAAAACATACTAACATTATAAGGGCACCCCTGGAAACATGATAAAATAATAAAAATAATCCATTGAATGGGACCTTTAAGAAGTCAAGGGTCAAGAGCACAACTAAAGCAAACGCTAACCACCATCATGGTGACTTTAAAATGCAAAATATGATTTCATTAAACCGGAAATTAAATAAAGTAAATCTGGTTAGTGTAAGTGAAGCTGGTAATAAGTGTACGGCCATGCGATTCACCTTTTTGTTTGGCAAAATGACTTATTATCAAACTCTTGATAGAGGTCAAACTCTTGACGTCAAATTGACATCAACACTTTGACGTCAATATGACTTTCATTTTTGACCTATTTCGTGACCGAATTTTGACATCAATTTGATATCATATTGATGTTAAATTGACATTAAATGCCCACTAGGTCTGCTTGTTAACATCAGGTGTCTTCAATAATGCTCAATCATCACTCAATCAATCACTTAATTAGATCATTAACTTTAAATTTAAATTTAAATTTAACTAACACTGCTTCAGTGACTTCAGTAACTAACACTGCTACTCATATGAACACTGAGCAGTGTTAATTTAACACTGGGGATTTTGCTGTGTGCCTGCCTGCAGTCCAGATCAGTCTCTTATTGAAAATATATAATGACCCGTCATGTAGGAGAATCAAACAACAATGACCACAGACATTTGAGCCTTGATGTCTTGTATCAGCTGAGATTGGGCAAATATTCCACTTGCAAAACTTCAATAATTAGTATTCTCAATTTTACAAAATGTCCCAACTATTCTGGAAAGGGGGTTGTAGTTATTTTAGTTGATAAAGTGTAAACATGGATATTTTCCTCACATGAACACATCGCTTAACTTCAGAAGGCCTTTATTAACCCCCGGAGCTGTGGAGCACTTTTATCATGAATAGATGCGCTTTGATGGACTTCGAAAAATATATAAAGCCATTCGATGCCGTTATAAAGCTTGGAAGAGCCAGGATGACTTCAGGGTGAGTAAATCATGGGCTTATGTTCATTTTTGGGTGAACTATTCCTTTAAGATATAATTTCTGTGAACTCTTTTGGTGTTTAACAGAGTGCTGTTAGTCACTTTTGCTCCAGTTTGATGTTGATAACATCAGTTCCCTATTGATCCTATCTGTATATTTCTTTATTATTTGAGAAGCCTTAGGGTATGAGTGCATTGTTTTTTCTCTCCTGTTTATTGGTTAGATAAGGAGGCAGGGTAGGCCATTGTATGTTTTGTTTCTCTTTTTTTATTTGTTGGGAAGTTCATTTTCTTGTGGGGAAGTTAGTTTCTGTTGGTTTATTGTTTTAGGCACGAGCTCTCCCCTGAAGTTTTTGCTTCCAAACTGTTTGGTTGTTGTTTCTAATTTCTCTCTTTAAAAAAAAAAGAAAAAAAGTTGTTTTGTTAAAACTACAAATATCACTATGAAAACGATCTAGAGAACAAGAAAATAAAATAAAAAATGGGGTTTGTCATTTATGTTACACACTAACCTAAACCAGGGACTGTTACATTCATTGAATCTGCTGATCATGTGTTCACCAGTGTCTGAATTCACTCACTTCTTTTCATTCACTCTGTCAAGTGAGTGTGTAGTGTGTGCTTTGGCCTCTCCATACATAGCAGACCAACATTGAATCTTTAATCAGGGTTCAAACTTAACATTGATTTTTCATCAGGTTTGCACCCTGAAATATTGTTATTTCGATGATGAAAAATAAATCAAGATCAACTTAAAATCGATATTTGTTCAACTTAAATTAAATTATTATTTTACATCAAATGAACAATTCAAATCAATCTTGCTTTATGTACAACAGAATCTTCATTAAATCTTAAATAAATAGAATACATCATACTTTATTTCTATGCCGGTGAATCACACCCACACTCTAAAAAGAGATGTGTTAAAAAAACAACACAGTATGTGTTGATGGTATTTGACACATGTTGTGTAGATTTTTAACACACAATGGGTCTCATTCATGAAACACGAGCAGAACGAATTTTTGTGTAAATCGTGTGTAAAGTGGTTCTGGCGTAAATTTTCGGATTCATTAAAATGAATGTTCGTATTTTCCAAATGTTAGTTGGTACGAAAGAAATCTACACCTGCTCCCAGCCACGCGTAAATAGTGCGTTTAACATCCGAACGTTTTGCTCATTAATAAGGCTGCATTTTAATCCACCTTAATCGGGTACATATTTACACAGCATTTTGAAAAAAAAAAAATATATATATATATACAGTAATTACATATGGTTTTTCTTTCTACTTTTATTACGAGAGCCAGTAATAGCATCTGCAAACGGAACACAAGTCCGCAAGTCTTTTTTTTTTTTTTTTTTTTTTTTTTTACAAGTCCGCAAGTCACAAGTGTTGCAGTCAAGCTTCATGTCGAACCATTTTCTTTTCACTTCTGGGACTGTTCGATTAACAGATGAAACTCCATTAACTGCATCTGTAATATGCTGCCAAGCATTTTTACCTAAACCATTTAGGTAAAAGCATTATTACCTAAACAATCCTTTTTTTTAGGACCTGATACGCCACTATGTACGCTTGAAAATAAAATGTGGCGTTTTGAATGAACTTCTGATAATAAAACTTCAATTTCTGCATCTGAGAAATTTCTCTTCTTCATTCGCTTTTGAGAAGACATGTTGAAAATCATTTGTTTCGTGTCATAATATGATGCCCATATATAGTTGTCAGTCGGTTTTAATGGGCGGGATTTATGGTAATTGAGAGAATGAGCGTGCACGCGCGTCCCATTTACAACTGATTGGAATTCATTAACCCACACACACATTTCACTATCAAATCTGACGTTACAAAGTATTTGTGAATCAGGAGAAGAATTTTCGGGAATGTCTCTTTACGCGCAAATCACTCACATATTTACTCGTATTTTTACGAATGTTTCATGAATGAGACCTAATGTGTGTTAAAATGTAACTCTGGATAGAATAGCACTGGGTGGAGGGCAGTGTGTGTTTATGGAAAAAAAATATAGTTATATTTTATATGGTATCCCATAAAATGCTCTAAAATAAACTAAACAATACATTAAAATAAATAAATAAAATCTTAATTCAAAATTTAAAGATTAACGGGTGTTTTTTGGCAGCCAATCACATCATGCCTCTTTTTCAATGTCTTTTTCAAATGCTGCTTTCACTTGTTATTAATAACCAGATTGACTTTATTTCTGTCAGACGTCTACAGAAGCTCTAATTGAGAATTAACAGGTTTTGGTGTTGACGATTCATTGAATGTTTCATTTAAAGTCATCTGCGTTTCCTGCCTGGGTGAGGATCATGCAGCTCTCACGCTCGCTGACGGCAGCTACCCTCACTGCGAGCTGATGCCCATGGTAACTCTGAGGACTTGTCTGCACCTCCGCCCGCTGCGGTGCTGCGCCGTAAAAAGCGCTGTGCTCAGCGGGTCCTGGAACCTCCTCCAACCTGCAAAAGCTCGCCGGTTCACCCGCCAGCTTCGCCCGCCAGCTTCGCCCGCCAGCTTCGCCCGCCAGCTTCGCCCGCCAGCTTCGCCGCCTGCTTCACCCGAGTCTCTTACTGCCGGACAGCGGCCGCCGCATCCGTCATGGATGACGACGAAGAAGCCGTGTGTGTGGAGGATGACAGCTGCTCTCTCCTGGCGTCGGGCAGTGAGGACTGGTCGAGCTCTGTGGATCTCGCCCCCTCTGTTCGCCAGCCTTCTGGGAAAAGAGCCAGCATTGAAGCAGAGCTCATGAGTCTGCTCGAGCAGGCCGTTGCGAGCCTCGGCCTTGAGTGGTCGACGCCCGAGGAGCCTGCGCACAAACGGCTGGACGGTTGTTTCCTGCAAGGGGACCACGCTTCACCGTCTTCAAGACCCGCGCCCTTTCTTCCTGAGCTTCATGAAGAAGTCGCTAAGTCTTGGAACGCCCCCTTCTCAGCCAGAGTGCGTACCTCCGTCTCAGCAGCATTCTCCGTGGTGGACAGTGCTTAAGACAAGGGGTACCATTCTCTTCCCCCCGTGGAAGAAGCTGTAGTGGCCCATCTTTGCCCGCCCTCTGCTGGACGGCGTGCTAAGACGGCGCTACCATCAAAAGCCTGCCGCACGACTTCAGCTATGCAAGGTCGCGCTTACACCGCCGCTGGGCAGGCTGTATCTGCGCTACATTCTATGGCCATCCTGCAGATCTTCCAGGCCAACCTTCTCCGTAAACTGGATGAGGAAGGACCGGAAGCTATCAGCGGGCCGGACCTGAGGAGCGCTACGGATCTTGCCCTTCGCGCCACTAAGTCCGCTGCACAGGCCATAGGGCGGAGCATGGCCTCTCTCACTGTAGCTGAGAGACACTTGTGGCTTACGCTATCCGAGATGTCGGACTCGGAGGGCACCGCGTTCCTTGACGCCCCCATCTCTCCTGCCGGCCTCTTTGGATCATCCGTCAAGGATTTCGCGGATAGATTTGCTGAGGTGCAGAAAACATCACAGGCCATGAAAAATTTTCTGCCTAAGTGCTCCAGCTCCGCAGCAGGTCGCTCTAAACAGCCGTCTGCTCGAAGCTCCCAGCCGCACCCTCCGCCCACTGGGACCCAGGGTCCCGGCCTAGGATCGAGATAAAGCCAGAGGCCTCAAAGTCTTCCTAGCCCACCTAGGAAAACGACGGTGTGCAAGTCCCGCTGCGGCCAGACTTCCACCAAAACTTCTCGCTCGTTCAGTTCCAGAAAATGCGACTGTTCCAGTGTATTTAGCAGAAAACAAGCCGGTACTACAGCCCGTTTGCCTGCACACAAACACCGTTTTTACGGTGACCCAGATAAATCTCATAAAGAGTGTATTTTCTGGTATTCCGGCCACGGCCGATGGTGTTATGAGTCTAGTAAAAATGCCCACAGCCCAGTGCTCATTCCTACACACAAGCACAGCCCGCCACACAGGGCTCGCACACATAAAATCGAATCGATTGTGCATTAAATGTAGTGAATGTGCCCACGACCCAGTGCCCACAAACACTACACACTGCATGTCTCACGCACATACAGTCTGCTCAGGCAGATGGTGTTTTCAGTGTAGTAAATGTGCCCGCTGTCCCGGGCCCACATTCACTCACAGACATGACAAGCCCTACGGGGTTCGCTGTGATCAGCGCGCCCCCTGCCTCGAACGCTGCAAGCACGGCGTCTATGTTACAGCATACCGATGCTCTCCGGTCGCCACCATGTCGCGGCCAGAGCTCAGATCTCATTCAATCCCTAGCTATTCATGCGAGTGCATGGGCAAAGCTCCCCGGGGTATCAGAATGGGTGCTGAACATTATAAAAAGAGGCTATTCGCTACAGTTCGCTCGACTCGAAACTGTTGAGCAAAGGGGCCATAGAGCCTTTATCTCAAGCTCAGAGCGAAGGGGGCCTGTACAGCAGATATTTTCTGGTACCGAAAAAAGACGAGGGTCTCAGACCCATTCTAGATCTAAGACAGCTGAACAAAGCGCTTTTGAAATGCCGGTTCAGAATGCTCACAACCAGGAAAATCCTCTCGCAAATTCGCCAACAGGACTGGTTTATGTCAATAGATCTGAAGGACGCGTATTTCCAAATACAAATAGCGTCACGTCACAGGCGATTTTTGAGATCAATATCAATACACAGTCCTACCGTTTGGCCTGTCCCTAGCACCCCGTACATTCACGATGTGCATGGACGCGGTGCTTGCACCCCTGAAACTTCGGGGCATGCGAGTTTTGAATTACTTGGATGATTCTAGCTCGATCACACTCAGAGCTCATAGAACACAGGACCATATTACTCGAACATCTCGAGAATCTAGGTCTCAAAGTCAATTGGGCGAAGAGTTCACTGTCTCCCAGTCAGAGAATATCTTTTCTGGGCACAGAACTGGACTCGCTGTCTATGACAGCACAGCTATCGCCACAGTGCAGACTGAACATTCAGTGCATGACGGAATCCTTCCGCTGCGGCACTATAGTCTTAGACAGTTTCAGAAGATGCTGGGTCTCATGGCCTCAGCATCATCAGTACTCCGGTTGAGTCTGCTCCGCATGCGCCCACTGCAGTTCTGGCTAAAGGCGTGAGTACCACGTCGAGCATGGACCTCCGGTCTTTTCCGCCTCAAGGTCGATCAGAAATGCGTCTCAGCTCTTAAACCTTGGAGAGCGACCGACTGGTACCGGTCAGGTGTAAGCCTGGGGACTTCCTCGAGTGTGAAGGTGGTGTCTACGGACGCCTCCACCTCGGGATGGGGAGCGCAGCTCGAGGGCAGACCGTTCTTCGGCCAGTGGTCAGAACGGGAAAAGCTTCTACACATAAACTGCTTGGAAATAATGGCAGTCGACAACGCGCTGAGGCGCTTTTGTCCCCAGATAAAAGGACACCACGTCCTGGTCCGTTCGGACAACATGTCGGTGGTGGCCTTTATAAATCGCCAAGGAGTAAGTGGCTGGTGAACTGGGAGAAGAATAGAGTAAACTTTAAAGTTACTTACACAATGTGTATCTGATATGAATAAAACGTGTTTAATTATAATGGAAAGGATTATTATTGCCTCTTCCTTTAACATCAGTGTGTATTTTACAAACTCTAAATGTATTTTTAGTACTTATATGTCTGAAACCTAAAATAAACATTATGTGGTTGAAAACACTGAAAAGTTGTGATATATGACAGCTCTGAGCGCGCCTGTCTCTGGCACAGCGCCAGCCAACGGGCACGAGAGCACATTTGAATTTAGCAGTTGATCACGTCATGCACTGACCGTTCTAATCACACCGATGTGATCGTACGTGCGAAATGTTTGTCATGTTTTTCCTCCTACAAAAATTATATTAAAACAAAAAATATTTTTTCCATTTTCATATTTTTGATAAAGCTCCAGGGAGCCACTAGGGCAGCGCTTAAGAGCTGCGGGTTGCCGACCCCCGGTCTAGTGGGATTGCCTTGCAAGATATCTGTACGGCGGCAGGCTGGGCCTCCCCGTCTACATTTATAAGGTTTTATAACCTAGAAGTTCCCGCCTTGCAGGCTAAGCTGTTTTCGGTCTAATGTAAGACCCTTAATATTCATCAGTTTAGGCCGAGTTTTCGCCCTGACTGTGTGGAACACTTGATATAATTTGCTCCTAATAGGACGCTGCTTATTACGGGAACGATGCTATTCTAGCCCTCTTCCCAGACTCTCTGCGAGTCCATGGTGATCATGCACTATATGAGCCCCGGGCACCTGCCCTTGGAACTTTGGTGTTGGATCTCAGCATGCACGGCGTTTTACACTGTGTTCCCCTAGCGTAAGTGGGGGAACGGATTCCGATAGCTGTATTTTTGCCGTCGGATTCCGTTCCCCCTATGTTTCTTACACAATAAGGTTCTAATATTTATTAAATTGTAGCATTTTGCTAGCCTCAGTAGCCTAGTGGTCAGTCCCCTGACAATATTTTTTTTTAGCTTTGGGGCGACCCGAGTTCAAGTCCCGGGTCATCGAACTTTCTTGATACTATAGTTTCCTATCATAATAAAAGGCAAAAATATATATTCTTTAAACTGTTGCAAGTTAAGCTCCATCCACACACAAAATAGAATCAGCATTTTTTAAGCCATTACATCAACACCTCACATAATGGGAGTGGGGGAACGGATTCTGACAACTGTTTTTCTTTTTGCCGTCGGATTCTGTTCCCCTCATATTTCTGACACACTGAGGTTCTTATATTTATCAAACTGATGCTGTTTAAGCTCCATACACTCACAAAAATAGAATCAGCATTTTTTAAGCAATTACATCAACACCTCTCATAATGGGAGTGGGGGAACGGATTTCGACAGCTGAACTATTTGCCGTCGGATTCCGTTCCCCCTATGTTTCTTACACAATAAGGTTCTAATATTGATCAGATTGAAGGAAGTTACTAGTCTCAATAGCCTAGTGGTCAGTACCCTGACAATATTTTTTTTAGCTTTGGGCAACCCGAGTTCAAGTCCAGGGTCGTCGAACTTTCTTGATACAATACTTTCCTATCATAATAAAAGGCAAAAAATATATTCTTTAAACTGATGCAAGTTAAGCTCCATCCACACACACAATAGAATCAGCATTTTTTAAATCATTACATCAACACCTCTCATAATGGGAGTGGGGGAACGGATTCCGACAGCTGTTTTTTTGCCGTCGGATTCCGTTCCCCCTATGTTTCTTACACAATAAGGTTCTAATATTTATCAAATTGAAGGAAGTTACTAGTCTCAATAGCCTAGTGGTCAGTACCCTGACAATATTTTTTTTAGCTTTGGGCAACCCGAGTTCAAGTCCAGGGTCGTCGAACTTTCTTGATACTATACTTTCCTATCATAATAAAAGGCAAAAAATATATTCTTTAAACGGATGCAAGTTAAGCTCCATCCACACACAAAATCGAATCAGCATTTTTTAAGCCATTAAATCAACACCTCTCATAATGGGAGTGGGGGAACGGATTTCGACAGCTGAACTATTTGCCGTCGGATTCCGTTCCCCCTATGTTTCTTACACAATAAGGTTCTAATATTGATCAACTTGAAGGAAGTTACTAGTCTCAATAGCCTAGTGGTCAGTACCCTGACAATATTTTTTTTAGCTTTGGGCAACCCGAGTTCAAGTCCAGGGTCGTCGAACTTTCTTGATACTATACTTTCCTATCATAATAAAAGGCAAAAAATATATTCTTTAAACTGATGCAAGTTAAGCTCCATCCACACACAAAATAGAATCAGCATTTTTTAAGTCATTACATCAACATCTCTCATAATGGGAGTGGGGGAACGGATTCCGACAGCTGTTTTTTTGCCGTCGGATTCCGTTCCCCCTATGTTTCTTACACAATAAGGTTCTAATATTTATTAAATTGCAGCATTTTACTAGCCTCAGTAGCCTAGTGGTCAGTCCCCTGACAATATTTTTTTTTAGCTTTGGGGCGACCCGAGTTCAAGTCCCGGGTCATCGATCTTTCTTGATACTATACTTTCCTATCATAATAAAAGGCAAAAATATATTCTTTAAACTGTTGCAAGTTAAGCTCCATCCAAACACAAAATAGAATCAGCATTTTTTTAAGCCATTACATCAACACCTCTCATAATGGGAGTGGGGGAACGGATTCTGACAACTGTTTTTCTTTTTGCCGTCGGATTCTGTTCCCCCCATATTTTTGACACACTGAGGTTCTTATATTTATCAAACTGATGCTGTTTAAGCTCTATACACTCACACAAATAGAATCAGCATTTTTTAAGCCATTACATCAACACCTCTCATAATGGGAGTGGGAGAACGGATTTCGACAGCTGAACTATTTGCCGTCAGATTCCGTTCCCCCTATGTTTCTTACACAATAAGGTTCTAATATTGATCAAATTGAAGGAAGTTACTAGTCTCAATAGCCTAGTGGTCAGTACCATGACAATATTTTTTTAGCTTTGGGCAACCCGAGTTCAAGTCCAGGGTCGTCAAACTTTCTTGATACTATACTTTCCTATCATAATAAAAGGCAAAAAATATATTCTTTAAACTGATGCAAGTTAAGCTCCATCCACACACAAAATAGAATCAGCATTGTTTAAGTCATTACATCAACACCTCTCATAATGGGAGTGGGGAACGGATTCCGACAGCTGTTTTTTTGCCGTTGGATTCCGTTCCCCCTATGTTTCTTACACAATAAGGTTCTAATATTTATTAAATTGTAGCATTTTGCTAGCCTCATTAGCCTAGTGGTCAGTCCCCTGACAATATTTTTTTTTAGCTTTGGGGCGACCCGAGTTCAAGTCCCGGGTCATCGAACTTTCTTGATACTATACTTTCCTATCATAATAAAAGGCAAAAAATATATTCTTTAAACTGTTGCAAGTTAAGCTCCATCCACACACAAAATAGAATCAGCATTTTTTAAGCCATTACATCAACACCTCTCATAATGGGAGTGGGGGAACGGATTCTGACAACTGTTTTTCTTTTTGCCGTCGGATTCTGTTCCCCCCATATTTCTGACACACTGAGGTTCTTATATTTATCAAACTGATGCTGTTTAAGCTCTATACACTCACAAAAATAGAATCAGCATTTTTTTAAGCCATTACATCAACACCTCTCATAATGGGAGTGGGGGAACGGATTTCGACAGCTGAACTATTTGCCGTCAGATTCCGTTCCCCCTATGTTTCTTACACAATAAGGTTCTAATATTGATCAAATTGAAGGAAGTTACTAGTCTCAATAGCCTAGTGGTCAGTACCCTGAGAATATTTTTTTTTAGCTTTGGGCAACCCGAGTTCAAGTCCAGGGTCGTCGAACTTTCTTGATACTATACTTTCCTATCATAATAAAAGGCAAAAAATATATTCTTTAAACTGATGCAAGTTAAGCTCCATCCACACACAAAATAGAATCAGCATTTTTTAAGTCATTACATCAACACCTCTCATAATGGGAGTGGGGAACGGATTCCGACAGCTGTTTTTTTGCCGTTGGATTCCGTTCCCCCTATGTTTCTTACACAATAAGGTTCTAATATTTATTAAATTGTAGCATTTTGCTAGCCTCATTAGCCTAGTGGTCAGTCCCCTGACAATATTTTTTTTTAGCTTTGGGGCGACCCGAGTTCAAGTCCCGGGTCATCGAACTTTCTTGATACTATACTTTCCTATCATAATAAAAGGCAAAAAATATATTCTTTAAACTGTTGCAAGTTAAGCTCCATCAAAACACAAAATAGAATCAGCATTTTTTAAGCCATTACATCAACACCTCTCATAATGGGAGTGGGGGAACGGATTCTGACAACTGTTTTTCTTTTTGCCGTCGGATTCTGTTCCCCCCATATTTCTGACACACTGAGGTTCTTATATTTATCAAACTGATGCTGTTTAAGCTCTATACACTCACAAAAATAGAATCAGCATTTTTTAAGCCATTACATCAACACCTCTCATAATGGGAGTGGGGGAACGGATTTCGACAGCTGAACTATTTGCCGTCAGATTCCGTTCCCCCTATGTTTCTTACACAATAAGGTTCTAATATTGATCAGATTGAAGGAAGTTACTAGTCTCAATAGCCTAGTGGTCAGTACCATGACAATATTTTTTTAGCTTTGGGCAACCCGAGTTCAAGTCCAGGGTCGTCAAACTTTCTTGATACTATACTTTCCTATCATAATAAAAGGCAAAAAATATATTCTTTAAACTGATGCAAGTTAAGCTCCATCCACACACAAAATAGAATCAGCATTGTTTAAGTCATTACATCAACACCTCTCATAATGGGAGTGGGGGAACGGATTCCGACAGCTGTTTTTTTGCCGTCGGATTCCGTTCCCCCTATGTTTCTTACACAATAAGGTTCTAATATTTATTAAATTGTAACATTTTGCTAGCCTCATTAGCCTAGTGGTCAGTCCTCTGACAATATTTTTTTTTAGCTTTGGGGCGACCCGAGTTCAAGTCCCGGGTCATCGAACTTTCTTGATACTATACTTTCCTATCATAATAAAAGGCAAAAAATATATTCTTTAAACTGTTGCAAGTTAAGCTCCATCCACACACAAAATAGAATCAGCATTTTTTAAGTCATTACATCAACACCTCTCATAATGGGAGTGGGGGAACGGATTCTGACAACTGTTTTTCTTTTTGCCGTCGGATTCTGTTCCGCCCATATTTCTGACACACTGAGGTTCTTATATTTATCAAACTGATGCTGTTTAAGCTCTATACACTCACACAAATAGAATCAGCATTTTTTAAGCCATTACATCAACACCTCTCATAATGGGAGTGGGAGAACGGATTTCGACAGCTGAACTATTTGCCGTCAGATTCCGTTCCCCCTATGTTTCTTACACAATAAGGTTCTAATATTGATCAAATTGAAGGAAGTTACTAGTCTCAATAGCCTAGTGGTCAGTACCATGACAATATTTTTTTAGCTTTGGGCAACCCGAGTTCAAGTCCAGGGTCGTCAAACTTTCTTGATACTATACTTTCCTATCATAATAAAAGGCAAAAAATATATTCTTTAAACTGATGCAAGTTAAGCTCCATCCACACACAAAATAGAATCAGCATTGTTTAAGTCATTACATCAACACCTCTCATAATGGGAGTGGGGAACGGATTCCGACAGCTGTTTTTTTTGCCGTCGGATTCCGTTCCCCCTATGTTTCTTACACAATAAGGTTCTAATATTTATTAAATTGTAGCATTTTGCTAGCCTCATTAGCCTAGTGGTCAGTCCCCTGACAATATTTTTTTTTAGCTTTGGGGCGACCCGAGTTCAAGTCCCGGGTCATCGAACTTTCTTGATACTATACTTTCCTATCATAATAAAAGGCAAAAAATATATTCTTTAAACTGTTGCAAGTTAAGCTCCATCCACACACAAAATAGAATCAGCATTTTTTAAGCCATTACATCAACACCTCTCATAATGGGAGTGGGGGAACGGATTCTGACAACTGTTTTTCTTTTTGCCGTCGGATTCTGTTCCCCCCATATTTCTGACACACTGAGGTTCTTATATTTATCAAACTGATGCTGTTTAAGCTCTATACACTCACAAAAATAGAATCAGCATTTTTTAAGCCATTACATCAACACCTCTCATAATGGGAGTGGGGGAACGGATTTCGACAGCTGAACTATTTGCCGTCAGATTCCGTTCCCCCTATGTTTCTTACACAATAAGGTTCTAATATTGATCAGATTGAAGGAAGTTACTAGTCTCAATAGCCTAGTGGTCAGTACCATGACAATATTTTTTTAGCTTTGGGCAACCCGAGTTCAAGTCCAGGGTCGTCAAACTTTCTTGATACTATACTTTCCTATCATAATAAAAGGCAAAAAATATATTCTTTAAACTGTTGCAAGTTAAGCTCCATCCACACACAAAATAGAATCAGCATTGTTTAAGTCATTACATCAACACCTCTCATAATGGGAGTGGGGGAACGGATTCCGACAGCTGTTTTTTTGCCGTCGGATTCCGTTCCCCCTATGTTTCTTACACAATAAGGTTCTAATATTTATTAAATTGTAGCATTTTGCTAGCCTCAATAGCCTAGTGGTCAGTCCCCTGACAATATTTTTTTTTAGCTTTGGGGCGACCCGAGTTCAAGTCCCGGGTCATCGAACTTTCTTGATACTATACTTTCCTATCATAATAAAAGGCAAAAAATATATTCTTTAAACTGTTGCAAGTTAAGCTCCATCCACACACAAAATAGAATCAGCATTTTTTAAGCCATTACATCAACACCTCTCATAATGGGAGTGGGGGAACGGATTCTGACAACTGTTTTTCTTTTTGCCGTCGGATTCTGTTCCCCCCATATTTCTGACACACTGAGGTTCTTATATTTATCAAACTGATGCTGTTTAAGCTCTATACACTCACAAAAATAGAATCAGCATTTTTTAAGCCATTACATCAACACCTCTCATAATGGGAGTGGGGGAACGGATTTCGACAGCTGAACTATTTGCCGTCAGATTCCGTTCCCCCTATGTTTCTTACACAATAAGGTTCTAATATTGATCAAATTGAAGGAAGTTACTAGTCTCAATAGCCTAGTGGTCAGTACCCTGACAATATTTTTTTTTAGCTTTGGGCAACCCGAGTTTAAGTCCAGGGTCGTCGAACTTTCTTGATACTATACTTTCCTATCATAATAAAAGGCAAAAAATATATTCTTTAAACTGATGCAAGTTAAGCTCCATCCACACACAAAATAGAATCAGCATTTTTTAAGTCATTACATCAACACCTCTCATAATGGGAGTGGGGGAACGGATTCTGACAACTGTTTTTCTTTTTGCCGTCGGATTCTGTTCCGCCCATATTTCTGACACACTGAGGTTCTTATATTTATCAAACTGATGCTGTTTAAGCTCTATACACTCACACAAATAGAATCAGCATTTTTTAAGCCATTACATTAACACCTCTCATAATGGGAGTGGGAGAACGGATTTCGACAGCTGAACTATTTGCCGTCAGATTCCGTTCCCCCTACTGTATGTTTCTTACACAATAAGGTTCTAATATTGATCAAATTGAAGGAAGTTACTAGTCTCAATAGCCTAGTGGTCAGTACCATGACAATATTTTTTTAGCTTTGGGCAACCCGAGTTCAAGTCCAGGGTCGTCAAACTTTCTTGATACTATACTTTCCTATCATAATAAAAGGCAAAAAATATATTCTTTAAACTGATGCAAGTTAAGCTCCATCCACACACAAAATAGAATCAGCATTGTTTAAGTCATTACATCAACACCTCTCATAATGGGAGTGGGGAACGGATTCCGACAGCTGTTTTTTTGCCGTCGGATTCCGTTCCCCCTATGTTTCTTACACAATAAGGTTCTAATATTTATTAAATTGTAGCATTTTGCTAGCCTCATTAGCCTAGTGGTCAGTCCCCTGACAATATTTTTTTTTAGCTTTGGGGCGACCCGAGTTCAAGTCCCGGGTCATCGAACTTTCTTGATACTATACTTTCCTATCATAATAAAAGGCAAAAAATATATTCTTTAAACTGTTGCAAGTTAAGCTCCATCCACACACAAAATAGAATCAGCATTTTTTAAGCCATTACATCAACACCTCTCATAATGGGAGTGGGGGAACGGATTCTGACAACTGTTTTTCTTTTTGCCGTCGGATTCTGTTCCCCCCATATTTCTGACACACTGAGGTTCTTATATTTATCAAACTGATGCTGTTTAAGCTCTATACACTCACAAAAATAGAATCAGCATTTTTTAAGCCATTACATCAACACCTCTCATAATGGGAGTGGGGGAACGGATTTCGACAGCTGAACTATTTGCCGTCAGATTCCGTTCCCCCTATGTTTCTTACACAATAAGGTTCTAATATTGATCAGATTGAAGGAAGTTACTAGTCTCAATAGCCTAGTGGTCAGTACCATGACAATATTTTTTTAGCTTTGGGCAACCCGAGTTCAAGTCCAGGGTCGTCAAACTTTCTTGATACTATACTTTCCTATCATAATAAAAGGCAAAAAATATATTCTTTAAACTGATGCAAGTTAAGCTCCATCCACACACAAAATAGAATCAGCATTGTTTAAGTCATTACATCACCACCTCTCATAATGGGAGTGGGGGAACGGATTCCGACAGCTGTTTTTTTGCCGTCGGATTCCGTTCCCCCTATGTTTCTTACACAATAAGGTTCTAATATTTATTAAATTGTAGCATTTTGCTAGCCTCATTAGCCTAGTGGTCAGTCCCCTGACAATATTTTTTTTTAGCTTTGGGGCGACCCGAGTTCAAGTCCCGGGTCATCGAACTTTCTTGATACTATACTTTCCTATCATAATAAAAGGCAAAAAATATATTCTTTAAACTGTTGCAAGTTAAGCTCCATCCACACACAAAATAGAATCAGCATTTTTTAAGCCATTACATCAACACCTCTCATAATGGGAGTGGGGGAACGGATTCTGACAACTGTTTTTCTTTTTGCCGTCGGATTCTGTTCCCCCCATATTTCTGACACACTGAGGTTCTTATATTTATCAAACTGATGCTGTTTAAGCTCTATACACTCACAAAAATAGAATCAGCATTTTTTAAGCCATTACATCAACACCTCTCATAATGGGAGTGGGGGAACGGATTTCGACAGCTGAACTATTTGCCGTCAGATTCCGTTCCCCCTATGTTTCTTACACAATAAGGTTCTAATATTGATCAAATTGAAGGAAGTTACTAGTCTCAATAGCCTAGTGGTCAGTACCCTGACAATATTTTTTTTTAGCTTTGGGCAACCCGAGTTTAAGTCCAGGGTCGTCGAACTTTCTTGATACTATACTTTCCTATCATAATAAAAGGCAAAAAATATATTCTTTAAACTGATGCAAGTTAAGCTCCATCCACACACAAAATAGAATCAGCATTTTTTAAGTCATTACATCAACACCTCTCATAATGGGAGTGGGGGAACGGATTCTGACAACTGTTTTTCTTTTTGCCGTCGGATTCTGTTCCGCCCA
This sequence comes from Rutilus rutilus, assembly GCA_021464565.1. Lineage (NCBI taxonomy): Eukaryota > Metazoa > Chordata > Actinopteri > Cypriniformes > Leuciscidae > Rutilus > Rutilus rutilus. The sequence goes on along the minus strand of JAJAQA010000002.1, from coordinate 20,326,037 downwards.
TATTTCTGACACACTGAGGTTCTTATATTTATCAAACTGATGCTGTTTAAGCTCTATACACTCACACAAATAGAATCAGCATTTTTTAAGCCATTACATCAACACCTCTCATAATGGGAGTGGGAGAACGGATTTCGACAGCTGAACTATTTGCCGTCAGATTCCGTTCCCCCTATGTTTCTTACACAATAAGGTTCTAATATTGATCAAATTGAAGGAAGTTACTAGTCTCAATAGCCTAGTGGTCAGTACCATGACAATATTTTTTTAGCTTTGGGCAACCCGAGTTCAAGTCCAGGGTCGTCAAACTTTCTTGATACTATACTTTCCTATCATAATAAAAGGCAAAAAATATATTCTTTAAACTGATGCAAGTTAAGCTCCATCCACACACAAAATAGAATCAGCATTGTTTAAGTCATTACATCAACACCTCTCATAATGGGAGTGGGGAACGGATTCCGACAGCTGTTTTTTTGCCGTCGGATTCCGTTCCCCCTATGTTTCTTACACAATAAGGTTCTAATATTTATTAAATTGTAGCATTTTGCTAGCCTCATTAGCCTAGTGGTCAGTCCCCTGACAATATTTTTTTTTAGCTTTGGGGCGACCCGAGTTCAAGTCCCGGGTCATCGAACTTTCTTGATACTATACTTTCCTATCATAATAAAAGGCAAAAAATATATTCTTTAAACTGTTGCAAGTTAAGCTCCATCCACACACAAAATAGAATCAGCATTTTTTAAGCCATTACATCAACACCTCTCATAATGGGAGTGGGGGAACGGATTCTGACAACTGTTTTTCTTTTTGCCGTCGGATTCTGTTCCCCCCATATTTCTGACACACTGAGGTTCTTATATTTATCAAACTGATGCTGTTTAAGCTCTATACACTCACAAAAATAGAATCAGCATTTTTTAAGCCATTACATCAACACCTCTCATAATGGGAGTGGGGGAACGGATTTCGACAGCTGAACTATTTGCCGTCAGATTCCGTTCCCCCTATGTTTCTTACACAATAAGGTTCTAATATTGATCAAATTGAAGGAAGTTACTAGTCTCAATAGCCTAGTGGTCAGTACCCTGAGAATATTTTTTTTTAGCTTTGGGCAACCCGAGTTCAAGTCCAGGGTCGTCGAACTTTCTTGATACTATACTTTCCTATCATAATAAAAGGCAAAAAATATATTCTTTAAACTGATGCAAGTTAAGCTCCATCCACACACAAAATAGAATCAGCATTTTTTAAGTCATTACATCAACACCTCTCATAATGGGAGTGGGGGAACGGATTCCGACAGCTGTTTTTTTGCCGTTGGATTCCGTTCCCCCTATGTTTCTTACACAATAAGGTTCTAATATTTATTAAATTGTAGCATTTTGCTAGCCTCATTAGCCTAGTGGTCAGTCCCCTGACAATATTTTTTTTTAGCTTTGGGGCGACCCGAGTTCAAGTCCCGGGTCATCGAACTTTCTTGATACTATACTTTCCTATCATAATAAAAGGCAAAAAATATATTCTTTAAACTGTTGCAAGTTAAGCTCCATCAAAACACAAAATAGAATCAGCATTTTTTAAGCCATTACATCAACACCTCTCATAATGGGAGTGGGGGAACGGATTCTGACAACTGTTTTTCTTTTTGCCGTCGGATTCTGTTCCCCCCATATTTCTGACACACTGAGGTTCTTATATTTATCAAACTGATGCTGTTTAAGCTCTATACACTCACAAAAATAGAATCAGCATTTTTTAAGCCATTACATCAACACCTCTCATAATGGGAGTGGGGGAACGGATTTCGACAGCTGAACTATTTGCCGTCAGATTCCGTTCCCCCTATGTTTCTTACACAATAAGGTTCTAATATTGATCAGATTGAAGGAAGTTACTAGTCTCAATAGCCTAGTGGTCAGTACCATGACAATATTTTTTTAGCTTTGGGCAACCCGAGTTCAAGTCCAGGGTCGTCAAACTTTCTTGATACTATACTTTCCTATCATAATAAAAGGCAAAAAATATATTCTTTAAACTGATGCAAGTTAAGCTCCATCCACACACAAAATAGAATCAGCATTTTTTAAGTCATTACATCAACACCTCTCATAATGGGAGTGGGGGAACGGATTCCGACAGCTGTTTTTTTGCCGTTGGATTCCGTTCCCCCTATGTTTCTTACACAATAAGGTTCTAATATTGATCAAATTGAAAGAAGTTACTAGTCTCAATAGCCTAGTGGTCAGTTCCCTGACAATATTTTTTTTAGCTTTGGGCAACCCGAGTTCAAGTCCAGGGTCGTCGAACTTTCTTGATACTTTACTTTACTATCATAATAAAAGGCAAAAAATATATTCTTTAAACTGATGCAAGTTAAGCTCCATCCACACACAAAATAGAATCAGCATTTTTTAAGTCATTACATCAACACCTCTCATAATGGGAGTGGGGGAACGGATTCTCACAACTGTTTTTCTTTTTGCCGTCGGATTCTGTTCCCCCCATATTTCTGACACACTGAGGTTCTTATATTTATCAAACTGATGCTGTTTAAGCTCCATACACTCACAAAAATAGAATCAGCATTTTTTAAGCCATTACATCAACACCTCTCATAATGGGAGTGGGGGAACGGATTTCGATAGCTGTTTTTTTGCCATCGGATTCCGTTCCCCCTATGTTTCTTACACAATAAGGTTCTAATATTTATTGAATTGTAGCATTTAGCTATCCTCAATAGCCTAGTGGTCAGTCCCCTGACAATTTTTTTTTAGCTTTGGGGCGACCCGAGTTCAATTCCCGGGTCATCGAACTTTCTTGATACTATACTTTCCTATCATAATAAAAGGCAAAAAATATATTCTTTAAACTGTTGCAAGTAAAAGAGGAAATTCAAGAAGTAAAAGAGACCAGATATCTGGGAATTATTCTTGACAACAACCTTAAATTTCAAAGTCAAGTCAAAAATGTTTGTAAAAAGGTCAAATCCAACTTGAATTGTTTATGTTTTATCAGGAGGGATCTGTCTCAGCAGGCCGCCCTGTTATACATGCATGCAATGATTTTTTTTCACATCTGTCTTACTGCGTCACATCCTGGTCACAAACCTCTCCGTCCACACTCAAGCCGGCTGTTTCAGTGTAAAAACAGGCAGTCAAGGTATTTGCCAGAAAACCTATGAGATCACATCACTGTGATATCATTCATAGACATAATCTTTTTACTTTTGAAAACTTTATACATTTTAGTACTCTTAAATTGGTTTTTAAATGTTTGAACAGTCATGTGTCGCCGCTGTTTTCTGCTCTCATTATTAGCCGTCAGGGCTCACTTAGACCCTCCACCAGAGCCTCAGTCAGTGGGGACTGTGTTCTTCCAAGATTTACAAAATCTTTTGGTCAGTCCAGTTTCTCTTTTAATGGATCGAGACTATGGAACTCTCTGCCCACTAACTTAAAATTGCAGACAGACATGATCAGCTTTAACAGAAGTCTGAAACAATGGCTGAAGTCAAGTCAAAGCTGCACACATGGTAATGCTTATTGAAATATATTTTGATGATGTGTATTGTTTACCCTCTTAAATATTGTACTGTTTTGCATTGTGTTTTATATACTGTATTTTGTTGTGTTTTGTGAAATGTGTAGCCTCCTCTGGACAAGTGTTGCAAATTAGCAGTTTTGCTATAACACTAAAAACAATGTATCTGGTTTGTCCAATGCAGTTGTTATGTCCATATCAAAAAAAAAAAAAAAAAAAAAAAAAGTTAAGCTCCATCCACACACAAAATAGAATCAGCATTTTTTAAGCCATTACATCAACACCTCTCATAATGGGAGTGGGGGAACGGATTTCGACAGCTGAACTATTTGCCGTCGGATTCCGTTCCCCCTATGTTTCGTACACAATAAGGTTCTAATATTTATCAAATTGAAGGAAGTTACTAGTCTCAATAGCCTAGTTGTCAGTACCCTGACAATATTTTTTTAGCTTTGGGCAACCCGAGTTCAAGTCCAGGGTCGTCGAACTTTCTTGATACTATACTTTCCTATCATAATAAAAGGCAAAAAATATATTCTTTAAACTGTTGCAAGTTAAGCTCCATCCACACACAAAATAGAATCAGCATTCCTTAAGCCATTACATCAACACCTCTCATAATGGGAGTGGGGGAACGGATTTCGACAGCTGAACTATTTGCCGTCGGATTCCGTTCCCCCTATGTTTCGTACACAATAAGGTTCTAATATTTATCAAATTGAAGGAAGTTACTATTCTCAATAGCCTAGTGGTCAGTCCCCTGACAATTTTTTTTTTTTTTGCTTTGGGGCGACCCGAGTTCAAGTCCCGGGTCATCGAACTTTCTTGATACTATACTTTCCTATCATAATAAAAGGCAAAAAATATATTCTTTAAACTGTTGCAAGTTAAGCTCCATCCACACACAAAATAGAATCAGCATTGTTTAAGCCATTACATCAACACCTCTCATAATGGGAGAGGGGGAACGGATTCCGACAGCTGTTTTTTTGCCGTCGGATTCCGTTCCCCCTATGTTTCTTACACAATAAGGTTCTAATATTTATTGAATTGTAGCATTTTGCTATCGTCAATAGCCTAGTGGTCAGTCCCCTGACAATATTTTTTTTTAGCTTTGGGGCGACCCGAGTTCAAGTCCCGGGTCATCAAACTTTCTTGATACTATACTTTCCTATCCTAATAAAAGGCAAAAAATATATTCTTTAAACTGTTGCAAGTTAAGCTCCATCCACACACAAAATAGAATCAGCATTTTTTAAGCCATTACATCAACACCTCTCATAATGGGAGTGGGGGAACGGATTCCGACAGCTGAACTATTTGCCGTCGGATTCCATTCCCCCTATGTTTCGTACACAATAAGGTTCTAATATTGATCAAATTGAAGGAAGTTACTAGTCTCAATAGCCTAGTGGTCAGTACCCTGACAATATTTTTTTTAGCTTTGGGCAACCCGAGTTCAAGTCCAGGGTCGTCGAACTTTCTTGATACTATACTTTCCTATCATAATAAAAGGCAAAAAATATATTTTTTAAACTGATGCAAGTTAAGCTCCATCCACACACAAAATAGAATCAGCATTGTTTAAGTCATTACATCAACACCTCTCATAATGGGAGTGGGGGAACGGATTTCGACAGCTGAACTATTTGCCGTCGGATTCCGTTCCCCCTATGTTTCTTACACAATAAGGTTCTAATATTTATTAAATTGTAGCATTTTGCTAGCTGCATTAGCCTAGTGGTCAGTCCCCTGACAATATTTTTTTTTAGCTTTGGGGCGACCCGAGTTCAAGTCCCGGGTCATCGAACTTTCTTGATACTATACTTTCCTATCATAATAAAAGGCAAAAAATATATTCTTTAAACTGTTGCAAGTTAAGCTCCATCCACACACAAAATAGAATCAGCATTTTTTAAGCCATTACATCAACACCTCTCATAATGGGAGTGGGGGAACGGATTCTGACAACTGTTTTTCTTTTTGCCGTCGGATTCTGTTCCCCCCATATTTCTGACACACTGAGGTTCTTATATTTATCAAACTGATGCTGTTTAAGCTCCATACACTCACAAAAATAGAATCAGCATTTTTTAAGCCATTACATCAACACCTCTCATAATGGGAGTGGGGGAACGGATTTCGACAGCTGAACTATTTGCCGTCGGATTCCGTTCCCCCTATGTTTCTTACACAATAAGGTTCTAATATTGATCAAATTGAAGGAAGTTACTAGTCTCAATAGCCTAGTGGTCAGTACCCTGACAATATTTTTTTAGCTTTGGGCAACCCGAGTTCAAGTCCAGGGTCGTCGAACTTTCTTGATACTATACTTTCCTATCATAATAAAAGGCAAAAAATATATTCTTTAAACTGATGCAAGTTAAGCTCCATCCACACACAAAATAGAATCAGCATTGTTTAAGTCATTACATCAACACCTCTCATAATGGGAGTGGGGAACGGATTCCGACAGCTGTTTTTTTGCCGTCGGATTCCGTTCCCCCTATGTTTCTTACACAATAAGGTTCTAATATTTATTAAATTGTAGCATTTTGCTAGCCTCATTAGCCTAGTGGTCAGTCCCCTGACAATATTTTTTTTTAGCTTTGGGGCGACCCGAGTTCAAGTCCCGGGTCATCGAACTTTCTTGATACTATACTTTCCTATCATAATAAAAGGCAAAAAATATATTCTTTAAACTGTTGCAAGTTAAGCTCCATCCACACACAAAATAGAATCAGCATTTTTTAAGCCATTACATCAACACCTCTCATAATGGGAGTGGGGGAACGGATTCTGACAACTGTTTTTCTTTTTGCCGTCGGATTCTGTTCCCCCCATATTTCTGACACACTGAGGTTCTTATATTTATCAAACTGATGCTGTTTAAGCTCTATACACTCACAAAAATAGAATCAGCATTTTTTAAGCCATTACATCAACACCTCTCATAATGGGAGTGGGGGAACGGATTTCGACAGCTGAACTATTTGCCGTCAGATTCCGTTCCCCCTATGTTTCTTACACAATAAGGTTCTAATATTGATCAGATTGAAGGAAGTTACTAGTCTCAATAGCCTAGTGGTCAGTACCATGACAATATTTTTTTAGCTTTGGGCAACCCGAGTTCAAGTCCAGGGTCGTCAAACTTTCTTGATACTATACTTTCCTATCATAATAAAAGGCAAAAAATATATTCTTTAAACTGATGCAAGTTAAGCTCCATCCACACACAAAATAGAATCAGCATTGTTTAAGTCATTACATCAACACCTCTCATAATGGGAGTGGGGGAACGGATTCCGACAGCTGTTTTTTTGCCGTCGGATTCCGTTCCCCCTATGTTTCTTACACAATAAGGTTCTAATATTTATTAAATTGTAGCATTTTGCTAGCCTCATTAGACTAGTGGTCAGTCCCCTGACAATATTTTTTTTTAGCTTTGGGGCGACCCGAGTTCAAGTCCCGGGTCATCGAACTTTCTTGATACTATACTTTCCTATCATAATAAAAGGCAAAAAATATATTCTTTAAACTGTTGCAAGTTAAGCTCCATCCACACACAAAATAGAATCAGCATTTTTTAAGCCATTACATCAACACCTCTCATAATGGGAGTGGGGGAACGGATTCTGACAACTGTTTTTCTTTTTGCCGTCGGATTCTGTTCCCCCCATATTTCTGACACACTGAGGTTCTTATATTTATCAAACTGATGCTGTTTAAGCTCTATACACTCACAAAAATAGAATCAGCATTTTTTAAGCCATTACATCAACACCTCTCATAATGGGAGTGGGGGAACGGATTTCGACAGCTGAACTATTTGCCGTCAGATTCCGTTCCCCCTATGTTTCTTACACAATAAGGTTCTAATATTGATCAGATTGAAGGAAGTTACTAGTCTCAATAGCCTAGTGGTCAGTACCATGACAATATTTTTTTAGCTTTGGGCAACCCGAGTTCAAGTCCAGGGTCGTCAAACTTTCTTGATACTATACTTTCCTATCATAATAAAAGGCAAAAAATATATTCTTTAAACTGATGCAAGTTAAGCTCCATCCACACACAAAATAGAATCAGCATTGTTTAAGTCATTACATCACCACCTCTCATAATGGGAGTGGGGGAACGGATTCCGACAGCTGTTTTTTTGCCGTCGGATTCCGTTCCCCCTATGTTTCTTACACAATAAGGTTCTAATATTTATTAAATTGTAGCATTTTGCTAGCCTCATTAGCCTAGTGGTCAGTCCCCTGACAATATTTTTTTTTAGCTTTGGGGCGACCCGAGTTCAAGTCCCGGGTCATCGAACTTTCTTGATACTATACTTTCCTATCATAATAAAAGGCAAAAAATATATTCTTTAAACTGATGCAAGTTAAGCTCCATCCACACACAAAATAGAATCAGCATTTTTTAAGTCATTACATCAACACCTCTCATAATGGGAGTGGGGGAACGGATTCTGACAACTGTTTTTCTTTTTGCCGTCGGATTCTGTTCCGCCCATATTTCTGACACACTGAGGTTCTTATATTTATCAAACTGATGCTGTTTAAGCTCTATACACTCACACAAATAGAATCAGCATTTTTTAAGCCATTACATCAACACCTCTCATAATGGGAGTGGGAGAACGGATTTCGACAGCTGAACTATTTGCCGTCAGATTCCGTTCCCCCTATGTTTCTTACACAATAAGGTTCTAATATTGATCAAATTGAAGGAAGTTACTAGTCTCAATAGCCTAGTGGTCAGTACCATGACAATATTTTTTTAGCTTTGGGCAACCCGAGTTCAAGTCCAGGGTCGTCAAACTTTCTTGATACTATACTTTCCTATCATAATAAAAGGCAAAAAATATATTCTTTAAACTGATGCAAGTTAAGCTCCATCCACACACAAAATAGAATCAGCATTGTTTAAGTCATTACATCAACACCTCTCATAATGGGAGTGGGGAACGGATTCCGACAGCTGTTTTTTTGCCGTCGGATTCCGTTCCCCCTATGTTTCTTACACAATAAGGTTCTAATATTTATTAAATTGTAGCATTTTGCTAGCCTCATTAGCCTAGTGGTCAGTCCCCTGACAATATTTTTTTTTAGCTTTGGGGCGACCCGAGTTCAAGTCCCGGGTCATCGAACTTTCTTGATACTATACTTTCCTATCATAATAAAAGGCAAAAAATATATTCTTTAAACTGTTGCAAGTTAAGCTCCATCCACACACAAAATAGAATCAGCATTTTTTAAGCCATTACATCAACACCTCTCATAATGGGAGTGGGGGAACGGATTCTGACAACTGTTTTTCTTTTTGCCGTCGGATTCTGTTCCCCCCATATTTCTGACACACTGAGGTTCTTATATTTATCAAACTGATGCTGTTTAAGCTCTATACACTCACACAAATAGAATCAGCATTTTTTAAGCCATTACATCAACACCTCTCATAATGGGAGTGGGAGAACGGATTTCGACAGCTGAACTATTTGCCGTCAGATTCCGTTCCCCCTATGTTTCTTACACAATAAGGTTCTAATATTGATCAAATTGAAGGAAGTTACTAGTCTCAATAGCCTAGTGGTCAGTACCCTGAGAATATTTTTTTTTAGCTTTGGGCAACCCGAGTTCAAGTCCAGGGTCGTCGAACTTTCTTGATACTATACTTTCCTATCATAATAAAAGGCAAAAAATATATTCTTTAAACTGATGCAAGTTAAGCTCCATCCACACACAAAATAGAATCAGCATTTTTTAAGTCATTACATCAACACCTCTCATAATGGGAGTGGGGGAACGGATTCCGACAGCTGTTTTTTTGCCGTTGGATTGCGTTCCCCCTATGTTTCTTACACAATAAGGTTCTAATATTTATTAAATTGTAGCATTTTGCTAGCCTCATTAGCCTAGTGGTCAGTCCCCTGACAATATTTTTTTTTAGCTTTGGGGCGACCCGAGTTCAAGTCCCGGGTCATCGAACTTTCTTGATACTATACTTTCCTATCATAATAAAAGGCAAAAAATATATTCTTTAAACTGTTGCAAGTTAAGCTCCATCAAAACACAAAATAGAATCAGCATTTTTTAAGCCATTACATCAACACCTCTCATAATGGGAGTGGGGGAACGGATTCTGACAACTGTTTTTCTTTTTGCCGTCGGATTCTGTTCCCCCCATATTTCTGACACACTGAGGTTCTTATATTTATCAAACTGATGCTGTTTAAGCTCTATACACTCACAAAAATAGAATCAGCATTTTTTAAGCCATTACATCAACACCTCTCATAATGGGAGTGGGGGAACGGATTTCGACAGCTGAACTATTTGCCGTCAGATTCCGTTCCCCCTATGTTTCTTACACAATAAGGTTCTAATATTGATCAGATTGAAGGAAGTTACTAGTCTCAATAGCCTAGTGGTCAGTACCATGACAATATTTTTTTAGCTTTGGGCAACCCGAGTTCAAGTCCAGGGTCGTCAAACTTTCTTGATACTATACTTTCCTATCATAATAAAAGGCAAAAAATATATTCTTTAAACTGATGCAAGTTAAGCTCCATCCACACACAAAATAGAATCAGCATTGTTTAAGTCATTACATCAACACCTCTCATAATGGGAGTGGGGGAACGGATTCCGACAGCTGTTTTTTTGCCGTCGGATTCCGTTCCCCCTATGTTTCTTACACAATAAGGTTCTAATATTGATCAAATTGAAGGAAGTTATTAGTCTCAATAGCCTAGTGGTCAGTACCCTGACAATATTTTTTTTAGCTTTGGGCAACCCGAGTTCAAGTCCAGGGTCGTCGAACTTTCTTGATACTATACTTTCCTATCATAATAAAAGGCAAAAAATATATTCTTTAAACTGATGCAAGTTAAGCTCCATCCAAACACAAAATAGAATCAGCATTTTTTAAGCCATTACATCAACACCTCTCATAATGGGAGTGGGGGAACGGATTCTGACAACTGTTTTTCTTTTTGCCGTCGGATTCTGTTCCCCCCATATTTCTGACACACTGAGGTTCTTATATTTATCAAACTGATGCTGTTTAAGCTCCATACACTCACAACAATAGAATCAGCATTTTTTAAGCCATTACATCAACACCTCTCATAATGGGAGTGGGGGAACGGATTCTGACAACTGTTTTTCTTTTTGCCGTCGGATTCTGTTCCCCCCATATTTCTGACACACTGAGGTTCTTATATTTATCAAACTGATGCTGTTTAAGCTCTATACACTCACAAAAATAGAATCAGCATTTTTTAAGCCATTACATCAACACCTCTCATAATGGGAGTGGGGGAACGGATTTCGACAGCTGAACTATTTGCCGTCAGATTCCGTTCCCCCTATGTTTCTTACACAATAAGGTTCTAATATTGATCAAATTGAAGGAAGTTACTAGTCTCAATAGCCTAGTGGTCAGTACCCTGACAATATTTTTTTTAGCTTTGGGCAACCCGAGTTCAAGTCCAGGGTCGTCGAACTTTCTTGATACTATACTTTCCTATCATAATAAAAGGCAAAAAATATATTCTTTAAACTGATGCAAGTTAAGCTCCATCCACACACAAAATAGAATCAGCATTTTTTAAGTCATTACATCAACATCTCTCATAATGGGAGTGGGGGAACGGATTCCGACAGCTGTTTTTTTGCCGTCGGATTCCGTTCCCCCTATGTTTCTTACACAATAAGGTTCTAATATTTATTAAATTGCAGCATTTTACTAGCCTCAGTAGCCTAGTTGTCAGTCCCCTGACAATATTTTTTTTTAGCTTTGGGGCGACCCGAGTTCAAGTCCCGGGTCATCGATCTTTCTTGATACTATACTTTCCTATCATAATAAAAGGCAAAAAATATATTCTTTAAACTGTTGCAAGTTAAGCTCCATCCACACACAAAATAGAATCAGCATTTTTTAAGCCATTACATCAACACCTCTCATAATGGGAGTGGGGGAACGGATTCCGACAGCAGTTTTTTTGCCGTCGGATTCCGTTCCCCCTATGTTTCTTACACAATAAGGTTCTAATATTGATCAAATTGAAGGAAGTTACTATTCTCAATAGCCTAGTGGTCAGTACCCTGAGAATATTTTTTTTTAGCTTTGTGCAACCCGAGTTCAAGTCCAGGGTCGTCGAACTTTCTTGATACTATACTTTCCTATCATAATAAAAGGCAAAAAATATATTCTTTAAACTGATGCAAGTTAAGCTCCATCCAAACACAAAATAGAATCAGCATTTTTTTAAGCCATTACATCAACACCTCTCATAATGGGAGTGGGGGAACGGATTCTGACAACTGTTTTTCTTTTTGCCGTCGGATTCTGTTCCCCCCATATTTCTGACACACTGAGGTTCTTATATTTATCAAACTGATGCTGTTTAAGCTCTATACACTCACAAAAATAGAATCAGCATTTTTTAAGCCATTACATCAACACCTCTCATAATGGGAGTGGGGGAACGGATTTCGACAGCTGAACTATTTGCCGTCGGATTCCGTTCCCCCTATGTTTCTTACACAATAAGGTTCTAATATTGATCAGATTGAAGGAAGTTACTAGTCTCAATAGCCTAGTGGTCAGTACCCTGACAATATTTTTTTTAGCTTTGGGCAACCCGAGTTCAAGTCCAGGGTCGTCGAACTTTCTTGATACTATACTTTCCTATCATAATAAAAGGCAAAAAATATATTCTTTAAACTGATGCAAGTTAAGCTCCATCCACACACAAAATAGAATCAGCATTTTTTAAGTCATTACATCAACACCTCTCATAATGGGAGTGGGGGAACGGATTCCGACAGCTGTTTTTTTGCCGTTGGATTCCGTTCCCCCTATGTTTCTTACACAATAAGGTTCTAATATTGATCAAATTGAAAGAAGTTACTAGTCTCAATAGCCTAGTGGTCAGTTCCCTGACAATATTTTTTTTAGCTTTGGGCAACCCGAGTTCAAGTCCAGGGTCGTCGAACTTTCTTGATACTTTACTTTACTATCATAATAAAAGGCAAAAAATATATTCTTTAAACTGATGCAAGTTAAGCTCCATCCACACACAAAATAGAATCAGCATTTTTTAAGTCATTACATCAACACCTCTCATAATGGGAGTGGGGGAACGGATTCTCACAACTGTTTTTCTTTTTGCCGTCGGATTCTGTTCCCCCCATATTTCTGACACACTGAGGTTCTTATATTTATCAAACTGATGCTGTTTAAGCTCCATACACTCACAAAAATAGAATCAGCATTTTTTAAGCCATTACATCAACACCTCTCATAATGGGAGTGGGGGAACGGATTTCGATAGCTGTTTTTTTTGCCATCGGATTCCGTTCCCCCTATGTTTCTTACACAATAAGGTTCTAATATTTATTGAATTGTAGCATTTAGCTATCCTCAATAGCCTAGTGGTCAGTCCCCTGACAATTTTTTTTTAGCTTTGGGGCGACCCGAGTTCAATTCCCGGGTCATCGAACTTTCTTGATACTATACTTTCCTATCATAATAAAAGGCAAAAAAAATATATTCTTTAAACTGTTGCAAGTAAAAGAGGAAATTCAAGAAGTAAAAGAGACCAGATATCTGGGAATTATTCTTGACAACAACCTTAAATTTCAAAGTCAAGTCAAAAATGTTTGTAAAAAGGTCAAATCCAACTTGAATTGTTTATGTTTTATCAGGAGGGATCTGTCTCAGCAGGCCGCCCTGTTATACATGCATGCAATGATTTTTTTTCACATCTGTCTTACTGCGTCACATCCTGGTCACAAACCTCTCCGTCCACACTCAAGCCGGCTGTTTCAGTGTAAAAACAGGCAGTCAAGGTATTTGCCAGAAAACCTATGAGATCACATCACTGTGATATCATTCATAGACATAATCTTTTTACTTTTGAAAACTTTATACATTTTAGTACTCTTAAATTGGTTTTTAAATGTTTGAACAGTCATGTGTCGCCGCTGTTTTCTGCTCTCATTATTAGCCGTCAGGGCTCACTTAGACCCTCCACCAGAGCCTCAGTCAGTGGGGACTGTGTTCTTCCAAGATTTACAAAATCTTTTGGTCAGTCCAGTTTCTCTTTTAATGGATCGAGACTATGGAACTCTCTGCCCACTAACTTAAAATTGCAGACAGACATGATCAGCTTTAACAGAAGTCTGAAACAATGGCTGAAGTCAAGTCAAAGCTGCACACATGGTAATGCTTATTGAAATATATTTTGATGATGTGTATTGTTTACCCTCTTAAATATTGTACTGTTTTGCATTGTGTTTTATATACTGTATTTTGTTGTGTTTTGTGAAATGTGTAGCCTCCTCTGGACAAGTGTTGCAAATTAGCAGTTTTGCTATAACACTAAAAACAATGTATCTGGTTTGTCCAATGCAGTTGTTATGTCCATATCAAAAAAAAAAAAAAAAAAAAAAAAAGTTAAGCTCCATCCACACACAAAATAGAATCAGCATTTTTTAAGCCATTACATCAACACCTCTCATAATGGGAGTGGGGGAACGGATTTCGACAGCTGAACTATTTGCCGTCGGATTCCGTTCCCCCTATGTTTCGTACACAATAAGGTTCTAATATTTATCAAATTGAAGGAAGTTACTAGTCTCAATAGCCTAGTTGTCAGTACCCTGACAATATTTTTTTAGCTTTGGGCAACCCGAGTTCAAGTCCAGGGTCGTCGAACTTTCTTGATACTATACTTTCCTATCATAATAAAAGGCAAAAAATATATTCTTTAAACTGTTGCAAGTTAAGCTCCATCCACACACAAAATAGAATCAGCATTCCTTAAGCCATTACATCAACACCTCTCATAATGGGAGTGGGGGAACGGATTTCGACAGCTGAACTATTTGCCGTCGGATTCCGTTCCCCCTATGTTTCGTACACAATAAGGTTCTAATATTTATCAAATTGAAGGAAGTTACTATTCTCAATAGCCTAGTGGTCAGTCCCCTGACAATTTTTTTTTTTTTTTGCTTTGGGGCGACCCGAGTTCAAGTCCCGGGTCATCGAACTTTCTTGATACTATACTTTCCTATCATAATAAAAGGCAAAAAATATATTCTTTAAACTGTTGCAAGTTAAGCTCCATCCACACACAAAATAGAATCAGCATTGTTTAAGCCATTACATCAACACCTCTCATAATGGGAGAGGGGGAACGGATTCCGACAGCTGTTTTTTTGCCGTCGGATTCCGTTCCCCCTATGTTTCTTACACAATAAGGTTCTAATATTTATTGAATTGTAGCATTTTGCTAACGTCAATAGCCTAGTGGTCAGTCCCCTGACAATATTTTTTTTTAGCTTTGGGGCGACCCGAGTTCAAGTCCCGGGTCATCAAACTTTCTTGATACTATACTTTCCTATCCTAATAAAAGGCAAAAAATATATTCTTTAAACTGTTGCAAGTTAAGCTCCATCCACACACAAAATAGAATCAGCATTTTTTAAGCCATTACATCAACACCTCTCATAATGGGAGTGGGGGAACGGATTCCGACAGCTGAACTATTTGCCGTCGGATTCCATTCCCCCTATGTTTCGTACACAATAAGGTTCTAATATTGATCAAATTGAAGGAAGTTACTAGTCTCAATAGCCTAGTGGTCAGTACCCTGACAATATTTTTTTTAGCTTTGGGCAACCCGAGTTCAAGTCCAGGGTCGTCGAACTTTCTTGATACTATACTTTCCTATCATAATAAAAGGCAAAAAATATATTTTTTAAACTGATGCAAGTTAAGCTCCATCCACACACAAAATAGAATCAGCATTGTTTAAGTCATTACATCAACACCTCTCATAATGGGAGTGGGGGAACGGATTTCGACAGCTGAACTATTTGCCGTCGGATTCCGTTCCCCCTATGTTTCTTACACAATAAGGTTCTAATATTTATTAAATTGTAGCATTTTGCTAGCTGCATTAGCCTAGTGGTCAGTCCCCTGACAATATTTTTTTTTAGCTTTGGGGCGACCCGAGTTCAAGTCCCGGGTCATCGAACTTTCTTGATACTATACTTTCCTATCATAATAAAAGGCAAAAAATATATTCTTTAAACTGTTGCAAGTTAAGCTCCATCCACACACAAAATAGAATCAGCATTTTTTAAGCCATTACATCAACACCTCTCATAATGGGAGTGGGGGAACGGATTCTGACAACTGTTTTTCTTTTTGCCGTCGGATTCTGTTCCCCCCATATTTCTGACACACTGAGGTTCTTATATTTATCAAATTGATGCTGTTTAAGCTCCATACACTCACAAAAATAGAATCAGCATTTTTTAAGCCATTACATCAACACCTCTCATAATGGGAGTGGGGGAACGGATTTCGACAGCTGAACTATTTGCCGTCGGATTCCGTTCCCCCTATGTTTCTTACACAATAAGGTTCTAATATTGATCAAATTGAAGGAAGTTACTAGTCTCAATAGCCTAGTGGTCAGTACCCTGACAATATTTTTTTAGCTTTGGGCAACCCGAGTTCAAGTCCAGGGTCGTCGAACTTTCTTGATACTATACTTTCCTATCATAATAAAAGGCAAAAAATATATTCTTTAAACTGATGCAAGTTAAGCTCCATCCACACACAAAATAGAATCAGCATTGTTTAAGTCATTACATCAACACCTCTCATAATGGGAGTGGGGAACGGATTCCGACAGCTGTTTTTTTGCCGTCGGATTCCGTTCCCCCTATGTTTCTTACACAATAAGGTTCTAATATTTATTAAATTGTAGCATTTTGCTAGCCTCATTAGCCTAGTGGTCAGTCCCCTGACAATATTTTTTTTTAGCTTTGGGGCGACCCGAGTTCAAGTCCCGGGTCATCGAACTTTCTTGATACTATACTTTCCTATCATAATAAAAGGCAAAAAATATATTCTTTAAACTGTTGCAAGTTAAGCTCCATCCACACACAAAATAGAATCAGCATTTTTTAAGCCATTACATCAACACCTCTCATAATGGGAGTGGGGGAACGGATTCTGACAACTGTTTTTCTTTTTGCCGTCGGATTCTGTTCCCCCCATATTTCTGACACACTGAGGTTCTTATATTTATCAAACTGATGCTGTTTAAGCTCCATACACTCACAAAAATAGAATCAGCATTTTTTAAGCCATTACATCAACACCTCTCATAATGGGAGTGGGGGAACGGATTCTGACAACTGTTTTTCTTTTTGCCGTCGGATTCTGTTCCCCCCATATTTCTGACACACTGAGGTTCTTATATTTATCAAACTGATGCTGTTTAAGCTCTATATACTCACAAAAATAGAATCAGCATTTTTTAAGCCATTACATCAACACCTCTCATAATGGGAGTGGGGGAACGGATTTCGACAGCTGAACTATTTGCCGTCGGATTCCGTTCCCCCTATGTTTCTTACACAATAAGGTTCTAATATTGATCAAATTGAAGGAAGTTATTAGTCTCAATAGCCTAGTGGTCAGTACCCTGACAATATTTTTTTTAGCTTTGGGCAACCCGAGTTCAAGTCCAGGGTCGTTGAACTTTCTTGATACTATACTTTCCTATCATAATAAAAGGCAAAAAATATATTCTTTAAACTGATGCAAGTTAAGCTCCATCCACACACAAAATAGAATCAGCATTTTTTAAGTCATTACATACACACCTCTCATAATGGGAGTGGGGGAACGGATTCCGACAGCTGTTTTTTTGCCGTTGGATTCCGTTCCCCCTATGTTTCTTACACAATAAGGTTCTAATATTGATCAAATTGAAGGAAGTTTCTAGTCTCAATAGCCTAGTGGTCAGTACCCTGACAATAATTTTTTAGCTTTGGGCAACCCGAGTTCAAGTCCAGGGTCGTCGAACTTTCTTGATACTATACTTTCCTATCATAATAAAAGGCAAAAAATATATTCTTTAAACTGATGCAAGTTAAGCTCCATCCACACACAAAATAGAATCAGCATTTTTTAAGTCATTACATCAACACCTCTCATAATGGGAGTGGGGGAACGGATTCTGACAACTGTTTTTCTTTTTGCCGTCAGATTCTGTTCCCCCCATGTTTCTGACACACTGAGGTTCTTATATTTATCAAACTGATGCTGTTTAAGCTCCATACACTAACAAAAATAGAATCAGCATTTTTTAAGCCATTACATCAACCTCTCTCATACCCCTTTTCCACCAAGGCAGAGCTGGTGCTGGTTCGGAGCCAGAGCCTAGTTTCAAATCGGTTCTTTGTTTTTCCACCGCCAAAGCACCAGCTCCGAACCAGTAAAACTGGTTCTTAAGTAGCACCAAATCATTGCAGGGTCTAGAACGGAGCCAAGAAAGAACCGCTTGCGTCAGAGGCTGGGGGCGGGGTTACCGTGGCCAACAAGACTGAAGAGAAACTTGTGACCGCCATTTTTAAATAGCAGCTAGTCGAGCTAATAGCAGCTCGATTATAATATCCGTCTATGTAAGTTACGGCGAGCTGCACGAACGCGTTGGATTCGCCGTGTTTGGATGCCGATTTATTTTCGCAAACCCATGAGCATCCATAGTAACGCAACGTCTATTATTGTTGATGCCTTGTTCGAGATGCATCGGAGCAGCGTGGACCGATCAGAGCTGCGGGAGTGTTTGGAGATCATACGACTCCTTGTGCTTTTTGATCGCTTTCGCAGTGCTTTGATTTCATGTGCTGATCGTTCTGCGAGAAGCCGATGCATCTCGAACAAGTCTGGTGTGTTTGTGTTTGGCGCTGCCGCACGCGCGTTGCTGAGCAACATGATACGTATGCAGTGACGTAAGATATAGCTCTGTTGTGGCTCTCTGGCCGGTGGAAACGCAAACCGGTTCTTAGTAAACTCGTCAGTCGAACCAACTCCGAACTGGCAATAGCTCTAGCTCTGAACCAGCACCCGGTTCTTGTTGGTGGAAAAGGGGTATCATAATGGGAGTGGGGGAACGGATTTCGACAGCTGAACTATTTGCCGTCGGATTCCGTTCCCCCTATGTTTCTTACACAATAAGGTTCTAATATTGATCAAATTGAAGGAAGTTACTAGTCTCAATAGCCTAGTGGTCAGTACCCAGACAATATTTTTTTTAGCTTTGGGCAACCCGAGTTCAAGTCCAGGGTCGTCGAACTTTCTTGATACTATACTTTACTATCATAATAAAAGGCAAAAAATATATTCTTTAAACTGATGCAAGTTAAGCTCCATCCACACACAAAATAGAATCAGCATTTTTTAAGTCATTACATCAACACCTCTCATAATGGGAGTGGGGGAACGGATTCTGACAACTGTTTTTCTTTTTGCCGTCAAATTCTGTTCCCCCCATATTTCTGACACACTGAGGTTCTTATATTTATCAAACTGATGCTGTTTAAGCTCCATACACTCACAAAAATAGAATCAGCATTTTTTAAGCCATTACATCAACACCTCTCATAATGGGAGTGGGGGAACGGATTTCGACAGCTGTTTTTTTGCCGTCGGATTCCGTTCCCCCTATGTTTCTTACACAATAAGGTTCTAATATTTATTGAATTGTAGCATTTAGCTATCCTCAATAGCCTAGTGGTCAGTCCCCTGACAATTTTTTTTTAGCTTTGGGGCGACCCGAGTTCAATTCCCGGGTCATCGAACTTTCTTGATACTATACTTTCCTATCATAATAAAAGGCAAAAAATATATTCTTTAAACTGTTGCAAGTTAAGCTCCATCCACACACAAAATAGAATCAGCATTTTTTAAGCCATTACATCAACACCTCTCATAATGGGAGTGGGTGAACGGATTTCGACAGCTGAACTATTTGCCGTCGGATTCCGTTCCCCCTATGTTTCGTACACAATAAGGTTCTAATATTTATCAAGTGGAAGGAAGTTGCTAGTCTCAATAGCCTAGTGGTCAGTCCCCTGACAATTTTTTTTTTAGCTATGGGGCGACCCGAGTTCAAGTCCCGGGTCATCAAACTTTCTTGATACTATACTTTCCTATCATAATAAAAGGCAAAAAATATATTCTTTAAACTGTTGCAAGTTAAGCTCCATCCACACACAAAATAGAATCAGCATTTTTTAAGCCATTACATCAACACCTCTCATAATGGGAGTGGGGGAACGGATTCCGACAGCTGTTTTTTTTGCCGTCGGATTCTGTTCCCCCTATGTTTCTCACACAATAAGGTTCTAATATTTATTAAATTGCAGCATTTTACTAGCCTCAGTAGCCTAGTGGTCAGTCCCCTGACAATATTTTTTTTTAGCTTTGGGGCGACCCGAGTTCAAGTCCCGGGTCATCGATCTTTCTTGATACTATACTTTCCTATCATAATAAAAGGCAAAAAATATATTCTTTAAACTGTTGCAAGTTAAGCTCCATCCACACACAAAATAGAATCAGCATTTTTTAAGCCATTACATCAACACCTCTCATAATGGGAGTGGGGGAACGGATTCTGACAACTGTTTTTCTTTTTGCCGTCGGATTCTGTTCCCCCCATATTTCTGACACACTGAGGTTCTTATATTTATCAAACTGATGCTGTTTAAGCTCCATACACTCACAAAAATAGAATCAGCATTTTTTAAGCCATTACATCAACACCTCTCATAATGGGAGTGGGGGAACAGATTTCGACAGCTGAACTATTTGCCGTCGGATTCCGTTCCCCCTATGTTTCTTACACAATAAGGTTCTAATATTGATCAAATTGAAGGAGGACACTAGTCTCAATAGCCTAGTGGTCAGTACTATGACAATATTGTTTTAGCTTTGGGCAACCCGAGTTCAAGTCCAGGGTCGTCAAACTTTCTTGATACTATACTTTCCTATCATCATAAAAGGCAAAAAATATATTCTTTAAACTGATGCAAGTTAAGCTCCATCCACACACAAAATAGAATCAGCATTGTTTAAGTCATTACATCAACACCTCTCATAATGGGAGTGGGGGAACGGATTCCGACAGCTGTTTTTTTGCCGTCGGATTCCGTTCCCCCTATGTTTCTTACACAATAAGGTTCTAATATTTATTAAATTGTAGCATTTTGCTAGCCGCATTAGCCTAGTGGTCAGTCCCCTGACAATATTTTTTTTTAGCTTTGGGGCGACCCGAGTTCAAGTCCCGGGTCATCGAACTTTCTTGATACTATACTTTCCTATCATAATAAAAGGCAAAAAATATATTCTTTAAACTGTTGCAAGTTAAGCTCCATCCACACACAAAATAGAATCAGCATTTTTTAAGCCATTACATCAACACCTCTCATAATGGGAGTGGGGGAACGGATTCTGACAACTGTTTTTCTTTTTGCCGTCGGATTCTGTTCCCCCCATATTTCTGACACACTGAGGTTCTTATATTTATCAAACTGATGCTGTTTAAGCTCCATACACTCACAAAAATAGAATCAGCATTTTTTAAGCCATTACATCAACACCTCTCATAATGGGAGTGGGGGAACGGATTTCGACAGCTGAACTATTTGCAGTCAAATTCCGTTCCCCCTATGTTTCTTACACAATAAGGTTCTAATATTGATCAAATTGAAGGAAGTTACTAGTCTCAATAGCCTAGTGGTCAGTCCCGTGACAATATTTTTTTTTAGCTTTGGGCAACTCGAGTTCAAGTCCAGGGTCGTCGAACTTTCTTGATACTATACTTTCCTATCATAATAAAAGGCAAAAATATATTCTTTAAACTGATGCAAGTTGAGCTCCATCCACACACAAAATAGAATCAGCATTTTTTAAGTGATTACATCAACACCTCTCATAATGGGAGTGGGGGAACGGATTCCGATAGCTGTATTTTTGCCGTCGGATTCCGTTCCCCCTATGTTTCTTACACAATAAGGTTCTAATATTTATTAAATTGTAGCATTTTGCTAGCCTCAGTAGCCTAGTGGTCAGTCCCCTGACAATATTTTTTTTTAGCTTTGGGGCGACCCGAGTTCAAGTCCCGGGTCATCGAACTTTCTTGATACTATACTTTCCTATCATAATAAAAGGCAAAAAATATATTCTTTAAACTGTTGCAAGTTAAGCTCCATCCACACACAAAATAGAATCAGCATTTTTTAAGCCATTACATCAACACCTCTCATAATGGGAGTGGGGGAACGGATTCCGACAGCTGTTTTTTTGCCGTCGGATTCCGTTCCCCCTATGTTTCTTACACAATAAGGTTCTAATATTGATCAAATTGAAGAAAGTTACTAGTCTCAATAGCCTAGTGGTCAGTACCCTGACAATATTTTTTTTTAGCTTTGGGCAACCCGAGTTCAAGTCCAGGGTCGTCGAACTTTCTTGATACTATACTTTCCTATCATAATAAAAGGCAAAAATATATTCTTTAAACTGATGCAAGTTAAGCTCCATCCAAACACAAAATAGAATCAGCATTTTTTAAGCCATTACATCAACACCTCTCATAATGGGAGTGGGGGAACGGATTCTGACAACTGTTTTTCTTTTTGCCGTCGGATTCTGTTCCCCCCATATTTCTGACACACTGAGGTTCTTTTATTTATCAAACTGATGCTGTTTAAGCTCCAGACACTCACAAAAATAGAATCAGCATTTTTTAAGCCATTACATCAACACCTCTCATAATGGGAGTGGGGGAACAGATTTCGACAGCTGAACTATTTGCCGTCAGATTCCGTTCCCCCTATGTTTCTTACACAATAAGGTTCTAATATTGATCAAATTGAAGGAGGATACTAGTCTCAATAGCCTAGTGGTCAGTACTATGACAATATTGTTTTAGCTTTGGGCAACCCGAGTTCAAGTCCAGGGTCGTCAAACTTTCTTGATACTATACTTTCCTATCATCATAAAAGGCAAAAAATATATTCTTTAAACTGATGCAAGTTGAGCTCCATCCACACACAAAATAGAATCAGCATTTTTTAAGTGATTACATCAACACCTCTCATAATGGGAGTGGGGGAACGGATTCCGATAGCTGTATTTTTGCCGTCGGATTCCGTTCCCCCTATGTTTCTTACACAATAAGGTTCTAATATTTATTAAATTGTAGCATTTTGCTAGCCTCAGTAGCCTAGTGGTCAGTCCCCTGACAATATTTCTTTTTAGCTTTGGGGCGACCCGAGTTCAAGTCCCGGGTCATCGAACTTTCTTGATACTATACTTTCCTATCATAATAAAAGGCAAAAAATATATTCTTTAAACTGTTGCAAGTTAAGCTCCATCCACACACAAAATAGAATCAGCATTTTTTAAGCCATTACATCAACACCTCTCATAATGGGAGTGGGGGAACGGATTCCGACAGCTGTTTTTTTGCCGTCGGATTCCGTTCCCCCTATGTTTCTTACACAATAAGGTTCTAATATTGATAAAATGGAAGAAAGTTACTAGTCTCAATAGCCTAGTGATCAGTACCCTGACAATATTTTTTTTTAGCTTTGGGCAACCCGAGTTCAAGTCCAGGGTCGTCGAACTTTCTTGATACTATACTTTCCTATCATAATAAAAGGCAAAAATATATTCTTTAAACTGATGCAAGTTAAGCTCCATCCAAACACAAAATAGAATCAGCATTTTTTAAGCCATTACATCAACACCTCTCATAATGGGAGTGGGGGAACGGATTCTGACAACTGTTTTCCTTTTTGCCGTCGGATTCTGTTCCCCCCATATTTCTGACACACTGAGGTTCTTATATTTATCAAACTGATGCTGTTTAAGCTCTATACACTCACAAAAATAGAATCAGCATTTTTTAAGCCATTACATCAACACCTCTCATAATGGGAGTGGGGGAACGGATTTCGACAGCTGAACTATTTGCCGTCAGATTCCGTTCCCCCTATGTTTCTTACACAATAAGGTTCTAATATTGATCAAATTGAAGGAAGTCACTAGTCTCAATAGCCTAGTGATCAGTACCATGACAATATTTTTTTAGCTTTGGGCAACCCGAGTTCAAGTCCAGGGTCGTCAAACTTTCTTGATACTATACTTTCCTATCATCATAAAAGGCAAAAAATATGTTCTTTAAACTGATGCAAGTTAAGCTCCATCCACACACAAAATAGAATCAGCATTTTTTAAGTCATTACATCAACACCTCTCATAATCGGAGTGGGGGAACGGATTCCGACAGCTGTTTTTTTGCCGTGGGATTCCGTTCCCCCTATGTTTCTTACACAATAAGGTTCTAATATTGATCAAATTGAAGGAAGTTACTAGTCTCAATAGCCTAGTGGTCAGTACCCTGACAATATTTTTTTAGCTTTGGGCAACCCGAGTTCAAGTCCAGGGTCGTCGAACTTTCTTGATACTATACTTTCCTATCATAATAAAAGGCAAAAAATATATTCTTTAAACTGATGCAAGTTAAGCTCCATCCACACACAAAATAGAATCAGCATTTTTTAAGCCATTACATCAACACCTCTCATAATGGGAGTGGGGGAACGGATTCTGACAACTGTTTTTCTTTTTGCCGTCGGATTCTGTTCCCCCCATATTTCTGACACACTGAGGTTCTTTTATTTATCAAACTGATGCTGTTTAAGCTCCAGACACTCACAAAAATAGAATCAGCATTTTTTAAGCCATTACATCAACACCTCTCATAATGGGAGTGGGGGAACGGATTCCGACAGCTGTTTTTTTGCCGTCGGATTCCGTTCCCCCTATGTTTCTTACACAATAAGGTTCTAATATTGATCAAATTGAAGGAAGTTACTAGTCTCAATAGCCTAGTGGTCAGTACCCTGACAATATTTTTTTTTAGCTTTGGGCAACCCGAGTTCAAGTCCAGGGTCGTCGAACTTTCTTGATACTATACTTTCCTATCATAATAAAAGGCAAAAAATATATTCTTTAAACTGATGCAAGTTAAGCTCCATCCACACACAAAATAGAATCAGCATTTTTTAAGCCATTACATCAACACCTCTCATAATGGGAGTGGGGGAACGGATTTCGACAGCTGAACTATTTGCCGTCGGATTCCGTTCCCCCTATGTTTCTTACACAATAAGGTTCTAATATTGATCAAATTAAAGAAAGTTACTAGTCTCAATATCCTAGTGGTCAGTACCCTGACAATATTTTTTTTAGCTTTGGGCAACCCGAGTTCAAGTCCAGGGTAGTCGAACTTTCTTGATACTATACTTTCCTATCATAATAAAAGGCAAAAAATATATTCTTTAAACTGATGCAAGTTAAGCTCCATCCACACAAAATAGAATCAGCATTTTTTAAGTCATTACATCAACACCTCTCATAATGGGAGTGGGGGAACGGATTCCGACAGCTGTTTTTTTGCCGTGGGATTCCGTTCCCCCTATGTTTCTTACACAATAAGGTTCTAATATTGATCAAATTGAAGGAAGCTACTAGTCTCACTAGCCTAGTGGTCAGTACCCTGACAATATTTTTTTAGCTTTGGGCAACCCGAGTTCAAGTCCAGGGTCATCGAACTTTCTTGATACTATACTTTCCTATCATAATAAAAGGCAAAAAATATATTCTTTAAACTGATGCAAGTTAAGCTCCATCCACACACAAAATAGAATCAGCATTGTTTAAGTCATTACATCAACACCTCTCATAATGGGAGTGGGGGAACGGATTCCGACAGCTGTTTTTTTGCCGTCGGATTCCGTTCCCCCTATGTTTCTTACACAATAAGGTTCTAATATTTATTGAATTGTAGCATTTAGCTATCCTCAATAGCCTAGTGGTCAGTCCCCTGACAATATTTTTTTTTAGCTTTGGGGCGACCCGAGTTCAAGTCCCGGGTCATCGAACTTTCTTGATACTATACTTTCCTATCATAATAAAAGGCAAAAAATATATTCTTTAAACTGTTGCAAGTTAAGCTCCATCCACACACAAAATAGAATCAGCATTTTTTTAAGCCATTACATCAACACCTCTCATAATGGGAGTGGGGGAACGGATTCTGACAACTGTTTTTCTTTTTGCCGTCGGATTCTGTTCCCCCCATATTTCTGACACACTGAGGTTCTTATATTTATCAAACTGATGCTGTTTAAGCTCTATACACTCACAAAAATAGAATCAGCATTTTTTAAGCCATTACATCAACACCTCTCATAATGGGAGTGGGGGAACGGATTTCGACAGCTGAACTATTTGCCGTCAGATTCCGTTCCCCCTATGTTTCTTACACAATAAGGTTCTAATATTGATCAAATTGAAGGAAGATACTAGTCTCAATAGCCTAGTGGTCAGTACCATGACAATATTTTTTTAGCTTTGGGCAACCCGAGTTCAAGTCCAGGGTCGTCAAACTTTCTTGATACTATACTTTCCTATCATCATAAAAGGCAAAAAATATGTTCTTTAAACTGATGCAAGTTAAGCTCCATCCACACACAAAATAGAATCAGCATTTTTTAAGTCATTACATCAACACCTCTCATAATGGGAGTGGGGGAACGGATTCCGACAGGTGTTTTTTTGCCGTCGGATTCCGTTCCCCCTATGTTTCTTACACAATAAGGTTCTAATATTGATCAAATTGAAGGAAGTTACTAGTGTCAATAGCCTAGTGGTCAGTACCCTGACAATATTTTTTTTAGCTTTGGGCATCCCGAGTTCAAGTCCAGGGTCGTCGAACTTTCTTGATACTATACTTTCCTATCATAATAAAAGGCAAAAAATATATTCTTTAAACTGATGCAAGTTAAGCTCCATCCACACACAAAATAGAATCAGCATTTTTTAAGCCATTACATCAACACCTCTCATAATGGGAGTGGGGGAACGGATTTCGACAGCTGAACTATTTGCCGTCGGATTCCGTTCCCCCTATGTTTCTTACACAATAAGGTTCTAATATTGATCAAATTGAAGGAAGTTACTAGTCTCAATAGCCTAGTGGTCAGTACCCTGACAATATTTTTTTTAGCTTTGGGCATCCCGAGTTCAAGTCCAGGGTCGTCGAACTTTCTTGATACTATACTTTCCTATCATCATAAAAGGCAAAAAATATATTCTTTAAACTGATGCAAGTTAAGCTCCATCCACACACAAAATAGAATCAGCATTGTTTAAGTCATTACATCAACACCTCTCATAATGGGAGTGGGGGAACGGATTCCGACAGCTGTTTTTTTGCCGTCGGATTCCGTTCCCCCTATGTTTCTTACACAATAAGGTTCTAATATTTATTAAATTGTAGCATTTTGCTAGCTGCATTAGCCTAGTGGTCAGTCCCCTGACAATATTTTTTTTTAGCTTTGGGGCGACCCGAGTTCAAGTCCCGGGTCATCGAACTTTCTTGATACTATACTTTCCTATCATAATAAAAGGCAAAAATATATTCTTTAAACTGATGCAAGTTGAGCTCCATCCACACACAAAATAGAATCAGCATTTTTTAAGTCATTACATCAACACCTCTCATAATGGGAGTGGGGGAACGGATTCCGACAGCTGTTTTTTTGCCGTCGGATTCCGTTCCCCCTATGTTTCTTACACAATAAGGTTCTAATATTTATTAAATTGTAGCATTTTGCTAGCCTCATTAGCCTAGTGGTCAGTCCCCTGACAATATTTTTTTTTAGCTTTGGGGCGACCCGAGTTCAAGTCCCGGGTCATCGAACTTTCTTGATACTATACTTTCCTATCATAATAAAAGGCAAAAAAATATATTCTTTAAACTGTTGCAAGTTAAGCTCCATCCACACACAAAATAGAATCAGCATTTTTTAAGCCATTACATCAACACCTCTCATAATGGGAGTCGGGGAACGGATTCTGACAACTGTTTTTCTTTTTGCCGTCGGATTCTGTTCCCCCCATGTTTCTGACACACTGAGGTTCTTATATTTATCAAACTGATGCTGTTTAAGCTCCATACACTAACAAAAATAGAATCAGCATTTTTTAAGCCATTACATCAACCTCTATCATAATGGGAGTGGGGGAATGGATTTCGACAGCTGAACTATTTGCCGTCGGATTCCGTTCCCCCTATGTTTCTTACACAATAAGGTTCTAATATTGATCTAATTGAAGGAAGTTACTAGTCTCAATAGCCTAGTGGTCAGTACCCTGACAATATTTTTTTTAGCTTTGGGCAACCCGAGTTCAAGTCCAGGGTCGTCGAACTTTCTTGATACTATACTTTCCTATCATAATAAAAGGCAAAAAATATATTCTTTAAACTGATGCAAGTTAAGCTCCATCAACACACAAAATAGAATCAGCATTTTTTAAGCCATTACATCAACACCTCTCATAATGGGAGTGGGGGAACGGATTCCGACAGCTGAACTATTTGCCGTCGGATTCCGTTCCCCCTATGTTTCTTACACAATAAGGTTCTAATATTTATTGAATTGTAGCATTTTGCTATCGTCAATACCCTAGTGGTCAGTCCCCTGACAATATTTTTTTTTAGCTTTGGGGCGACCCGAGTTCAAGTCCCGGGTCATCGAACTTTCTTGATACTATACTTTCCTATCATAATAAAAGGCAAAAAATATATTCTTTAAACTGTTGCAAGTTAAGCTCCATCCACACACAAAATAGAATCAGCATTTTTTAAGCCATTACATCAACACCTCTCATAATGGGAGTGGGGGAACGGATTCCGACAGCTGTTTTTTTGCCGTCGGATTCCGTTCCCCCTATGTTTCTTACACAATAAGGTTCTAATATTGATTAAATTGAAGAAAGTTACTAGTCTCAATAGCCTAGTGGTCAGTACCCTGACAATATTTTTTTTTAGCTTTGGGCAACCCGAGTTCAAGTCCAGGGTCGTCGAACTTTCTTGATACTATACTTTCCTATCATAATAAAAGGCAAAAATATATTCTTTAAACTGATGCAAGTTGAGCTCCATCCACACACAAAATAGAATCAGCATTTTTTAAGTCATTACATCAACACCTCTCATAATGGGAGTGGGGGAGCGGATTCCGACAGCTGTTTTTTTGCCGTCGGATTCCGTTCCCCCTATGTTTCTTACACAATAAGGTTGTAATATTTATTAAATTGTAGCATTTTGCTAGCCTCATTAGCCTAGTGGTCAGTCCCCTGACAATATTTTTTTTTAGCTTTGGGGCGACCCGAGTTCAAGTCCCGGGTCATCGAACTTTCTTGATACTATACTTTCCTATCATAATAAAAGGCAAAAAATATATTCTTTAAACTGTTGCAAGTTAAGCTCCATCCACACACAAAATAGAATCAGCATTTTTTAAGCCATTACATCAACACCTCTCATAATGGGAGTGGGGGAACGGATTCTGACAACTGTTTTTCTTTTTGCCGTCGGATTCTGTTCCCCCCATATTTCTGACACACTGAGGTTCTTATATTTATCAAACTGATGCTGTTTAAGCTCTATACACTCACACAAATAGAATCAGCATTTTTTAAGCCATTACATCAACACCTCTCATAATGGGAGTGGGAGAACGGATTTCGACAGCTGAACTATTTGCCGTCAGATTCCGTTCCCCCTATGTTTCTTACACAATAAGGTTCTAATATTGATCAAATTGAAGGAAGTCACTAGTCTCAATAGCCTAGTGGTCAGTACCATGACAATATTTTTTTAGCTTTGGGCAACCCGAGTTCAAGTCCAGGGTCGTCAAACTTTCTTGATACTATACTTTCCTATCATCATAAAAGGCAAAAAATATGTTCTTTAAACTGATGCAAGTTAAGCTCCATCCACACACAAAATAGAATCAGCATTTTTTAAGTCATTACATCAACACCTCTCATAATGGGAGTGGGGGAACGGATTCCGACAGCTGTTTTTTTGCCGTCGGATTCCGTTCCACCCATGTTTCTGACACACTGAGGTTCTTATATTTATCAAACTGATGCTGTTTAAGCTCCATACACTAACAAAAATAGAATCAGCATTTTTTAAGCCATTACATCAACCTCTCTCATAATGGGAGTGGGGGAATGGATTTCGACAGCTGAACTATTTGCCGTCGGATTCCGTTCCCCCTATGTTTCTTACACAATAAGGTTCTAATATTGATCAAATTGAAGAAAGTTACTAGTCTCAATAGCCTAGTGGTCAGTACCCTGACAATATTTTTTTTAGCTTTGGGCAACCCGAGTTCAAGTCCAGGGTCGTCGAACTTTCTTGATACTATACTTTCCTATCATAATAAAAGGCAAAAAATATATTCTTTAAACTGATGCAAGTTAAGCTCCATCCACACAAAATAGAATCAGCATTTTTTAAGTCATTACATCAACACCTCTCATAATGGGAGTGGGGGAACGGATTCCGACAACTGTTTTTTTGCCATTGGATTCCGTTCCCCCTATGTTTCTTACACAATAAGGTTCTAATATTTATTAAATTGCAGCATTTTACTAGCCTCAGTAGCCTAGTGGTCAGTCCCCTGACTATATTTTTTTTTAGCTTTGGGGCGACCCTAGTTCAAGTCCCGGGTCATCGATCTTTCTTGATACTATACTTTCCTATCATAATAAAAGGCAAACAATATATTCTTTAAACTGTTGCAAGTTAAGCTCCATCCACACACAAAATAGAATCAGCATTTTTTAAGCCATTACATCAACACCTCTCATAATGGGAGTGGGGGAACGGATTCTGACAACTGTTTTTCTTTTTGCCGTCGGATTCTGTTCCCCTCATATTTCTGACACACTGAGGTTCTTATATTTATCAAACTGATGCTGTTTAAGCTCCATACACTCACAAAAATAGAATCAGCATTTTTTAAGCCATTACATCAACACCTCTCATAATGGGAGTGGGCGAACGGATTTCGAAAGCTGAACTATTTGCCGTCGGATTCCGTTCCCCCTATGTTTCTTACACAATAAGGTTCTAATATTGATCAAATTGAAGGAAGATACTAGTCTCAATAGCCTAGTGGTCAGTACCATGACAATATTTTTTTAGCTTTGGGCAACCCGAGTTCAAGTCCAGGGTCGTCAAACTTTCTTGATACTATACTTTCCTATCATCATAAAAGGCAAAAAAATATGTTCTTTAAACTGATGCAAGTTAAGCTCCATCCACACACAAAATAGAATCAGCATTTTTTAAGTCATTACATCAACACCTCTCATAATGGGAGTGGGGGAACGGATTCCGACAGCTGTTTTTTTGCCGTGGGATTCCGTTCCCCCTATGTTTCTTACACAATAAGGTTCTAATATTGATCAAATTGAAGGAAGTTACTAGTCTCAATAGCCTAGTGGTCAGTACCATGACAATATTTTTTTAGCTTTGGGCAACCCGAGTTCAAGTCCAGGGTCATCGAACTTTCTTGATACTATACTTTCCTATCATAATAAAAGGCAAAAAATATATTCTTTAAACTGATGCAAGTTAAGCTCCATCCACACACAAAATAGAATCAGCATTTTTTAAGTCATTACATCAACACCTCTCATAATGGGAGTGGGGGAACGGATTCTGACAACTGTTTTTCTTTTTGCCGTCGGATTCTGTTCCCCCCATATTTCTGACACACTGAGGTTCTTATATTTATCAAACTGATGCTGGTTAAGCTCCATACAGTCACAAAAATAGAATCAGCATTTTTTAAGCCATTACATCAACACCTCTCATAATGGGAGTGGGGGAACGGATTCCGACAGCTGTTTTTTTGCAGTCGGATTCCGTTCCCCCTATGTTTCTTACACAATAAGGTTCTAATATTTATTGAATTGTAGCATTTAGCTATCCTCAATAGCCTAGTGGTCAGTCCCCTGACAATTTTTTTTTTTAGCTTTGGGGCGACCCGAGTTCAAGTCCCGGGTCATCGAACTTTCTTGATACTATACTTTCCTATCATAATAAAAGGCAAAAAATATATTCTTTAAACTGTTGCAAGTTAAGCTCCATCCACACACAAAATAGAATCAGCATTTTTTAAGCCATTACATCAACACCTCTCATAATGGGAGTGGGGGAACGGATTCCGACAGCTGTTTTTTTGCCGTCGGATTCCGTTCCCCCTATGTTTCTTACACAATAAGGTTCTAATATTTATTGAATTGTAGCATTTTGCTATCGTCAATACCCTAGTGGTCAGTCCCCTGACAATTTTTTTTTTTAGCTTTGGGGAGACCCGAGTTCAAGTCCCGGGTCATCAAACTTTCTTGATACTATTCTTTCCTATCATAATAAAAGGCAAAAAATATATTCTTTAAACTGTTGCAAGTTAAGCTCCATCCACACACAAAATAGAATCAGCATTTTTTAAGCCATTACATCAACACCTCTCATAATGGGAGTGGGGGAACGGATTCCGACAGCTGAACTATTTGCCGTCGGATTCCATTCCCCCTATGTTTCGTACACAATAAGGTTCTAATATTTATCAAATTGAAGGAAGTTACTAGTCTCAATAGCCTAGTGGTCAGTCCCCTGACAATTTTTTTTTTTAGCTTTGGGGCGACCCGAGTTCAAGTCCCGGGTCATCGAACTTTCTTGATACTATACTTTCCTATCATTTTAAAAGGCAAAAAATATATTCTTTAAACTGTTGCAAGTTAAGCTCCATCCACACACAAAATAGAATCAGCATTTTTTAAGCCATTACATCAACACCTCTCATAATGGGAGTGGGGGAACGGATTCCGACAGCTGTTTTTTTGCAGTCGGATTCCGTTCCCCCTATGTTTCTTACACAATAAGGTTATAATATTAATTGAATTGTAGCATTTTGCTATCCTCAATAGCCTAGTGGTCAGTCCCCTGACAATTTTTTTTTTTAGCTTTGGGGCGACCCGAGTTCAAGTCCCGGGTCATCAAACTTTCTTGATACTATACTTTCCTATCATTTTAAAAGGCAAAAAATATATTCTTTAAACTGATGCAAGTTGAGCTCCATCCACACACAAAATAGAATCAGCATTTTTTAAGCCATTACATCAACACCTCTCATAATGGGAGTGGGGGAACGGATTTCGACAGCTGTTTTTTTGCCGTCGGATTCCGTTCCCCCTATGTTTCTTACACAATAAGGTTCTAATATTTATTGAATTGTAGCATTTTGCCATCGTCAATAGCCTAGTGGTCAGTCCCCTGACAATTTTTTTTTTTAGCTTTGGGGCGACCCGAGTTCAAGTCCCGGGTCATCGAACTTTCTTGATACTATACTTTCCTATTATAATAAAAGGCAAAAAATATATTCTTTAAACTGATGCAAGTTGAGCTCCATCCACACACAAAATAGAATCAGCATTTTTTAAGCCATTACATCAACACCTCTCATAATGAGAGCTATTACGCAGTACAAGAGAACTCTCGTAAGAGAACGTACTCGGTTACTAACGTAACCTTGGTTCTCTCTAGAAGAGGGAACGAGTACTGCGTACCTTTGCCGTGCATGCATCACGCTCTGGTTCACTTCGGCAATGAAAAACCAGATTCTCCAGCCTGTCGAGCTATATTTATAGGCCCAAGCCACGCCCGTTTCGGCGGGACGTGACGTAGTGGGCGCGAAGCGCCCTCATTGGATTAGACGTCACGAGGGGCCTCTCTCGATAGGCTGCTGCAGTTGCCGCAGGGCAGCCAATGGGCGCGGGAGCCGTCTTGCCTATGTCTGCATGCTGCCGCAACGCATTTTACATTATTACAAAATTAAGGATAATATTTGGCTTCAGTATCTTGCGGAAAAGAGTTTTTCCCCTAGCTTAAGCTATTACGCAGTACAAGAGTCAAGGGTCAAGAGCCCAAATAAAGCTGACACTAATCATGATTCTGGTGACTTCAAATGAAACATTCAATGAATCGTCAACACCAAAACCTGTTAATTCTCAATTAGAGCTTCTGTAGACGTCTGACAGAAATAAAGTCAATCTGGTTATTAACAAGTGAAAGCAGCATTTGAAAAAGACATTGAAAAAGAGGCATGATGTGATTGGCTGCCAAAAAACACCCGTTAATCTTTAATCTTTAAATTTTGAATTAAGATTTTATTTATTTAAATGTATTGTTTAATTTATTTTAGAGCATTTTATGGGATACCATATAAAATATAACTATACTTTTTTTCATAAACACAAACTGCCCTCCACCCAGTGCTTTTCTATCCAGAGTTACATGTTAACACACATCGTTAATCTTTAAATTTTGAATGAAGATTTTATTTATTTATTTTAATGCAGCCAGACAACAACTAAAAGAAGAGTAAAGAGTCAAGAGCTCAAATAAAGGAGCCATTAATCACAGTTCTGGTGACTTCAAATAAAACGTTCAATGAATCGTCAACACCAAAACCTGTTCATTCTCAATAAGAGCTTGTCTATGTAGATTCATGATGTCTAAAACATCCAGGTAATAAAATGTTCACACAAACTCTTTATTAAACGTCACTGGACTCCATAAAAACAAGTTAACAATACGTTTCAGTGTTCGTCCAAACACTCAGTTGTAAAAACACAGGAAGTAACTCTGGCAAATACACACCGACTACAGTCACATGTGACACATATCTGACACAAGTTGTGTAACTATAACACATTAGTGTGTAAAAGCTTCAACACACTTCTGTGTTAGAGGAATAACACATTAGTTGTGTTAAAGGTAACACAAAATGTGTAGTCCTTATAAACACAGAGATGTGTTAAGAAACGACACAGGTTGTGTGTTAAATTTGACAACATGTGTTCCCAGCAAACACAGAACGTTGGCACAACGTAGCCAACCTTCTAACAACGTTTTAACAACATGGCCAAAAGGTTGCTATAACTACGTTGTGTGGTGAAGTTGTTACAGCGTTGTCACAATGTTGACATTAAACCATCGTTCAGGGCCATTGCTTAAGGTTGTGCCTAGGGTGTCTGGACAACCACTATACTACATAATGTACTCGTCACACTCACTGCCCTGAAGCGGGAAAATCAGCCTTTTAAATTCCAACCACCTGTTGTTGGGCTCATTGTGTTCTCATTCATCATTGAGCAAGGATACGTGAGTATTGCGTTTAGCCTACTTCAGCTATCAAACAACCTACAGCTTTAATTTCTAATGTGATTAATGAAGCATCGCTCGCACTGTTTAGTTTTTCGTTTGATTTTTCCGCTATTTAGTCTCATTCGTTTCTTTGCTCCTCTGGATTTGTGGATGTTTCCCCGGTGACACCTGCTCGGCTACTGTCTGCCATACAGACCCGGTTTTGTTCATTAAATGTTCTGATCTGCCTTTGCTTTTCATGTTTTATTTATTATACTTAAAATAAATGTGTATTCGTTTATTTATTTTTATGTTATTTTTTCACAAATGTATGACTTTTGGTTATATGCAATTTTAATAAAGTTGAATTAACGAAACCTTCTGTCATTTTTACTCTTTAAAGTGTAGGCTACACTTGCAGGTGTTGATAGCCCCATTAAATAATATAGATAAACAATAAACGATAAAAAGTATATAATTATCTAACAAAATACACCATTAAAATATTGCCAGAACGTCGTCTCTCAGTTGCTGAATGTCGCAACAACGTTGCTACAGCCCTGTCACGTCTTACAATTCTACGTTGTTACAATGTTGCGAGCACGTAGACAGTGACGTTGCCATAGCAGAAATGCAACGTGCCAGAGACGTTGCCACAACGTAAATGTGTTTGCTGGGTTGTCCCTGAGCACACACACTACATGTGTTAAAATCTACGCAACATGTGTTGTCCCTGAGCACACACACTACATGTGTTAAAATCTACACAACATGTGTTGTCCCTGAGCACACTCACTACATGTTAAAATCTACACAACATGTGTTGTCCCTGAGCACACTCACTACATGTGTTAAAACTGACACAACATGTCATTTTTAACACATCTCTTTTTAGAGTGTTTGACATCTTTCACTACAGGGCTGAAATTAACATGGTTTTGAACCAAAAATCATTGATTAAACAACTCCGAAACAAACAGCATTATACCTTCTTTAAAATTACCGATTTTGAACTCCGTAAAAAACACAGTAAAGTTTCAGATCTGGTTTAACATCATGTTCAAGTTTACGTTTCTTGAGTTTGACCACGGAAGGGTAAGTAGTTGGAACGTTACTTCGAGTGTTAATATTGAGGTAAGTCGATCGTCTGTCAGGACAACTAGGGAACGTGGCGCCTTTGAGTATTTTTTTATTATTATTATTTATTTATACATATAAGATATATAACAAAAACAACAACAAAATAACTTTCCCATAATAAACTAAATAAATTATATATATATATATATAATATATATACACATATATATACAGTGCTGTGCAAAAGTCTTAGGCATGTTAATATCCCCAAGTGCCAGTACTTTTCACAGTACTGTAGCTTTGCAGGAAGGTTTCTTCAAGCATCTTGGAGATGTTCCTGCAGTTCTTCTGGATTTAGTTTGTCTCAGTTATTTCTCCGTTTCTTCATGTAATCACAGACGGACTTGATGATTGTGAGATCAGATCATCCTGGCTGTTGTCAGACTCCTTGTGCATACACAAATCTCACTGGATCTACAATCCTAGTAATTTGACAACGTGGAATATATACAGAGGTAATGGCTGACAGTGAGGCAAAAATAGCCTCTAAAAGGGAGACAGAGCAGAACAGGTTCAGAATATATGGATTAAAGCGGCTGAACCAGAACGACATCGGTCACACTCGGGTCAATGGACGGGTTGATGTGAGCTAACCTGCTCTTAGACCAGTCGCTCTAAGAACCACCTTCCACTGTATGAGCCTGTGACGTGCGCAAAGAGAGGAGTTAACACTGTTCAAAACTGCTTTCCATGTCTCCTCATTAATGTCATTACCAATGTCTTGTCCATATGGTGCATAGATTGTGTTACGTCCTACGGTGTAATTATATTTTTGAACTTCATCTGTGTCAAGCCACTAGGTGGCAGTAATGTCGTTTTTCATTAAAAAGCTTATTTTACTTGTCAGTTGCTAACCTGCAGTGATTTAATACAAAACTTACCCATTTTATTTATTTTTGTTGTTTATCTGATGTTTCTCTCGTAAATATATAGACCAAACTTAGAAGTTCTGGGAGTGGGTGCTATTTTTATTTTTTGTAATACTATGCTTTTCTCCTGTTTAAAGTAGAGAGGGAGTCAGGGAACTATTTTGTTGTTTCTTTCCTTTTCTTTCCTTAAGGAAAGTGTAGATTGGGTCCCTATAGTTAGAGGTATTTTTTGTTTGTTTTTGTGGCTTTTCCCACTCCTGAAGTCATTTAACACTTCCTATACTTGTGTTAAACCATAAACCTTGTTGTAGCACATTTCAGTTGTTTTTGGTATGTAACTTTTGGAGCCAAAGTTTTGTTTTATGTTAAAGGGGTGGTTGATTGCTATTTCACTTTTTTCATTTTAAATACTGTGTAATGTTGCTGTTGGTGCATGAACAGTATCTGCAAAGTTGCTGCGCTGAAAGTTCAACATAAGCGGAGATATCGTCTTTTAAAAATCAGGAAGTTTAATGCCTACAAAAACGACTCGAATGGGACTACAACGAGATACTTCCCGGGTTTTATACGTAACTAACCCATACATTTACATCAACCCTCCCTCCGGAACATGTTCTGCTGTCGAAGAGGAGGAGTTATAGTGGAGAGAGCTGTAGCTGTCAGGTCTTCTGTGTTCAGGCTTCCTACAGACGCTGTAGTTCGTCAACAATGGTTAAAATTTAAGTTTGATTATGTTCCTGACAATTACAATCGTAGTTTAGCTCTCTGTGCTGCGCATTTTACGGAAGACAGCTTCCAGAATCTACACGAGTTCAATGTCGGATTCAACAAGAAACTATTACTCCAACATGAAGCAGTTACAGCTATAAAACCAGAGGCCACAACCTGCAAGTAAGATTTAATCATTTTAAATGTATTTGCCTGTATAATTTAAGACGTAATGTTTTAGTTTTATCAAGGATGTAAAAAAATGCCAGCGCTGGCTTTAGTATATGACAGATGCGTATAAACATTTTGGACCCGAATTTGTAATATGTACAAATTTTGTAAACGTATTTTCCATGTATAGCTACTTTATGACGTAATTTTTTTATTTGATCAAGAACGCAAACCAATGCCAAAGCTGTTTGGTTATAGTAGCTAGTTAGTTCGATGTTATTTTGTGTGTATAAGAAACGTGTGCAAACTTCAAAAAATTATCGCAACAGCGAACTTCAGCTGCTGTTATCACATGTAACGTTACACCTAAAGAAAACGACAAACTGAGTAAACTACCGGTAAGTTTTGTGAATAGTTAAACGGTTGTTCATTCTATCAATAAAACAATATGTTTAAAAAACGGTATTACTCAGTCATGTATTCAGTTATATTAAATGTTTAATCAGGGGGAAAGTGTATCTCAAAAGCTAACAAACAGCAGTAGCATTTTCAAGTATCAGCGTGTGGAAATTCTTTGAGAAAATAATAATAATTAAAAAAAAATTACCATTCAGAAACGTTTAGTAAGAGCCGTGTTTGCGGAGGTTCTGCTTGACTCTCTTCATCACCGCTCTCTGGGTCTGATTCTGGCTCAAACTGATGAGGCAATATTGACACCATTACATTTGACCGGGCCAGGAGCACATGTAACTGTCACCCGTAAAGGTTATGGGCGTGAAGATTCCGGACGCAGTTTAGCCAATTACAACACACCGGCCGAACTAACCAATCTGAGCTCATTGCCTCTTTCTGAGGGAGTGGTTTCATAGACTCAGGAAGTCAACCGGTCGTTCAAATGACAGAGGAGGAAGCGGCTTACAATAAAGGTGAAATTTATGAAAAATAAGGCGTTTTTTAACAAACGAAACACGAAGACATGTTATATTGCAGCCCATAAACACAATCAAGCAAAGAAAAAAGGCAGTAAACCACCCCTTTAATACTTTAGTTATCATTAACTGTGATGTTGCTTCCTCTGTCCTAGACTGGGTGGAACGTAACAATTGTCAGAAGATGAAAAAAGTAAATGAACAATTATATTCACTAATTCAGAAATTGACCCTTTAACACAAGGATCCACACACAAAATTGAGTCCAAATCCGAAGGGAGGGGCGCATTGGGGAAGTTGATAGGCTAAATGCTTTAATGCACAAAATTTCTAATTTGTGAATATCTGAAAAAAAAGATTTGCTGTCCAATAATATATTTGGAAATTAGGAAGAGCCAGACTACTAAATTCAGATTGCCTTATTATTCCAAAGAAAAAGAAATAGAGCAATCAAGTGCAACAAAAAAAGTACTTTGGAAAAAAATCTGAATGCATTGGAAAATAAAAAAAAATAAAAAAAGTGGTGAGCACGCTCATCTTTCTACAGTAAACCCTACCAACTAGAGAGATAGTTTTGGAAAATGGATGGATGGATGATTCAGCTGCAGGCGCCATCTTCTGGCGAGACGTGGGAATTAATTCGACACAACCCTCACAGTGCATTATGGGTATTCTCTATCTGTTGAGTGTACATCAGTTGCACGCTCATTATTGCGGTGCATTGTGGGATTGAATGAGTGCACTCGATAACGTCCACTATAGTTTAGGACACCACTACAAATAACTGTCCCGTCAAATGGTGCCCTATTTAAGGGTGTAGGGGCGATTTCAGACACAGCCTCAGTTTTTGAGTGCTCTTGAAGACCTTGATTAGCTTGTTCAGCTGTGTTTGGTTAAAGTCAGAGCTAAACTCTGCAGGGTTGTGGTCATTCAGGATCTGAGTTTGACACCCTTGCTTTAGTGTATAGAGAGAAATAAAAGGTCATTATTCTGCTTAACAGCCTCTAATGTCCAGATATACGGAACTGATTCAAATAGAAATTGTAGATTCTTGAACGCCTTATCCAAGTTTATCATTTCCCACAGTCATTATCATTTCAGTGTTTTTGATGTTTATCATCATGTCTTGTCCAATATGATTTAATTCCTGAATGAGCAGATCTTTATTTTGTGTACTTGGTGACATTACAAAAGCTGAAACTGCAACAGAGGATTTGTATTCAAATCTTGATGTAAATCAGATCCTTCAGTTTAGACCTTCATGACACTTCAATGAGGAAAAGGATGGAGACAGTTTCTTCTTCTGTGATGTCTTTATTGTCATTGATTAGTTGAACACTGTCATGTTTCTTTCTATTTGGATGTAGTGAGTCTTAATATATATTAAAAGAATCAGGTCATATTTCTATCAGTGTAACTCTTATCCTCTCCTTTTGGCCTCTATGAGTAAAAGTACAGAACAAATTGGTGCAATTTTTATATTTAAAGGCAGGTAATTTTCTGAATATGAATTTCTTTGCTCTTCTAAGTTGAGACTCATTTGCATAGAAACAGGAAGTGTTATTATAACCATTGTCAGTTCAGCTTAACACGTCGGTTCAGTCTTCAAACTCACCACTTGCTCTCTGAGTACCAGTGAAGAAAGCTGCTGCCAGCAAGAACAAGGTATGGGAGTTTTATGTGTTATTTGATAAAGAGTTTGTAAAATATAGGGGTGTGAAATGGAAGATATTTATATTAACTTTTGAATATGTTTTTGGGTGGGTCGCTTGTAATTGAACATTGAGCAGGTCATACAGGACCTTACCCAGCCAGCACAGCCATGTGGGGCCCAAATGGGTTTGACCTGGGCTATCTAACTGGGACCCAGCCAGTTTTGTCCTCGGTTTCCATGTGGGCCCCACATGGCTGTGCTGGCTGGGTAGTGAACACCCATTTGACATCTTTACTGTTTGTCATGACAAATAAAAAAACTACAGAGCCCCTAAAGGAACCTTTGCAAAAAAAAAAAAAAAAAAAACACACTTTCATATGCTCAAAAGAAACTTTTCACGTACGCACAGTTTTTTTGGTAACACTTTACAATACGGGTGCACTAATATGCATTCAATCATGCTAATGCACAGATAATCATGTGTTAATGAATGACTCATGAAGAACTAAACCATTAATTAATGATTACTGCATCAGCAACTAATAAAGGTTCTATATTGTTAATATATTAAGTAATATATGAATTGTTATTAATTCAATGTGTCATAATGTATTAATTTCTTAATAACATATTTTATTAACTAATAGTGTAAATTAATGCGTTAATTACCAGAATTGGTCAAAGCAATGTACTTCAACTTCCAGTTGTCTGCTTTAATTAATCATTAACTAATAATTTTGCAAATGTATCATTATGTTATGACTTTTACTTGTTGAAGGCACATGACTATTAAGTAATTACTAGTTAAGTAATATGCCATTTATGGGTTTTGACAGTTTGCACATGCAGTGAATGTAATGTCAGAGACTCCTGAACTCCTGACCGCTGTTACACTTGAACACAGATTTGGCTTTCATTACGGCTGTATAAAGGCACAATAGTGTTGTTATAGGGCTGTATAAAGGCTATCCCTCTGTTATTTATTAGTTTGTCATTATTTGAAGCGTGAGCCTCCCCTTTATATCCAAAGTCCTTTATGTCTATGGCTCTGCTAACAATAAGCGCTGTTAGAATTGAATTAGGAAAATAAGTGTTTTTCCATAAGGATGCGTGAAATCTGACAAAGTGGTAAAATAAAGAGGGTTTTGATCTTGTGAAATATGTAATTTTAGTACATCTTACTCTCCCAATAATTTTCATTAGGGACAATGTAAATATACTGCCCAAACGAAATCCAAATTTCATAATTTTTTTACAACATTTAAACTTGGCACATGACGCACACTGAACCTATTATTTCACAGAGCGGTTTCTCGGCCGCCACAGAGTTAAATTTGTTAAAGTGGACATAAGGCCTTGAAATATCACGTACTGCGCTAACAAAAGCCACATTTTGAGCACCTTTACTGTATCAGCCTTTTTTATGGACCCTTGAACTTAGCAAATAGGAAAATGCACACAGCCGTAATGCGCCATCAGCTCATTTCACGGCACGGTTTCTCAGCCGCCACAGAGAACGCTTTAAAGAGACATAAGGCTGTGATGTTAGAGATATACTGCCCTAATGAAAGCCACTTTTAGAGCAAATAGGTTTTTTATTAATTCATGTGCATCCAGACTTTCATTTTCTTCATAGTAAAATGGCAGTGACGCTCAAAGGAAATATGTTAAAGACAGTAAACATAAAACAGAACTTGTAACGTATGAGCATGAAAAAAAATAATAAAAAAATTCATGTGCGCACGCAAAAGTCTGTATATGTTTATTTGCAAAGGTCCCTTTAGGGTACAGTACAGACTGTCAAATCAGTAAAATTATGTGATACAGTAATATTTTCCCTTATAAATACCACCCAGTGGGCATTTGATGTCAATTTGACATCAAATTGATGTCAAAATTACGTCAAGAAATTGGTCAAAAATGAAAATCAAATTGACGTCAAAGTGTTGATGTCAATTTGATGTCAAGATTTGACCTCTGCTGATGTCATTTTGCCAAACAAAAAGGTGAAACACATGGCCGTACACTTATCACCAGCTTCACTTAAAACTAACCAGATTTACTTTATTTAATTTCCGGTTTAAATAAATATAATATTTAAATAGTTTAAAATATATTAAACATATTTTGATGACACCATGATGGTGGTTAGCGTTTGCTTTAGTTGTGCTCTTGACCCTTGACTCTTTAATATAAAATTTTCTCAGGCTGCTATAACTGTGTGTTTATAAAGCACAACTGTTGTAGCTAAAAAAGCCATGAGATCAGGAGATGTTGGCGGTTTATTGAAGATGATGACAATATCATCATGTAATTGCCTGAATCGCTGATCTTATTCAGTGTCTAAT
Source organism: Rutilus rutilus (assembly GCA_021464565.1). Lineage (NCBI taxonomy): Eukaryota > Metazoa > Chordata > Actinopteri > Cypriniformes > Leuciscidae > Rutilus > Rutilus rutilus. Next base: position 20,283,714 of record JAJAQA010000002.1, on the reverse strand, counting down.
CTTTGGTTATATAGGACTTGTGATTTTAATGTTGTATTATAATATAAGCCATTTAATCTAACAGCATGAGAATAATGTTTTTTTTTTAATTAATAAAGGATTTTAAAAACATTTAATGCATTAAACTTAACATTATTACTTAGCTATCAAGAATCAGTGTATGACTCTCAACAATGGTGACAATCAATGAAATGCTTCATGCTGCAGTGCATGCTGGGTACCACCAATCAAAACTCACCCATATCTCCCAGCATGCATTGCAGCTTTAATAAATTATGCAGCTGGAGTTGATCTGATTATCTGGATATTTTGTTTGATTGTCACCATTGTTGAGATTCATACGCTGTTTCTTGATGTCTGTGTGCGTCTAATTAATGCCATAGATGACAGGGTTTTGTGCACTAAATAGTTTTTAAAAACCAAGTATATTATTTGATAAACAACACTGTTAGACATGCTGTAGAATCAAATTACTTCTGTCATGAATAAAACCGCTTTTAAACCACAAATCCCATATAATCAAAGCATTAGACACTGAACATGATCAGGGATTCAGGAAATTACATGATGATTTCATCAATAAACAGCCAACATCTCCTGATCTCAGTTTCTCATGGCTTTTTTAGCTACATCATTTGTGCTTTATAAACACACAATTAAAGCAGCCAGAGAAAATTTATTTTAAAGAGTCAAGGGTCAAGAGCACAACTAAAGCAAACGCTAACCACCATCATGGTGTCATCAAAATATGTTTAATATATTTTAAACTATTTAAATATTATATTTATTTAAACCGGAAATTAAATAAAGTAAATCTGGTTAGTTTAAGTGAAGCTGGTAATAAGTGTACGGCCATGCGTTTCACCTTTTTGTTTGGCAAAATGACATCAGCAGAGGTCAAACTCTTGACGTCAAATTGACATCAACACTTTGACGTCAATTTGATTTTAATTTTTGACCAATTTCTTGACGTAATTTTGACATCAATTTGATGTCAAATTGACATCAAGGTGCCCGCTGGGCATGTTGAAAATAATTATCCAGAATGTAACTACTTTAAAACATGTGATGGTCAGATCAAATTTACAGTAGAAAGTTTAGAAGTAATTTTTAGGATCATGAGTGGTTTGAGAAGAGGTTTGTAACAGTGGCATCTGTGTGCAGGTGTTGATGCTGCCAGTTTAGGTCCAGGAGACATTATTTGCATGCAGACATGTAGAGATTTAATATTATTATGAATATAATTTGGTGGCAAGTCAGCTGGACATGGTAAGAAACCGAAAAGCTTCTGTGTTGACTTTTATCATTAGAAAGCTAAAGACACAATAATCTGATGTTACTATGAGAAAAGACAAATGGAGGGAAATGTGAAGTCCAGAGGAAAAGGCTTTAAGCGTGCATGAGACGCACTCTTAGCATGCGATCAGTGTTCACTGTAACCACAGTCTAGCAGTTTAACTTGTTCAAACCACTCTTTATCTCCTCAGGCGTTTGGGTGTTAGTGAGTCAGCAAGACAGTTTCTGAGCAGCATTTGGGCATTAAAGAATTATTCCTTTCTACCAACCAAAGACAATAACAAACCTTTTTTAGTAGCTTTATTGCTATTCTTTAATCCAGCAAGAGTCACAGGATTAAATATTATCTGATCGCTTTTGATCAAGAAGTGGATGTGCGTTTTTATGTTTCCTGACACATAATTATGTTCCAATATGGTATAATGTTATACTAGACTATCAGTGATTGTTACACACACTGCATTAACTGTAATGTTCTCTGTTAGGTTTGTGATTGTTATAATGGCGATGAAGTTCAGAATGAGTTTTCCTCTCATCTTTCTGCTCATGACTTCTGGTGAGTCACTGTTATTTAAAGGGTGCTATAAGCGAAGTTTTTTTTTGTGTGTGTGTGTGTGTGTGTGTGTGTGTGTTTTCAAATCATGCATTAACTTAATAAAGTAGATGTTTAATTAAAGGTCCCGTTGCATGCGATTCCATGTTTCAAACTTTAGTTAGTGTGTAATGTCGCTGTTAGAGCATAAATAATATCTGTAAAATTATAAAGCTCAAAGTTCAATGCCAAGCGAGATATTTTATTTAACAGAAGTTGACTACAGTAAACGGCTCGATTGGACTACACCCCTCTACTTCCTTCTTTAATGATGTCACTAGAACCGTTTCTTGACTAACCTCCGCCCACAGGAATGCTCCCTCAACTCTACTGGCTACTTGCGCACTTCTTATAACTTAGCCTACTGTGTTTACTCAGCTCTTACGGTGATTTTCTGAAGTAAAACTGACGCTTCATCTTTTGTGTGATGTACAATAAACTTTATTAAACTCATCAGTACATGTTTGATCATCATTCAGACAGCAGACTTGTAGGCTATTAATAAATAATGGATACATAGCCTACAAGCAGATGATAAATACGTTATAATAACCGTAATTAAACTACTAAACCATACCTGTTTCATCTCTATACAGCAATCTGACTCTGTAGGCATTATTGTCCGACTCGAAATGAACGCCGTTACTGAGAGTTTCTGATATTATCATCATTCCGTGAGATGAATTTTTCCTGACAGACTGAGCACGAGCTCATGAAGCTCCGCCCCCTGTGTCGTCCAGCAGCACCTCATTTGCATTTAAAGGGGACACACTGAAACGGCTCGTTTTTCTGAAACCAAAAAAATGTCAATTTAAACATGCTGTAAAAAATGATCTGTTGGGTATTTTGAGCTCAAACTTCACATACACACTCTGGGGACATCAGAGACTTATTTTACATCTCGTGAAAAAGGGCATAGAACGGGACCTTTAAGTATCCACGGTCCACCAGAAACAGTTTCAGTCTGTCAGTTATTTTGCATGTTACTAAATGGCTGAAATCGCTTAAATCACCGTTAAATGGTTGATGTTTGTTTTTCACAGTTCTGTGTCAGCGTGATCATTTCTGCTTTCTACAACAGCAACACCCTCAGTGTGTGTGTGTGTGTGTGTCATCTTTTCAGCAGCAAATTGTTCATATTATTGAGTTTTATTTACAAATAACTCAAAATTTGCTACTTATCTTTATTTTGTGTTTCAGGAGTTTTTGGAGAAGACTGGAATGTGACTTATGAAACTAAATCAATATATGCTCTCAAAGGATCCTCAGTAAACATGTCATGCACATATAGAATCCCTCAGGGGCATAAATTGAATGATACATTTTGGATAAAGTGTGAGAATGAGAACAAAACAGAAGATATCAAAAGTTTAAAAGAATATCCAGAGTATAAAGACAGGGTTGAATACATTGAAGACAGACAAAAGAAAACTGCCGTCCTCAGACTGCACAACGTCACTGAAAAAGATGAAAGAGCATATTGTGTTAGAATAAGACCTACAACTGATAATGAAAAATGGATTGGTCAACCAGGAATTCAACTTCATGTTTCTGGTAATCCACTTCCGTCCTTCATTTCCATTATTTATTTAACAAAACGTGAGTAGTTTTAGGACATGGTGAGAAAGATGTGTTTCCTCCAGGCCTTCAGGTTCAGGCTCCACAGCTGGTGCTGGAGAAAGAAACGCTCAATCTGACATGTAGAACCACCTGTGATCACTCGCATGAAGTTGTCCCTACACTCTCAGAAAATAAAGTACATAATTGTACCTTTAGGGGTAAAATGGCTTGTCACTGGGGCTGTACCCTCAAGGGTACAATATTGTACCTTAACATTTAAAAGAAACGGTACATATATGTAACTTTTAATGCTTTTTGATCCTCAAAAAGTTACATATACTGTATGTACCTTGAGGTCCAACAGCAAAAACTCCCGTGTTAATTGAACTCTCCTGGGAGTTTATTTGACTCCAGACTCAAGAGTGTTGAAGTTAATGATATAATTAAGTGATTCATTGAGTGATGATTGACCATTATTGAAGACACCTGATGTTAATAAGCAGAATCACTGAAGGAGAAAATTAAATTTTTTAAGACACCGTTATGGTGATCAGTGTTTGCTTTAGTTGGGCTCTTGACCCTTAAATCATTAACTTTAGAATTTGTTCGGCTGTTGTATCTGAGTTATAACTGCCAGATGAACAAAGAGAATAGTTGATCAGGTGGTGTTGGTTATGTTTTGACGACATCATTATTTAACCTGTATCACTGACCTCATTTAGAATCTAATCTCAGGCTTAAATATATATTGTTGATTACAGCATCACTGTGATTCTACAGCAAAAGATTTTCAGCATTTTCAATATAATCCAAAAATTCTTAAAAGTTGTTCTGATCAAAAGACATTGAAAATTACTTTATGAAGAAACACTGACATCAATAATCAGCCTGTGAATCTCAACAATGGTGACAATAATAAAGCATGTTGCAGTGCATCCTGGGTGCCACCAATCAAAACTCATTCATGGCTCCCATCATGCATTGCGGTATGAATAAATTATTATCTGAATTGTCTTACTAATTTCCTTTCCCTAATTTAATATTGTTTGTCACCATTGTTGAGATTCATACACTGATTCTTGATGTCTGTGTGTGCCTAAAATAAATATTGGTTTTATCAGAACAACTTTTAAGAAATCCTTTAGATTATTTCAAAAATTCTGGATCTTATGCTGTGGAATCACAGTGATGCTGTAATCAACAATATATATTTAAGTCAGAGATTAGACTTTAAATGAGTTCAGTGATTCAGGTCAAATTATGATTATGTCAAAACATAACCAATACCACCTGATCAACTTATCTCTTTGTTCATCTGGCCATTATAACTCAGATACAACAGCCAAACAAAACCTAATATTAACAGTTTAATGGTCAAGAGCCCAACTAAAGCAAACACTGATCACCATAATGGTGTCTTAAAAAATATATTTTCTCCTTCAGTGATTCTGCTTGTGTCTTCAATAATGCTCAATCATCACTCAATGAATCACTTAATTAGCTCATTAACTTTAGCACTCTTGATTGTTAATTTAACACTCATATTTTAACACTTTAACACTCTTGAGTCTGGAGCCAAATAAACTCCCAAGAAAGTTAATTTAACACTGGAGTTTTTGCTGTGTTATAATGATTTAATATCAGTAAATTGACTTACAAAACTTTTATTTCCTTTATTTCAAGGCTACTCAAATATAGTGATAAGTTCAAATCTACCTTAAATGATTAAGGTATCATTAAAACCTTTAAAAAAAAACTTTTTTTTTTTTACAAAAAAAATAAATAAAATTACTTAGCAGAGGCTGTCTTTTGATATTGTACCTTAACCTTTAAAAGAAACGGTATATATTTGTACCTTTTAATGCTTGGGGACAAATATGTACCCTCAAAAAGGTACATATATGTACCTTGGGGGACAGAAATGGACTCCTGCTGTACCCCTATTTCTGAGAGTGTACACACAACGCAAAACGTAGGCAAAATAGTCTCAATCGTTTGTGCCATACATTTTATGTTTGTGCTGCTTCGGTTTTCTTAGATATTAAATAAATATATTTATTGGTCATTCTGAGGTCACTCAGGCCCCCACATGCTTCAAATTCAACCCAAATAGTCTTGTTTGTTTATGCTTTGTTTGTGTCGGTAAAAGTTTTGTTTGTGCTGCTTCACTCCGCTCATGCTCACTCATGCTATCAGCTGTCCGGATCAGACACACCGTCATCCTTAGCCTATCATCTTCAAACGTGATTCTCTATCTGTCTTAACTTCTTTTATGCTGATGTTCTGAACACTGCTACACTTTCACAGACTCTTCTCTCTTATAATATGTAAAACCTTAACATTTTTATATTTCAAATAAATATGGAATCATCACAGAAAAAACTCCCAGCACACAAATCCACCGGGTTGAAATGTTCATATTACATACCCGTAATCTTAATATTGAATGTTGTATGGAAGTAATATAGTGTCAAATGTTTTTGAAATAAAAAAGCCTGTTGAATTGCACTACTTGAAACAAATAGGCATTGCATTAACCATGCTTGCATTTTAATGCATTGTATTTTCAGGGCTTGCATTTTTATGGGCTGAAATTCAACATGGTTGAATATTTCAACTGTGAATATTTCAATTAAAAACATTTCAAACACATTTTCATTATTAAAAATTCAATAATCCATATTCACCTTTCATATTTCACTTCCAAAATATTCAAACTGTTTAAAAATACAACCTATAATATTCAACAGGCAATCAATACCTCATACTCAAGGATTCCCCTTCCGTTGGGACAAAACGCTTAACATAGCTTAATGGACTAATACAGTGATATAAAAGACCAAACTCGCACCTTATTGGGGATATAGGCTGTAGGCTAATAGGCTACAGGCAAGCAGATGGACTCAGAATATGAACTTAACGCGCAAAGTTTCATGCTGAGCGTTTCGTGATATGCTGGCATAAAATCAACACTTGATCAATTAATACTATTCTCTCTCTCTCTCTCTCTCTCTCTCTCTCTCTCTCTCTCTCTCTCTCTCTATATATATATATATATATATAGTATGCCTACGTGTATTGCATTAGCTTAAACTGGGAAGAGTCATAGCACTTGCATATTGTTGTCTTGTCCTATTGTTAGTTTAACTGTAAATCGCTTTGGATAAAAGCGTCTGCTAAATGACTAAATGTAAAATTGGCTTGACATTGGACATTCACACATTTAGGGACCGTCTCTAAAGTTGCATAAAACATTGGCATACACGTTTCTAACTTCAATAGCAAACTTACATTTATTTGAATAAATATCAAAAATCCAAAGGGTGCGCATTATGCCTGACACTACATGAACACTTTACAGTTGGTTTTATGACTGTAAGTCGTTCTATTCAAATGCTATCGAAGTTAGAAACGTGTATACCAAAGTCGTATACACTTTAGAGACGGTCCCTAAATGTGTGAATGTCCAACGTCAAGCCAGCTTTATGCCAGTCCAGAGCCATAGAGAGAAAGAGTTGCGACACTCTTTGATGTCGCCGCTATGGCTGTCACGTGGTTCATGTAAGCCCCAATAGTTCCAAAACATACGCTGGCTGTCATGTTCTTCTATGGGACAGACAGCAGCGATTGCATTATTGAACGGTAAATATAAAATAAAACACACACCCAAGTACTTTTTCAGCTGTTATTGCATTTTGTTAATGTCAGTTTTGCATTTGGATATAAGTTTTAGGCTATATTTTTGGAGGGAAAAGCTTAGTGTTCATGTTCGCATGGGTAGTAGCACTGGCTTTAGCGGCTCTAACTTAACTTTTCCATATCATTCATCTGATGATGGACGTCTCATGATATTTATTTTAGCACAACTGGGCTGTATTAGGCTATTGATTCCCGTGATTTTGCTTATAAATTTTGATTCAGCCATTAGCCTACCTTCGTGATCACGCAAAGAGGTCTGCCGTGGCGGTTCGTTCAGAGTTCGCTTAAATATTTTTTATTAAACAATGACAGACAACAAAAATGTGTGCTTGTGTGGGTGTGTGTAAACAAGAAAAACAAAAACCAGGGGCAGGTGATCCATGAAACAGACAGGACTGGTGATCCCATAACAATCGAGTCCAGCATTGTTCTCACAAGCCACTTCACTCAATACAATAAAACATAATGAAAAGTTAGTATATCCCAAAAAATTAAATTAAAGTTGCTATAAAGGTGGTAGCGATTCATTACCGAACTCTTACTGTCACAGCTGACGAAGTCGCACTAGCTAGCAGGCAGTGCTTGAAAATTGGTTGAAACAACCAACATAAAATATAAATAATTACGCTGTGCATGTACAAATGAAGACCAGTATAAGCATCGCAAAGGGCCTCTGATACAATATAGACAGTTGACAAATCAAAAGAGGTCGATATTTCAGCAACTTAACTCTGGAACAACTCGACGCGCAGCAATGTAAGTGAATGGTGTCCAATGCCCAAATGACAGTGTTTGGAACTATTCCGATCTTCATATCCCGGAAGTAGGCGGTTAAAAGCGCCGCCATTTTTTACAACGGAGGTCTATGGGAGTGTCGCAACTCTTTCTCTCTATGGCTCTGTGCCAGTCTATCACTGGGAAACGCTCAGCATTAAGCTTTGCGTGTTATTCTGAGTCCATCTGCTTGCCTGCGAGTTTGGTCTTTTATATCACTGTATTAGTCCATTAAGCGTTTTATATGTCCAGCAGGGGAATCCTGAAGTATTGAGGGAAACCCTAATGGGCGTAGATTACGCGGGGGACGCGGAGGACGTGTCCCCCCCACTTTTTATAAAATGTAAATTCGTCCCCCGCACTTTTTCGTAGGGCAAGTGTGTTCACGACAAGTTGAGGTTTTCGCGGGCCAATGTGTGTACATCCAGATTTAAAATTCAAAGAGTCAAGATAGTCTATACGGGAGTTTAACGTTTCCATGGTAATCAGTCACTCGCGCATCACGACACGCCCATGCTCGCACCCGCGCTGTATCCTTCATTTTCATAGAGGTCGCAAATGCAAAAAACTCTTCACTCCTTTTTCCCGAAAAGTTGTCATGTGGTATCCGAATTGTGTTGCACAATAATGAATAACACTGCCTATTTCTCGAGTTGAATAATTATAATAAGTTTTGTTGGAAATTGAAAATATTTACTACTCGCACAAACGTGCGCTTATTTTCAGTCTTTTTTTTTATTCGTAATGTCTTTTATTTTCAAAGATATGTAATCAAAGCCCTTCAAATTAGAATAAAGATGGTGATTGTTAATGCTGAATTTCGATTTTCATGCATTAACAGCCACTATATCTGCTTGAATCAGGCAGCGTTGTAACGTGTAGTCTACATGATGTTTACCATATATAATTCGGTAACACTTTACAATTGTTAGATACAAAATTTTGTAGACAAACTTTAAGTTGTCTTGAAAAAGAGAAAATTTGAAGTAGATTTAAAAGCTTGAAGCCTACACAAAAAACAATTTGAAATATGTAAACAATATTGTACAATATACAATACTAGGCTATGTGCAGTATAAAGTACAGAACATCTGCATTTCTTTCTTTCTTTCTTTCTTTCTTTCTTTCTTTCTTTCTTTCTTTTTTTCTTTTTTTCTTTCTTTCTGTTTTATTGCTTTAAACATAAATAGCATATTAAGCCAATTAAGCAAAAACCTGTCAACAAAGGTCTGCAAAAAAAAAAAGAAAAAAAAAAAAGGTATTACGCTTTGTATTCTGTCCCCCTCACTTTTGAAATGATGGCTACGCCCCTGCCTAATAGCCTGCATGAGGCACATCGCCACAATATAAAGTTAAGGCAACTAAACAACCAAGAGAAATATATGTCAACCTCAAAAATGTAACATTGGATCTGTACATCCGCATCGGGGAATAACATTATAATCTCGTTCACGGTAGAGAAAGATGCATGTAGGCGACACAGGAAAAGTAACCGCGAAGACACGGAATTTAACATAAAACAGCCGTCATAATAATCACAAATACACTTACATTGCTGTAAATGAGTTTTATGAATGAATGGCTTGTTCTAACTGTTGCTGGTCTTCGTCAACAACACGCGCTTGCACCTCCTGCTGGTGAGGTCGACTAACAGCAGATGGAGAGTATGCTCGGCAATCTACTGCTTTTCCTGCAGTTCCTGGATGTCAATGTTGAATTTACTGTCGAATTTGAACCACTGAATTTGTGGAAGCGAATTTGCAAAGCGAAATAAAATGGACCGAAAATTGCCTGTTGAATATTATAGGTTGTATTTTTAAACAGTTTGAATATTTTGGAAGTGAAATATGAAAGGTGAATATGGATTGTTGAATTTTTAATAATGAAAATGTGTTTGAAATGTTTTTAATTGAAATATTCACAGCTTAAATATTCAACCATGTTGAATTTCAGCCCATAAAAATGCAAGCCCTAAAAATACAATGCATTAAAATGCAAGTATGGTTAATGCAATGCCTAACAGGCTTTTTTATTTCAAAAACATTTGACACTATTTTACTTCCATAATGTTGTTTCTTGAATGATAACTTATCATAATTACATAATTAATGATGATTCTTTATTTGGTTTTTCATTTTGGTTTTGTAAAGAAATAATTGTATTTTCTACTTAAAAAAAAAAAATTATGAAAATCAAGTTACTTTTTTTTTTTTTTATGTGTAAAAAGAGATTATGCTTTAATATTTGTTTTGCATGAAGTGGGCGGCCCTGAAACGCCCTTCAACTCCAATCCTGTCTTGCCTGCCCCATCCTGCAGAATAAAGCCCTATTCGGACGGGACTAGTTTTCCAAACGACGTTTGAGTTACAATTCTTATCAACCTACGTCTGTGATTTCACGTACGGATTCGGACGGGACTAACTTCTCCGTGTTTATTACCGAGGTAGAGTGTCTGTGTTTTACATGTGAGCATTGCAGAAGATCACGTGTTCAGAATGCTTAATTCAAAATTAAGCACTTTGAAATATAAAGTAAAACGTCCTAACGTATTTAGTGTTTTGTAAACATTTTATAAAAATTGTAGCATAAAAAAACTAAACATACATTTATCATCATGATTTTATAGAACTGGGTTCTTATAATAAACCCACTGGAATAAAAAGTTTTAACTCATACCATTTACATGTTCTGTAATTAAGTGCAGAAATGAAAGTAATCTTGCCTGACACTGATATTACAGTAGCCAGTCTTAACAGTTTACATGATTTGGCTCTTCTTGTTGATTTCATTTTTTTATTTCTTCGCAGTACCGAACACATCTACATCCATTATCGGTGCACAAAAAGCAGAAACTTGCGAGAGATTGTACGGTAGTTCACGTTGACCAAAACACACAAGAAAAAGCGTTTTGGAAAAAAACATGTTCGGCAATCACAGACATTCGCATTCGGACGGGATTAGATTTCTCTGAGGACCGCCGAGTTTGACGAAAAACAGTAGGTGATTTGCTCTGGAATTTTTACAGAGGTCGTGTGAGAAAAAGACAGACATGGCAGATTCGGACAGGATTAAAATCTCAAATTTCTCTAACGTCCCCCTGTGAAACTAGTCCCGTCCGAATAGGGCTTATGAGTTCATCTGATTAGTTTCAATAACGTTTCTTCACACTGTTTGGCTGTTGCATTTAATTTTTGC